>CM052892.1:23824719-23835894 GCA_028534135.1 Potos flavus
CATGTGGCTCTTCTTTTCACTGCATCTGTATCTTTGGGGTAAATACCCAGTAGTGCAATGGCAGGGTCATAGGGTAGCTCTATTTTTAATTTCTTCAGGAATCTCCACACTGTTTTCCAAAGTGACTGCGCTAACTTGTATTCCCACCAACAGTGTAAGAGGGTTCCCCTTTCTCCACATCCTCTCCAACACTCGTTTTTACTGTCTTGTTGATTTTGGCCATTCTAACTGGTGTAAGGTGGTATCTCATTGTGGTTTTGATTTGAATCTCCCTGATGGCTAGTGATGATGAACATTTTTTCATGTGTCTGTTAGCCATTTGTATGTCTTCTTTGGAGAAGTGTCTGTTCATGTCTTCTGCCCATTTTTGACGTGATTATCTGTTTTTAGAGTGTTGAAAAATGGTGCTGGGAAAATTGGACAGCCATATATAGAAGAATGAAACTTGACCATTCTCATACACCATACACAAAGATAAACTTGAAATGGATAAAAGACCTCAACGTGAGACAGGAATCTATCAAAATCCTAGAGGAGAACATAGGCAGTAACCTCTCCGACACGGGCCACAGCAACTTCTTTCAAGACATTTCTCCAAAGGCAAAGGAAACAAAAGCGAAAATGAACTTTGGGACTTCATCAAGATAAAAAGTTTCTGCACAGCAAAGGAAACAGTCAACAGAACAAACAGGCAACCCACGGAATGGGAGAAGATATTCGCAAATGACACTACAGACGAAGGTCTGATATCTAAGATCTATAGAGAACTCCTCAAACTCAGCACTCAAAAAACTGATGTATTTATTTTAATCACATCTCTTATTCTTCTTTTTGGTTTTGGGGATATTCCATTTCCCATTTAAATTCTAGTTAACTGATCCCAATTTGATGTCCTTATTCTGTTCCTTATATAATGGACCAATTGGTATTTTCTTTCTGCCTTTTACTACCCCTCCAATCTGCTACTGGTTTGTCTTCCTAGATTCTTTTCTGCCAGGTAAAAAACTCACCTGATAGAGGAACAGGCTGCATACAAACAGAAGAGAGATTGATAACGAGAGTGTGAGAGAGACTGTCATGATCAATTGAGTTGAATATACTGATTATGATGTAACTCTATTATGACTAATATTAACCATTTTGATAAACTTTAGCCTGAGGAAAAGAGGATCTAGGTGAGGTTTTGTGTCTACTCAATACAAATGCATGAAAACATTGCCTTTATCTAACTTCGAGGTGATGAAACTAACTTTTTAGAGTTATCATGAAATCAAAATTTGTTCACAATTCAGATAAAATATAGCCATTTTTGAATGGAGTAAATTGCTTTAGGGAACAGAAGAGGCTTGAGCCAGATTCAGTGTCTTGTACTTAATCATATTATTAGTTTGTCTCAACAGACTAAAGTGGACAGATATGACAGCTTCCTGGTAAAGGGACAAGAAGATGCCATCTAACTAAGAGATGCAGAAGGACCTGAAAGTTATAGAAACTGAGTAGTGTGTGCCAGCTCCTCAGGGAAAAGCTTGGATTGATGTGTGGCTCAGATGAGGGAGAGTGAGGTAAAGGGAAAATCTAGGGCAAACTCTGTTTGGAATATAGACAGGCAGTTGGCATTAGGGGAGTTGACCCCAGATATTAAGACCGTAGGTATTGCTTGGCATTCTTCTAATGGGCTGTAGTACCTGGCAGGAGACTAAAGTAATTTATGGCTTTTAGGGAAGAAGCAGACATCATTTCTGGAGTGAGAAGGCCTCAATTAGTACACACTGAATTAAATGAGATGAAAAAGGGAGAAGTTGAGACTAGGGCTTAGAAACGTTGAAGAGCACTACTTGATCATGAACCCTTGCAAGTTCATGTTAATTGTTTCTTCTTACCATGTTTGTCCTGGGAAGTGTTGTAGCTATAATTGATATTTATGTGGTAGCTGGGTACATTTGAGACAACAGATGTATAAGATAATCCTGTATCTACTAGAGTGGTTTAGAGAAATACACTAAATATTCTCTTTCTGCTCATTTGAAACTTCCAAAAGTAGTACTGTCTCACAGTATTATTGTGAGTAGTACTGCCCAGACAACTGAGTCCTGTATTCCCTCCAATTCCTGGGAATGGTGGTGGTTGGGCAGTCCAGGCTTAGACTGGATTTCATGTGAACCCTGGTCACAGGAAGTTAGGGTTGCCAGGTTAACAAATGAAAATAGATAACACCCACTTAGATTTGAATTATTTCTGATTGCCTTTGCATATGTACACTGGGATAAAATAAAAATATTTCATAGGAAATATTTGTATGAAAAATTATTATCTGAAATAAATTATAAGTATTCTACATACCTCTCTAATTATAAGTATTTGGCTCCATTTAACATTGTTTTGTATAATTTGCTTAAAACTCCTTGTAGTTACAGTCTATCTTCCATTTGTATTGTAACATAGTTTTTACTGTGCTCACATCAAAACTATTTAATTCCTTTGTCCACTGAACATTAATGAGAAAAGATTGCTCAATATTTGCATTATGAGCCAATATACTGAAAAAGTATTTGCATAAAGTTAAGAACTCTGGAAATTGCTCTTTAAATTTGTTTTGTTGAAATAGATAATACCATCTTTCTTGGCATAAATTGCTTTCCCATTGCTCAGGATTATATTGCATCTTTTACTCAATGACTTTTTTTTTTATTTCAATGACTTTTAAAAAATGTTGTTCACTGACAAAAAGAGTTTTGTTGTCAGATTTTATTCTCTTTTTTAAAAAGACTAATCACAATGATTTCACTCGTTTCCATGCTGGAAGAGTATTTTATAACATTCACATAAAATGATTGAATTCTTCAAATGTTTATATTGATTTCAGAAGATAGTCATAGAAAATGTCATAATAATTATCCACCTTAAGTTAGAACTTCTTTTCCTGTTCATAAGTAAAGTGCGGTTTGCTCATATCATGGAACTTGTTGATATGTCTGTTCCATGTTGTGTCATACTAGTGTAGGTATGACTGAAAAACAGATTGGTTAAGTTTGGGGTGTTGTGTATGTATTTGAATAGAGAGCATGACTGAGCAAAATTAAAATGACTGTGCCTTTTATTCTGGCTATTTAGAGAGGATAGTGAGACCAGAATAATGTTTATCAACTCTGAGAATCCAGGATTTAGAGGTCAAAATAAAGGTAATTGGTAGATAAATTATTAAGAAAAAATATCATTTTAACCTAAGCATCACAGATTACTGCCACATCTCTCTATCAGATATAGTCAATTCTGATGTCCATGTCTTGACCATTTTACCTGGGTAGCAGTTCTAAATTTGCTCTCAGAGAGTGTAAAGACAGAAGAATTATTTATTTATTTTTTTTGTGAGTTAAACTGAAGTTTAATTGTATTAGCAACTTTGTTTTAATTGCTTCTAGGGGACTTCATCCCAAAAGTACTAGAGAGTTCCTAAATTCTCACCAATCCACACTGCAAACATTAAATTACTTTTGGGATTAGAAAGATCCTCAAAGCAGCAAAGACTTTAAGTAGCTTTGGTGCTCCGTTGGCTGGTCTTTTTTTTTTTTTTTTTTTTTATTTTATTTATTTGTTTGACAGAGAAAGAGAGAGCACAAGCAGGGGGAACGGCAGGCAGAAGGAGAGGTAAAAGGAGGCTTCCCACTGAGCAGGGAGCTTGAGGCAGGGCTCAGGACCCTGAGATCATGACCTGAGCTGAAGGCAGATACTTAACCGACTGAGCCACCCAGTTGCCTCTTGGCTGGTCTTTTAAAGGCTCTTCTACTAGTGAAGTGACTCTAAAGAGCCCAATTTTCATTTTTACTGGAAGTCAGTTCTATTTTTCTACTGGTTAATTGTTAGTTTGTTTTGTTTTGTTTTGTTTTTTTACTGTAGCAATGACAGCTACTTGGTTTTAGTAGTTTAGTAGTTTTTCATTAAAACTGATTTTACTCAGTTTTAATGAAAACTGAGAAGCATATATTTCTTTTAGTTATATTACTGAACTTATTGAGATGGAATTTATGAGACCAGCAATCTCACAAAAAGGTAGGAATTCCGTTTCTGGCATTTTAATATAGAAACATTGTACTTCTAGTCAAGTGGGATATAAATAATTATATTAGTAACACTTAAGAATATTTCAAATGACCTATCCCTCTTTATTATGGGCATTCTGAATATGCAGTGAGAAAAAGATTGGCAGAAACTGTTTGAGCAGAAGCTGATTTCTGTGCAGGGAAAAAATAATATGTATTTTCCCATACCTGCAAGTCAAAGAGTAAATCCCCCATCGCTTAAATTTCTTAGGTTATACCTTTATTATGGTTTGTAAATTGAGACAGGTGCACTGGAGTTTTTCTGAGATCTACTTATAATTCATTATATATGTATTAGGCAGGACAATAGACATCCCAATTTGTACTGAAAAAGACAAGAATAATTTTATCTAAAAATGTTTTCCTTTTTCTTTTACAACCGTTAGTAGTAATGTCTATAGTTAATATTCTTGGGATATTACAGGTATACATTTCCTCCCAGATTTGAATTAACCCAAAGTTGTTTTTCTAAAAATGTATCTTTTCAGCCTGTTTTTCTAGCCACAAAATTCTGAAACTGAGATGAAATTACCATCAAAGCGGGACTTACATATACCATTTTGTTTTAGTAACTGAAGAACAGTGATTTCTGTTGGTGCTAACATAGTAGTTGTGTTTCGGGTTGTTTGGTCAAAATGTTACGGTGACATTCAAAATAATTTCAAATTCATAATGTAAGTGAGATACATAATTCTAACCCAATTGTATGTGTTCTGAATTTCTTTTCTAACAAGGACTTTTTTTTGAGCTTAAGACTTTAACTGAGCTTAGAGGATCATAACATATTCTTATGCTATCTGTGTATCCATTTATAAATCCATATTACCCATAAGGGAAGCCACTTAAGGATACAAACAACTTTTGCAAACCTTGCTGTAACAGACCCACATGTATTCTGGCTGCTACAGAATTCATTTTAGTGAAAGGAAATATTAACATGGGAAATACCAATCAGTCTTCTGTGACAGAATTTGTCCTTTTGGGACTTTCTGGCTACCCAGAACTTGAGGCCATTTATTTTGTGCTGGTGCTATGTATGTACCTAGTGATCCTGCTGGGAAATGGAGTCATCATCATTGTAAGTGTCTGTGACACCCACCTGCACACCCCCATGTACTTTTTCCTCAGTAACTTATCATTCTTGGATATTTGCTATACCAGTTCTTCTATTCCCCTATTTCTCAGCAGCTTCTTAACGTCAAAGAAAACCATTTCCTTTTCTGAATGTGGAGTGCAAATGTTTCTCTCCTTCGCTATGGGAGCCACAGAGTGTGTTCTTCTAAGTATGATGGCATTTGACCGCTACGTGGCCATCTGTAACCCTCTGAGATACTCCATTATAATGAGCAGGACTTCATATGTGCCCATGGCTGCCGGGTCCTGGATTGCAGGGGGTGTCAATTCTATGTTGCAAACCTCTCTTGCAATGCGTCTTCCTTTCTGTGGGGATAATGTCATTAATCATTTTACTTGTGAAATCTTGGCTGTCTTAAAATTGGCCTGTGCTGATATCTCCATAAATGTTATTAGTATGGCTATTGCTAATATAATTTTTCTTGTGGTCCCAGTACTTTTCATTTTTGTTTCCTATGTTTTCATTCTCTTCACCATCCTGAAGATTCCTTCTGCAGAGGGGAAGCGCAAAGCCTTCTCCACGTGCTCCGCCCACTTAACAGTGGTGATTATATTCTATGGAACCATCCTCTTCATGTATGCAAAACCCAAGGCTAAAGACTCTTCTGGTGCAGACAAAGTACAAGTCACAGACAAAATCATCTCTCTCTTCTATGGAGTTGTGACACCTATGCTCAATCCCCTCATCTATAGTTTGAGGAACAAAGATGTGAAGGAAGCTGTGAAGAATGTACTGTGTCGGAAATGCTCCTCAAAGGGAATGTGAATGTTTTTTAAAGAAATTCCTTTACTCTAAATGAAGGACTAGTTCTCACCTTGAAGTTCCAAAATAAATATAAGGGTTGGTGGTACCATTAATTCCTGAAATTCTCATTTTTCTGTTCCTTATATTTAAATGTGAGAGAAATGTAGAACCTACCATTTTTCTTCATGACTGGATTAAGGAGATGGGACAGCAATTTATGGGTAAAAGAATTCTCATCCAAATCATCCACCTTCTCATGGATAACCAAATTTAGTTTAACTCTGGAATAATGAGTTTTGTAATCTTATGTGAAAGGAAATGCCATTTTACTAGCTTAACTTCTTGTCTTCTATGTGCATTGGTTTTCTAGTCTCTTATCTTTCTTAGGAAGATAAAATGGAACTCAACAAAAATAATTTCTAATGGGTAGTCTTTGATCATAGAAAGGAAAAGAGTGAGCGTTTTAGGATGTTAGGTGCCTAGCCTGTGTATATACCAAAGAGAGACAAGAGTAGTAAAATGAAGCTATTTTTCTTAGGGCTGATTTCCTTTTAGCTGCAAACTGGCAGCACACTTCTGTGCAGAAGTGTCTCAGGCAATGTGAGTCATTTTGCAGACACCCCAGCTGATGGGGAGATTTGGCTTATCATAGGTTTCAATAGATGAGCAGTGGTGTCTTTGAGTGAAAACCATTGTTACTGTTAAATGACTCAAAAAATTAGTTTCTAAGAAATTCGTTTGCATAATCCTCTGAGAACATGGTAATAATGGGTTTAGAGTGTTACAAATTAGGTATTTTTGCAGTTACATGAATTTCCTGTAGAATATGAGCATTCTATTCATTCATTTATTCCTTCATTCAATTATTCAAGCAACCAGTATTTACTGAATAGCAATTTTGTCTCAGGCATTATGCTAACTATTGGTAATATCAAAAAACTAAATACATTGAGACAAAGCCCAAAACATGATCAAGGAGTGCACAGTCCCGTGGAATATAGATTGACACTTAAATTGAGGACAAAATTATTAAAAACTATTCACAGCTTTTCCCTTTCCCCTACTTTCTAAGCTGGATCATTCCAAGCCGTTTTCATTCACAGTATGTTAGATCTTTATTTGGCTGAACAGATTAATGAGTGGACTTGGAGTAGTTTAAATGGGATAAACTGATCTTCATATAGAAGGACTTGGACCAGCTCTAAGAAAGAAATTAGAGAGGACAATGAGAAAGAGGGGATAATGCAATAAGGAAGAAAGTAGTGCATACTAGAGATTTGGAAGACAGATATAGGAGATATTTAAATAGATACCATAAAAATATAATCAGAGAAAATGAAAAAAATGGCTAAATAGAAAGCTTTGATGTTCTGTGATCCTTTCTCAGTGTCTCTCTCTCCTGGAAATTTCAGTAAAGATATGCAATATTCTTTAAGACATTTAGTGATGGATTCCATTTCTTTTGTAGTCTCATACTGAGATTAGCTATTAAGATTGGTTCTTAAGTGGGTCATAATTATAATGTGTATTAAGTGCTATTAAAGGAGGATGTGTAAAATTCCCCTAGAAGGGGCACTCTTAAGAGAAGAGAAAGGGCTTTTTCCTTGGCCGAATTGGGAAAAACAATTCTCTTAGTAGACTTGTGCAGAAGAATATTTCAGACAGAGAATACAGCATGTGGCAAGATATGGACTACCACAAAGAGTTTAGGTTAGTTGGAACTCAGGTTGTGTTGTTGCTTAGTGATGGGGAGAATATTGAAAAGACAGCTTGGAGCCAAATTGTGAGGGCTTCAGATAAGATGGGAATTCAATATTTCTGTAGGTTTGAGGTGATCACTTTCTTTCTCTGGAGCCCAGGAAGGTATATCAGGGCTCTACACAGATGAGCACATTCCAAGGAGTCAGATCTTCTTCCTCAGGGGAAAATCTTCCCAGCCTTTAAGTCTGAAATAAAAATGCCTCTAATCATGCACCAATGTCTACTTTGCTCTATATTGTTTGAGGATGGTATTGTTTAAATACTTCATGTGGTGCAAAGAGCCAATTTGATTCCTCAGTGGCAGCTTCTTCCTTTATTCTTTATGTTTCAGTTCCTTTCTTCTAAATTCCTTTCTTCCAAACTCACATTGCTTCACATGTATTCATTTGTGCTTATAAATATTTCATATATGACAATGTAAAGCACATTGCAAAGAGACCTGGAATTAAATAGTATATGGCCTTCAACAATCTCTGAATCCACTTATTCTCTGGAACCTTAGTTTCATAATTATTAAAATCCAACTTCAATGGATCACTTGGTCAATGTGGGATGTATATACTATGAACTCATTTATGTGAAGATTATTAATTTGGAGACTTTAAAGTACTATAAAATGACAAATATAACTAAATTATTATTTTATTCATTAGTTTTTCAATAGCAAGGACTAGATCCTTTATTTCTTTTTTGTCCCACTACAGCCTAGTAATATACCATAGTTTCTATCAGTGCTTTTAAGTCTGTTACAGGACCCCAACAAGTACAATATTTATTGTTTAGTTGATTGATGTATTGAAAATTGGCTGATTGAACAGAATACAGAATACAGCAGGGAAGAGATGCATTTGTCATGCTAAGGTGAAAAGATAAATAATTGAAAATAAAGTCACAGACACAAATGCTTCTGTTGAGAAAGTGAAAGATTTGTTCTTGCTGAATAGAAGAAGTGAATTTGTGCATGTTATAAATGCACAATAATTTGATTTTATGTGCTACTAGAAAAGCTTATAATACTTTTCAGATGAAGAAAAACATTCAAAAGTGATGTTCAAGACATCTTTTTTTACTCAAATCTCCAAATCCCCAGACTGTGGAAAATCAATGCATTTTACTAAGGAATGGAAAAGTAAAGACAAATAGGCTTTGCATCTTGCTCTTGAGTAGTGTTCCACCCAAGGGCAGAAATGTGATAGAATGAAATAAAACAAGTATACATTGTGATTCAAATCTATGATGATACTAAAAACAATAAAGGCACAGAAAAACATCTTCCAGGTGTGAATTATAAACATTTTACCTGGTTCTGAAGGATAAGCAATCTTTTCCAAGTGGAAAGTGGGGGACAGACATTCCAGGTGAAGAGTACAACAGAACAACATTTTCAAAGGAGGACAGGGTTTAGGTGCCTTATTTAATAAAAGGATATATTTTAACTATGAATAAAAAATAAAAGGACTAGTAAGATGGACCCAGTAGAAAGATTTCGTGAATTCGGAACTGGCTTCTTTCTGCTCCCACATAGTTAGATCCCTTAAAGTCCTGCTAGGCTCCAACATTTATTGTAGAAGAAAGCCACATTGCTGTGGCTTTCCTGTAATTTTCTTTGGAAAAAAGCTTCCTAGGATGGTAAGTCCAAGTGAGGGTTCTTCTTCCCATTTCTGCTCACAGCCATGCTCCTTCTGGTTTAAAAGTTTTAAGCTGGGGCAATGGTTATGGACCAATAGGGCATAATTAGCCCCTTTTCCTTTGTCATATAAATGGACACATCTAATATATTCACGAATGACATAAATTACTTTTTATAGATCCATACACATTCCTGCCCTTATTAGAGAAAAAAATGTAGTAGTTTCAAATGAAGACAAGAGATTTCCAGATTGTCCAGTTTCTTCTAAATTGATCTATGGTGTCCTGACTAATAAGATGCTGTCCGTATTGAATGGAAATGTGTCGTTTTCTTATAGACTGGGATTTATAAAATCAGCCAGATATCAGCTTTTGGGTTTCAGGCTTTTTGGTACAACACACATGACAAAGAAAGGTTCCTTAGTCTTCTGAAAAATAGACTTCAGTGATATCAGGGATAAAGGATCTGAGCTAGAAGGAATATTACTGGCCTTTTGTTGGTAAAATATGCCAGTAACACCATAAGAATGTGTTATTTTAAATTGTATTGATGACATAATCTCTGCAATATCATATAACCTGATATGTATGCAGTAATCCAAGTTATGTCTGTTGTCCTAGTATAATTGCTAATAACACCCTGTTTCAGCTTTGAAAGTTTGCTGGTTTGGATGATAAGTGATGCTGTGGCCCTTGTCACAGGATAGAGTTACTCAGAAATACTGTTGCTCAATTTCTCCCAGGCTGGGAAATTGGTGGATTCTAAGGGTTTCTTTCTTAGTGAGGTACTAGTGCAATATTTGTACTTTCTTAAATATGCATTGCTGTGGCTAGACCTTTTCATTGCTCTATCCTCCAAAAGATTATCTTTTGATCAAAACAAATAGAATAAAACATAAATATAATATCATAAAGAGGTTTGTGGGAAAGTCAAGTCCTCTCAGCATAAACTTTATGTAATCATCTATCAATTTCTACAGAAAAAGCTACTTGGGTTATGATTAGTATTATGTTAATTTTAAAGATAAATTTGAGGAGAATTAGTTCAATAATACTAAGTAAATTCTTACGTGTGGAGCATAAGGAAAAACATGGAGGACATTGTGAGAGGGAAGGGAGGAATGAATTGGAGAAAATCAGAGGGGCAAAGAACCATGAGAGACTGTGAACTCAGAGCAATGGACTGAGGGTTTTGGAGGGGAGGGAGGTGGGGGGATGGGCGAGCCTGGTAGTGGGTATTGAGGAGGGCACGTATTGCATGGAGCACTGGGTGTGGTACATAAACAATGAATCTTGTAACACTGAAAAAATGAAATAAAAGTATTTGGGAAAAAAAATACTAAGTAAATTCATAACATGGTGTATCTATCCATTTATTTTGTATTTCTTTAATTTCTCTTAAATAGTTTTGTAGTTTTGGTATATGAGTCTTACTTCTAAATAAATTCTGTTTATTCTTTTTTTTTTTTATTATGTTAGTCAACATACATCATTAGTTTTTGATGTAGTGTTTCCTGATTCATTGTTTGTATATAACACCCAGTGGTCCATACAATACTGTTTATTCTTTAATATTTTGATGGTATTTTAAATTTTTATTTTTTTAAAGCTTTTTTTTTTTTGAAGATTTTATTTATTTATTTGAGAGAGAGAGAAAGTGAGAGAGAGCATGAGAGGAGAGAAGGTCAGAGGGAGAAGCAGACTCCCCGTGGAGCTGGGAGCCCGATGTGGGACTCGATCCCGGGACTCCGGAATCATGACCTGAGCTGAAGGCAGTCGCTTAACCAACTGAGCCACCCAGGCGCCCCA
>CM052892.1:23836394-23851629 GCA_028534135.1 Potos flavus
CCCACCCTGCCTCTCGAATTCTTCATATCAGAGAGATCATATGATAATTGTCTTTCTCTGATTGACTTACTTCGCTCAGCATAATACCCTCCAGTTCCATCCACGTCGTTGCAAATGGCAAGATTTCACTTCTCTTGATGGCTGCATAGTATTCCTTTCTTTACATCCTTGCCAACACCTGTTGTTTCTTGTGTTCTTGACTTTAGCCATTCTGACTGGTGTGAGGTGGTATCTCATCATGATTTTGATTTGTATTTCCCTGATGATGAATGATGTTGAGCATCTTTTCATGTGTCTGTTAGCTATCTGGATGTCTTCTTTGGAAAAATGTCTATTCATGTCTTCTGCTTATTTCTTAAGTGGATCGTTTGTGTTTTGGGTGTTGAGTTTGAGAAGTTCTTCATGTGTTTTGGATACTAACCCTTTATCACATATCATTTGCAAATATCTTCTTCCATTCCATAGTTTGCCTTTTAGTTTTGTTGATTGTTTCCTTCACTGTACAGAAGTTTTTTATTTTGATGAAGTCCCAATAGTTCATTTTTGCTTTTGTTTCCCTTCCCACTTGAGATGTGTCTAGTAAGAAGTTGCTATGGCTGAGGTCAAAGAGGTTTCTGCCTGTGTTCTCCTCTAGGATTATGATGGTTTCCTGTCTCACATTTAGGTCTTTCATCCATTTTGAATTTATTTTTTCACACGGTATAAAAAAGAGGTCCAGTTTTCATTCTTCTACATGTTGCTGTCCAGTTTTCCCAACACCATTTGTTAAAGAGACTGTCGTTTTTCCATTGGATAGTCCTGTTTTTTGAAGATTGACCATATAGTTGTGGGTCCATTTCTGGGGTTTTCTGTTCTGTTCCATTGACCTACATGTCTATTTTTGTGCCAGTACCATGTAATTTTGTTGATTACAGCTTTGTAATATAACTTGAAGTCTGAAATTGTAATGCCTCCTGCTTTTCTTTCTTTCTGTTTTTTTTTTTTTTTTTTTTTTTTTTTCAGGATTGCTTTGGCTATTCAAGGTCTTTTGTGGTTCCATACAAAATTTTAGGATTGTTCCTTCTAGCTCTGTGAAAATGCCATTGATATTTTGATAGAGATTGCATTAAATGTGTAGATTGCTTTGGGTAGTAAAGATATTTTATCAATATTTGTTCTTCCAATCCATGAGCTTGGAATGTTTTTCCATTTCTTTGTGTCATCTTCAGTTTCTCTCACAAGTGTTCTGTAAGTTATCAGAGTTTATGAAGTAAGTTATCTTAATTTACCTCAGAAACAAAGTAATGCTGATATTTGAAATGGAGAATATACTACAATGAATAAGGAATTTGAAATTCTTCTGAGGCCAGAGATGAGCATACCATAGGGCTAAATAGTATGGAATAACTCAGTAGTCTGATTTGAATGTATTATTATCCTATTGAGGGTTAATTGGGGCTTTATGTGAAGGCTCATGGGAGGGATTCATTACATTTTATTATCTTCCTTTTTTCTATTTGACTTTTTAGTCTCTTTTTACCCTTCGTATAGCCCTAGTCCATTATTTCCTTGATTAGATAAAATGAAGGCTGATTTTCAGAGTTCCCTTCCTTTAGCTATGTCATCCCCTTTGATCACTTTTTGCTAATGCTCCCTCCTTTTTGTACCTTATTAAAATATAACCATCTTAGGACTCCATGATTAATTACCTTATTTTCCAGAACTCAGAAAACAAATGAAGAAGGTAAGTAATGGGATGAGAAGTAATATTTAAATAATGCGTATGTATGTAAAATGTGCTAGGTAACTAGATAAGTTATATATACTATTTTTTTAAAAGATTTAATTTATTTATTTGACAGAGAGAAAGAGATCACAAGTAGGCAGAGAGGCAGGCAGAGAGAGGGGGAAGCAGGCTCCCTGCTGAGCAGAGAGCCCAACGTGGGGCTCGATCCCAGAACCCTGAGATCATGACCTCAGCCGAAGGCAGAGGCTTAACCCATTGAGCCACCCAGGTGCCCCTATATATACTATTTTTAAGTTCCTTTTCATTAATTAATGCTGGTGAAAAATGCAATATATGATTGTCCCTTATTGTCTCATTCAAATATAGACACAAAAAATTCTTCCTTAATGTCCTATTTTCAAGAAACCAGAGAGCAAATGAGGAAGACAATAGATGGATAAGGCAATATTATTTAATAAATGCATAATATATATTATATGGTATGTTAGGTATCATAATATATAATATTTTAAAATTATTTTCATTAATTAATAACAATAATATTAATGTTAGTGTGCTTTCATTTTTGTGTGGATTACATCTCTTATTTTTCAACAGTATATGTGCCTGGTAGGGGCTGGGGATTTAGTGCTGGCTATTACATTGTCCCTACTGTCAAAGATTAGCTTCAGATGGCTTTATAATGTAGATAAGAAAATTTAGGCCCATATAAAGGTCACATAGTTCTTAAATGGCCACTAAAAGTTAAGTCCACTTTCTGTCTATGTTTCCTATGTTAATTTTGGAATATGTTTGAGGTTTAAATTAAATATGAAGCGATAGATTAGAAGGAAACAAAGAATTGTGAGAAGTTCTTAAAAAGTGAAGAAAAGATTGTCTACTACTGATATTGCCATTGCTCTGAAGGAGAATTACCATTTTGATTCTGAATTTTGATTTTAAATCAGAGTCTTTCCATTTGTGCTGCAAACTGTGTGTGTGTGTGTGTGTGTGTGTGTGTGTGTGTGTGTTTGAAAAACAAAACAAATAATCTTTGTCTTCCAAGTTATTTTGAAAACATTCTTAAGAAATCTCATCACCCCGTATGTGGAATTAATTTAAAATTTGTTCTTAAAAATGAAATCTGAGTTTATAGGAAGAATTGGAGTAGAAATAAAATCTGAGGGGCAATTTTATCTTACAAAACACCACTATGTATTACAACTCAATAGTCATGCAGAGGAGACATGGTAGAATTAAAAAGAAACAAGCACAAACAAATATATCAAAAGTATTTCAAATAAAAGCTAAAATATATGTTTTATTTATTAAGTAGCTATATGTGTTGGATTTTCTTGGAAAGGCTTAATTAATTAATTTTTGTTTTGTTTTGTTCCCGTAAGTTTACTTGCATTTCTTAGACTACTTAGCCCTACCTTTTAATGAGATCATGGTCATTTTCAGAAAATGATATAATTAGACTGTTAAGTTCTGTGATTCTATATATGACTTTCTTTTATTCTCTTTATGTTTAAAACCCTTGCCTCAAAATATGTGTTTCTTTTTTTTCTAAGTTATCTTCTTTTTTCTAAGTTATGTTATCTTCTTTTGTGCCTGAACTCAAGGATCTGTTTCTCATCATTTTCTCCAGAACAAGTGTCTACTCATTAATTTTCCCATAGCTCTAAGCACTTTCCTTATTTCTCAAGTTATAGGTGATAGGATTGAGCATGGGGTTGACTACCCCATAGGAAAGGGTAATCAGTTTGTCTGAAGTCAATGTCTTTGGACTTCAGCTTCATGTACATGAAGAGGACTGTCTTATAAGATGTAGTCATCACTGTTATGTGGAAAAGGCCTTTTTTCTTCCTTTAGCTGAAATAATTTTCAGTACACCATAGATGATGAAAATACGGTAAATAGAAATTAGAAGGAATGGAGCAAATGAAAATATTACATTGCCCAACATTATTATACTCTTATTCAAGAAAACACCTGTTCAGGCCAGCTTTATTAAAGTCAGTATTTCACACAAAATGATTAATGACATTTTTTCCATGAAGGAACACTCTTAATGTGAGTATATTTTGTGTCATTCCATTGAAAAAGCCTAATCTCAAAAAAAAAAAAAAAAAGAAAAAAGAAAAAGCCTAATCTCCAGGAGATAGCTGCCATTTAAACACAAAGTGCCTTGTTTATGATGATAGGCTATTTCAGAGATTTACTGATGACCATGGAGAAGCCATATGCTATCACTGGCAGGAACACACACTCTGTGGATATATATATTTATATATGTAGACATATATATTATATATATATATATATTTCTTAACAAAGATTAATTTGATTTTACACTATGACAGTCACTAACAATATCATTTGTTTAGAGTTTTATAGTTTACAAATGTGTTCACACACATTACTTATTTTATTATCACTATAATTCTCTGAGGAGAATGAAATCCTGAGAGAAGAAATTTATATAAAATCGTTAAGTGAAAAAGCTTTTATTCAAATGTGTTTTTTTCTGATTTTAAATTTCTATATATTTTTTAACTACGCTTTATTTTCATCCAAAAATTCTTTTTTTTTGGTCTGATTGCTGTGATTAGGACTAACAGTACTATATTAAATAGCAGTGGTGAGAATGGACATCCTTGTCTTGTTCCTGACCATAGAGAAAAAATTCTCAGTTTTTTCCCCGTTTGAGGATGATATTAGCTGTGGGTTTTTCCTGGCCTTTCTTATTTGAAGTATGTTCCCTCTAAACCTACTTTGTTGAGGGTTACTATCATAAATGGATGTTATACTTTGTCAAATGCTTTTTCTCCATCTATTGAAATGATCATATGGCTCTATCCTTTATTAATTTTTAATGTGTATCCTTTATTATCCTTTATTAATGTGGTGTATCATGTTGATCAATTTGCGAATATTAAACTACCCTTGCATCTCAGGAATAAATCCCACTTGATTGAGGTGAATGGTTTTTTAATGTATTGTTGGATTTGGTTTGCTAGTATTTTTATTGAGAATTTTTGCATCCAGGTTCATCAGGGATATTGGCCTGTAGTTCTCTTTTTTTAGTGAAATGTTTATCTGGTTTTTGTAGCAGGGTAATGCTGGCCTCATAGAATGAATTTGGAAGTTTTCCTTCCTTTTCTAGTTTTTGGAATAGTTTGAGAAGAATAGGTATTAAGTCTTCTTTAAATGTCTGGTAGTATGGTACCTGGGTGGCTCAATTGGTTAAGCATCCAACTCTTGATTTTGGCTTGGGTCATGATCTCAAGAGTTGTGGGATTGAGACTTGGTCAAGCACTGTACTCACTGGAGAGTCTGCTTGAGATACTCTCTTTCCATCTCCTTCTATCCCTCTCTCTGTTCTCTCCCTCTGTAAAATAAATAAAAAAATTTTTTTATTATGTTCAGGTAGCCCACATAGAGTATATCATTAGTTTTTGATGTAGTGTTCAATGATTCTTTAGTTGGATATAACACCCAATGCATAACACGTGCCCTCCTTAATACCCATCACCCAGTTACCCCATACCCACCCCCCTTCTGTAACCCTCCATTTGGTTCCTGGAGTCCAGAGTCTCTCATGGTTTGTCTTCCTCTCTGATTTCTTCCCATTCAGTTTTCCCTCCCTTCCCCTAGGCCCTCCACGTTATTCCTTATGTTCCACATATGAATGAAATCATATGATAATTGTCTTTCTCTGCTTGACTTATTTCACTTAGCATAATCCTCTCCAGTTCCATCCATGTTGATGGATATGGTAGGTATTCATCCTTTACGATGGCTGAGTGGTATTCCATTGTTTATATGAACCACATCTTCTTTATCCATTCATCTGTTGAAGGACATCTTGGCTCCAAATCTTAAAAAATGATAGAATTCCACTGGGAAGCCATCTAGCCCTGGACTTGTTTCTTGGGAGTTCTTTGATTACTGAGTCTGTTGCTTTGCTAGTTATCAGTCTGTTCAAGTTTTCTATTTCTTCTGTTTCAGTTTTGGTAGTTTATATGTTTCTAGGAATTTATCCATTTCTTCGAGGTTGTCCAATTTATTGGCATATAGTTTTTCATAATATTCTCTAATAATTGTTTGTATTTCTGCAGTGTTGGTTGTTATTTCTTCTCTCTTATTTATGATTCCATTTATTTGGATCCTTTCTCTTTACTTTTTGATAAGTCTGGTTAGGGGTTTATGATTTTATTAATTTTTTCAAAGAACCAGTACCTGGTTTCATTGTTCTGTTCTATTTTTTGTTTGTATTTTTGTATAATTTATTTTTACTCTAATATTTATTATTTCCTTCCTTCTGCTGGCTTTATTTTTGTTTGCTGTTCTTTTTCTAGCTCCTTTAGGTGTAAGGTTAAGTTGTTTGAGATTTTTCTTGCTTCTTGTAGTAGGCCTGTATTACTAAAATCTTTCCTCTTAGGATAGCTTTTGCTGCATCTCAAAGGTTTTGGACTATTGTGTTTTCATTTTCATTTGTTTCCATTTTTTAAAAATTTATTCTTTGATTTCTTGGTTCACCCATTCATTGGTTAATATTATGTTGTTTAACCTCCATGTATTTGTGGTCTTTTCAAATTTTTTCTTGTGGTTGAGTTCTAATTTCATAGCATTGTGGTCAGACAAGGTACATGATATGACTTCAGTTTTTTTGTATTTGTTGAGGCCTATTTTGTGACCTAATATGTGATCTCTTCTGGAGAATTTCTATGTGCACTTGAAAAGAATGTGTATTTTGCCATTTCAGGATGGAGTGTTCTGAATATATCTGTTAAGTTCATCTGGTCCACTGTGTCATTCAAATCCATTGTTTCCTTGTTTATTTTCTGCTTAGATGATCTATCCACTGATGTGAATGGGGTGTTAAATTTCCTACTATTGTGTTATTATCAATTAATTCCTTTGTGTTTGTTATTAATTGTTTATTATGTTTGGGTGCTCCCATGTTGGGTCTATAAATATTTATAATTGTTATACATTCTTTTTGGATTATCCCCTTTATGATTATATAATGCCCTTTTTTGTCCCTTTTTACAGTTTTTGTTTTAAAGCCTAGTTTTTCTGATATATGTATTGCTACTCCAGCTTTCTTTTGACATATATTTCAGTGATAAATATTTCTCTACCCCCTCTCTTTCAATCTGCAGGTATCTTTAGATCTAAAATGAGTCTCTTGTGGGCAGCATTATAGATGGATCTTGTTTTTTATTTATTCTGACACACTATGTCTTTTGGTGGCTGTGTTTAGTCCATTTACATTCAAAGTGATTGTTATAGATATGCCTTTATTGCCATTTTATTACTTGTTTTATCATTGTTTCTAGAGATTTTCTCTGATCCTTTCTTGCCTTTGTCACTTTTGGTCTCTCCTTTGTATTCAAAGAGTGTCCTTTAATGTTTCTTGCAGGAGTGGTTTAATGGTCACATATTCCTTTAGTTTTTGTTTGGGAAACTCCAGGTCTCCTCATGTTCTGAATAATAGCCTTGCTGGATAGAGTATTCTATCCAGATGTTTTCCATTCAGCACTTTGAATATATCATGCCACTCTCTTCTGGCTAGCCAAGTTTCTGTTGTGAAGTCTCCAGCTAGCTTTCTGGATTTTCCCTTTTAAGTTAAGGATTTCTTTTGTCTTGCTGCTGTTTTTTTCTGTATCAGTCAATTTTGCAAATTTAATTATAATATATCTTGGTATTGGCCTGCTTTTGTTGATTTTGGTGGGAGTTTTCTGTGCCTCCTGGATCTGGATTTTTGTTTCTTTTCCCAGATTAGGGAAGTTTTCTGCTGTTATTTCTTGAAATAACTTTCTATCCCTTTTTCTCTCTCTTCTATTATGAGACTCTTATTATATGAATGTTTTATGTTTGATGAGGTCACTGAATTCTTTAAATCTATTCTCCTGTTGCATAATTCTTCTTTCTCTCTTTTGTTCAGTTTCATTATATTCCATTATTTTAGTATATGTGCTGCTGAAGCGAGCACTATATTCCATTATTTTATCTTCTATATCACTAATTCATTCTTCTGCTTCTTCCAGCCTACTGTTCATTGCATCAAGCCTGTTTCCAATCTCATTGATTGCATTCCATCTGTGGTTGATTTTTTTTTTAAACTCTTTTATCTCTGTGGTGAGGGTCTCTCTGATGTCTTCTATTCTTTTCTCAAGCCCAGTGAGTATCCTTATGAATGTTGCTTCAAATTACTTATATCTGTTTTGCTTAGATCGCTGGCTGCAGCCTTATCTTATTCTTTCATTTGAGAGAGATTCCTCCACCTTGGCATTTTGTCTAAGTCCCTGCCTTCTTCTCTGTGTTAGAAGAGCCAATTATGTCTTCTGCTCCTGAAAGTCATGGCCTTATGAAGAACAAGTAATGTAGTGCCCAGGACCTGGCACTTTAGGAAGTGTCTCTAGCATATGTTGCATACACTCTACTGTTGTGTTTTGGCTGCTCTATCCTTCAGGCCAGTCATCTGCAGATGCTCTCCTTGCCTGCTGTGGGCATTGTTTGGCTCTTGGCTTGAACATGGTGAGTTTTAGCTAAGTGTGCTCTTGTCTGCTTGTGGTATGAGTCCTAACATCACCTCCACCAGACCTGAGACCCTGCAGGACTCTCTAATGGGGAGATGTGGTATAGGCAGGGGTTTGTGCTGATCTTCTGGGGGAGAGGCCCACTATGCTGGGACTGAGGTGAGCGACTAAGAAGGGCAGTCCTGCTAGAGGGAAGGGGGCTTGGTGTAAGCAAGTTAGATAGCTGGTGTCAGTGCTGCACTGCTTCCTGCATGTGGCTCTGTGTTTATAGTAAGGGGCAAGGGAGGGAAATGGTGCCAGCCAGCTCCTTTGTTCCCAGAGAGGTGTCTCTAAGTGCTACATCTCAGGGACATGCTCCTAGAAGAGTGAATAATCTCCCCACTGTGTGCCCCAGATGTTCTTCATATCATTGTTTCCATGTCATCTGCCCCTGGACTGTTTTTGCCTGCCTTTTCTCCAGGAGCAGTTTAGTGCCATCTGAGCTCTAGCCCAGCCAAGCCCACTGTCCTTTAAAACTCTAGGCTTTAAGTCCCACTGGTTGCAAGAACTCGTGAAATTCAGGCCCTCTAGTTTTTCCAGTTGATGGATTCGGGGAAATGTTTTCCTTGTACATTTTCCTATGTGTTCCTCTCTCACTCTTCTCCATGACCAAGGCTCCCACCCCTCTGTAGTGCCCCTGATCCTTTTCTTCCCTAAACTACATCTCTGCACTTCCTACCTTCTTCAAGGTGGCCTCTTCTTTCCCTTTAGTTTTGGAGTTTTTTCTGTCAGTCTTCAGGTTGATTCTGGGGTATTTAGGATGATTTGATAGTTATCTAGTTGTGTTTATGGGAAGAGACAAACCCAGGATCCTCCTTCCCAGTGCCATCTTCCCACCTGCTACCTTTTGAAGTAGTTTTTCATACTTGTCTATTTTGATGGAGGGGAATTATGAAATCATCATAGTACATCATTTGATGGACTGTTTTACAACTATTGAATGATGTTTTTGAAGAATTTATATTAATACAAAAATACTTATGTTGAAAAGGTTACATGAAAGAAATACAAAAACTAGTCTTCAGCATTGTTTGCAAAGCCAAAACCTAACCAGGAAAACTTATGTGTGATAGATGCTGGAAAGATATATTTAAAACATTATCCATAGTATTTTCTGAATTGTCCGAGTTTCTCAAATAAATATAGATACACACAAAAAACAAAATGTAATTTTAAAAAGAGGAAAAAATTGAGATTGGTGCCTAATTATGTTAGAAAGATTAATTTATAGTAAAAAATATAAAATCTCAATTTAAAAAACTTAAGCAGTGTCTTTAGGTCTGGAGATTACACAATGAGGCTGAGTTGTACTGCATGCTCATTAGGATGTTTTGTACATCCTAGGTGCTAACAGAAAATATAACTATAGTTAAAAAAAATTTTTTTGGTGGGGGGGCACTACATGATCCATTTGGTTTTATAAAATTATGACCCATGTGCTAGCTTTAATGAGATAGGTTAAAAAAATAGTAACTAAAGCTTTTCTGTCAAAAAACGTGAAAGAATAATTTTATTGTCTTGAAACATTATTCTGATATGACTTACTTGGGTGCTTCACGTAAGTAATGTTGGATATAGGATTTTGAGGATCCCTTATGATTTGAGAAGAAAGGAAAAAATGGTAAAGAACTCTGTTCTTGAGAAGGACGCTTAGTCACATGTTGACAGACTAGGACCTAAGAAGATGTACAGGAAGCAATTCCTGTGGTCAGATCAATGAACTTCAGAAAGTGATGTTGGATACCCAGTTTTAACTTGTTTCTGTTCAGTGCTATGATTTTTCCCTATTGTCTTTAGAACCATAGTCAAAGTCTGTTTTACCTGGGTTAGTGGTTTCATGGTAAGCAGATTATATTCATTGTTTGGGTAAAGCAGTTCAAGTAAGGGAGAGCACACCCTTCAGAAGTAGAAGTTGGCTGAGAGTATCTGGGATTTTTTACATATAGTCATCTTTACCTCCTAACTGTATCAGATAGGTGATAATTTTATGCCAATTAATGTGGGTGATAGATATATCTGTTTAGGTGAATTCTTTTTTTTTTTTTTTTTAATATTTATTTATTCGAGAGAGAGAAAGAGACAGCATGTGCGCGGACATACACACACGTGCGTGTGCGTGGCGTTGGGGCTTGACCCCAGGACCTGAGCTGAAACTAAGAGATGATGACCTGAACCATAATTAAGAGTCAGAAGCTCAATAGACTGAGCCACACATGTGCCCCTGTTTAGGTGAATTCTTTGGAGATGCTTACAGTATGGAGTGGGATTGAGTTACAAATTAGGTTGTAGAGTTGCAGTAAGAAAACTGAATAGCTCAATGGCTTCAGGGTTTCTTTGAATGGTTGCAAAATTTCTAAATTTGTTGTGAATTTCAAAATGCCACTCATATTCACATAAGTACAGAAAATTCTGATTTTCAACTTCAATAATTTTTTGAATATTTTGTACAATAAAACACTTTTTCTCTTCACTCACTGATTAAATAAGAATCAAATAATATATATAAAATTCTTAAAATAAAGCCTGGAAATTTATAAGTTTTTACTCTTACTATCGATAACAAAGAGCTAATGTAACTAAATGAGGTGTTTCTAATATATTATCAGTAAGACATAGTAGGATGAACAAAGGTATAGACAAAACCACTGGAATATATTTGAGTTAAGGATTTCAGCAGTATATGATAATACAGAATGAGTTAAGATACATCCCATTGGTTATTTGAAATACAGTATGGATCTAATATAATTAAGTCTTTAGGGGATTATTCATGAAGTTTTCAAAAGTTTTGAACATCTTTCCCCTGAAGCAATTTAAAGCTATGGCTTAGAAAAATGCATAAGTCCCTTAGAGCACGAAATATTTAAATTGCCTTCCTGAGCCCAGAGAATATTCTTTAGAGAAATTCCTGGGTCTTCACAATAGGGCAATGTTTCCACCTAGGCTTAAAGGGCAAATGAAGTCTTCCATATTCTCAGACACTTATTTTTATCTTACTTTTGAGCTAGGACAGCCAAAATACACTCCCTTTGTAATCAATCATATTTGGCTGTAATGAATAGTTTTTAAAACAATTTTGCAATAGTACTCTTGCCATCAATATTTTCTAGACAACAAGGCCTGTGACATTATGGTCCCCAGTTGTAGTACCTTCGACATTTTTCAACCTCATGGAAAATTTTGTACAATAGGCTGCAAATAGAAGATCGAGGCAAAACAATCTGCTGTGTGTTGCAACCTAAGTGATGAAACAATCTTCCATTTAGAGGTAATTGCTGAAAACATACTAATAAAACAAATCCAAGGGGATGTCAGTCCAATGAACTGGGTTGAAATAGCCATGTGTTTGTAAGAATATTTCTTACTTTAAAGAGTCTATACAAACCATAAGAGACTCTTAATCTCAGGAAGCAAACTGAGGGCTGCTGGGGGTGGGAGGGATAGGGTGGCTGGGGGATGGACATTGGGGAGGGTATGTACTATGGTGAGTGCTGTGAATTGTGTAAGACTGATGATTCATAAACCTGTACCCCTGAAAAAAATAATATATGTTAATTAAAAAAAAAGAGTCTATAGAGAATAGGAATTAAAAAAAACTCAAGAGGATTTTCTATGATATAATGAGAAAATGGAGACAAAATTTAAAAATGTGACCAAAAGAATAATTTGAATATCAAAAAAGGTGGATATTTAGGTCTAGAATATATTTTACTGGGAATAAAAATTCATTTAGTCAGAATATAGTTTCTGGGTCCTGGGTTCAGGAGTGCCTACATATCTAAGGGTGTCATATCCCACTGGTCCAGTGAGGTTGCTATGCAATAGGCAGCAGATTTGCACTCTTGATCCCGAATATAAAGTAGGCTGTGTCACCAGTGTTCGAATTCTGGAACAGTTTACCTCATAGCACCAATTCAGTTCTCTTTGGTTCTGTTTAGCAGATGTTTTTCCAGTGCTAATCAGAACAGACAGACAGTCTCTATCCTGGAGTCTTTCGTTGGGAGTGCTATTTGGAAAACTCTTATTACTTGTTCCTGAATATATACTTTGATTTGTGTAAAAAGTAAATGAAGAGGAGCTAAAGGTCCTTAGCTAACAGGGAAGAATTTTGATTTTCATTGTTTTAAGAGTATTTAGGGAATTATTGGAGTATTTTTAATTTTTTGTTGTTGTTGGTAATGCATTCCTATGGTAACTTGAGACATCCTATTTGTCACACACACACACACACACACATGCAAAAGCTCATTTAATTTTTATATGAATGAATTGAAATAGCCTTTCTTTAAACATGTCAACCTGAACTTCTTACTTTAAGTGGTGCTTACCTTTGCTATGGGGGCATAACACTCTTAATTACAATTTGAGTAGTTTGATATAACATCCATCTGTGTCATGAAAATTTTCATTCATGTGACGAAAATTAGTAGGTTGACTTCTATTGTTTATAGAACCTTTTTGTAGAAACATTAACTCTAGTGCACATCTGCATGTCAGTAAAAGTCTCAATTTCATAAAAAAAGTACATGTTTGCTTCAATAGACAAAGTGAACTTGCAGTGTGAAATTGCTTCTTAGTCATCATTTACCAAGGAATTGGGATTTGGCTGGCTAGCATTAAAGAAGGTGAAACTGGGACTCAGAATAAAAGAAGCATGCATCGTTAGGGTATAAAAGAATCCACAAAAGATGAAGTTGATTGAAATAAGGGGGAAAATAGGATGAAAGAAGTACCCTAATAACGACCAAAGGCAAATATAAATAGTGGGAAGCCAGTTAAAATAGATCCAAAGGATTCAGACCTAAAATCCACACTAGGTTTCCTGAATAGGGAAAAATCTTCTACATGTTAGGTGCCTTTTTGTTTGAGTGAATTAGAGCCTTTGCAATGGATTCTGTGTCCACAAGAAAGGAAATTTGTATGCGCATGTGGGAGGGGTGCTATTTATGAGGAAAAACTAAAGGAAATATCCTGAGACTTTATGAGGCAAAGTCTTTGGATGCAAAACCTACTGTTTCTCATCCCTGAGTGATGGCAGTGGATATTTGGCTGAAGAATAACCCAAGGTAAGAGGTGTCAACTGCCCTTTTAGAAAATGTCTTTTTGGTCACAGTCTTTCTTTCAATTGAACTTAAGCAGCAACTGATTAAAGTGGCAATGAAAAGTTTTTTGAATTAAAACGAGAAGGCAAGTCGCAGACTTGTAGACAATAGATGCAAGTCATATATCCAAAATATTATTCATAGCCAGAATATATGAAGAACTATCAAAACTCAACAAAAAGAAAATGAACAATCCAATTAAAATAGGCAAAAGGTATGAATGACACTTTACTGAAGAGAATATAAAGATGACAAAAAAAACTCCCAAACTAGTTATTAGGGAACTGTAGATTAAAATCATGATGAAATATCATTATATACCTATTTGAATGTGTCATATATATAATATATACATATTATATGTATATGTGAATGAAAAGCAACTATAACTCCCATACATTTCTGGTAGGAATGCCAAAATGATACAGCTACTCTGGAATACTGGCAGTTTCTTATAAACTTAAATATGGACAATTCTTTATCCACTATGCCACTCTGAAATTTACCCTAGAGAAATGAAAATTTATGTTCTCACAGAAATCTGGGTATAAATTTTATAGCAGTTTTATTCATAATTGCCAAAAACTGGAAACAACTCAAATGTCTTTCAGCAGGTGAATAAACAAACTCTAATACATCCATACAGTGGAACGCTACTCAGCAATTACAACTTGGATGGAGCTCAAAGGCTTTATGCTAAGAGAAAGAGGCCAGAGACCAATGGCTCATATGATTCCTTTTATATGATATTCTGGAAAAGGTAAAACTGTAGAATAAAAAGCACTTTAGTCTTTGCAAGATTTATGAGTAGATGAAAGGAGGTACTAACTAGGGATAGCACGAGGGAGTATTTAGGGTGATAGACAAGTTCTGTGTTCTGATTTTGGCAAAGTTACATGAATCTATACATATTTTAAAATTCATAGAACTATACACTAAAAGAGACAAAATCAATTTTACTATATATTTTACTGTATGATAATTATTATGATTTTGTTCTACCTCCCACCAAAAAAAGGATATTTGTATTGTAACAAGAAGACTTTAGATAATTGGGTTTTACAGAAATTGTACTTGTTTTTTGGGCAATCATGCAGTCAATAAACACTGGTTGGGTTTATTGCTGACCATTGTCCCATCTGATTAAAACACTTTTTTCTATGTTTTAATGTAGGTTATTATTGAGTCTTTTCGACTAAGAGCCAGGCTGTCTTTACAAGTTAGCTAACCAAATCTCTGATATAATTCATTCCTTATTGCTTTTATCGTAATAAAACATTTCAGATAATTAGGGATGACAAGCAGGCTTTAGTTTGGGCCTAGGCTTTGCAACATATTAATTATGTAACTTTAGGCTTAAACTCTCTTTGGTTAACTTAGATAAATTTATTATTTTTGGAATGATCATAAGTGTGGGGTTTAAGTGAGGTGATGTGTGAAATCAGCCTTAAAAATTGCTGGTCCAGAATGGTGGATACAATAGATTCTCCTTCATACTTCACTTCCCTTATTGATTATTTCACTTCTTTACTTCTTCTCTCTTCTTCCCCTTTATTTTCTTTCTTCCTTCTCATTGGGTCCATGGCAAATTTTTATATATGTGCGTTGGTAAGCTTGGACTTACTGGAATAAATAAATTATTATGCTTAAAAAATTCTTTGAATTCTTACAGGTAAGAGAAAGTAAAATGGGATGGGAAAATCAAACCATTCTGGTGGAATTCTTTTTAAAGGGGCTTTCTGGTTACCCAAGGCTTGAGTTACTCTTTTTTGTACTAATCTTAATAATGTATGTTGTCATCCTTCTGGGCAATGGCACCCTCATTTTAATCAGCATCT
>CM052892.1:23852129-23871354 GCA_028534135.1 Potos flavus
CCATTCTGGTGGAATTCTTTTTAAAGGGGCTTTCTGGTTACCCAAGGCTTGAGTTACTCTTTTTTGTACTAATCTTAATAATGTATGTTGTCATCCTTCTGGGCAATGGCACCCTCATTTTAATCAGCATCTTGGACTCCCACCTTCACACCCCTATGTACTTCTTCCTGGGGAACCTCTCCTTCTTGGACATCTGCTATACCACCACCTCCATTCCCTCCACCCTGGTGAGCTTCCTCTCAGAGAGAAAGACCATCTCCTTCTCTGGCTGTGCGGTGCAGATGTTCCTTGGCTTGGCCATGGGTACCACAGAGTGTGTGCTCTTGGGCATGATGGCCTTTGACCGGTATGTGGCTATCTGCAACCCCCTAAGATATCCTGTCATCATGAGCAAGGATTCCTTTGTGCCCATGGCAGCTGGGTCCTGGATCATAGGAGTCATCAACTCTGGAGTACAAACTGTGTTTGTAGTACAATTGCCTTTCTGTAGGAATAACATCATTAATCATTTCTCCTGTGAAATTCTGGCTGTCATGAAACTGGCCTGTGCTGACATCTCAGGCAATGAGTTCATCATGCTTGTGGCCACAACGTTGTTTATATTGACACCACTCTTATTAATCATTATCTCTTATACATTAATCATTGCCAGCATCCTCAAAATTCGCTCTTCTGAGGGGAGAAGCAAAGCTTTCTCCACCTGCTCAGCCCACCTGACTGTGGTGATAATATTCTATGGAACCATTCTCTTCATGTACATGAAGCCCAAGTCTAAAGAGACACTTAATTCATATGACTTAGATGCTACTGACAAACTTATATCTATGTTCTATGGGGTTATTACTCCTATGATGAATCCTTTAATCTACAGTCTTAGGAACAAGGATGTGAAGGAGGCAGTTAAACACCTACTGAGAAGAAATGTGTTTAACAAGTAAATGGGAAAGGGACCGGTAAGTTTTATAATTGCAATGTGGAAATCAATTAGAGAAACCAAAGAGCCAAACAGATAGGTTCTTGCTGCTATGTCAAATTCATCTCTCAAAGCTCTCAAGCTCTAAAGAATTTTTGGGTGCAGTCATAATCAAAATAGGTAAATAAATGTCCATGTTTTAGGAGTCAATGATTGTAGTTTGTTCTTGTTCTTGTTGTTGAAGAGCTTAATTCTGAGGGCAAGTAGAGGGGTTGTGTAATAATGAGAGAGATTTCCAGACAGGAAAAAGTTAAGTGTATTAAAACCTTTAAAATGTTTTTTAATAAGATTATTTCCAAAACCAATTTTATACTTTCTACAAGAGAAAATGAAAATTGTTTTCAGATTTTTAAAACTCTGTTAAAATTAAGAATTTACAGTACTGTAATTACTAGAAGAATCTGATTTACTTGGAGTCTATTCAAATATGTAATGCTGATTCTCCTCTGTCTATGTAGCTGTATAATATTAAACTTTTTGGTTCTGGAATAGTATTATATTTTTATAACTTTTCGTTCACCTCCACCTATGAGGCATTAAATTATTATTCTTTTCTACTTTCAACATATCTACTTTGACAGCCTTTTTTCCCAAAGATCTGATACATGGGCTCTGACTGCTTTGGACTTGGAATCTAACACCTGATCTTTAAAGCCATTTGAAAATTAAAAAGTAAATAACTTCTGAGTGAACTATCCACGGATAAAAGTAGAGCTATATCTTTTCCTTTGTCCCATTGGGTGTCTAACCATGAAGTATGTTGCTGATCCAAAAGGAATTCTGTTATTAGGGAATGGTGGGTCTACCTTTAGATGGTTTTTACATTTGATTTTTATCTGGGATTTGTATTTCTTTATTCTGTTATGGTAACTTTCAGCTTTAAAAAATATTTTTTACCATTTTATTTTTCCTAATCTGAATTAAACACTTTGAATATTCACATTAGATTTTAATGTTGAATATTTCATCTTTTTTCTTTCCTGCTATCATATTATCCTCAGAATTTTTTATTTAAAAATTTAAGTAATTTAGCTTATGTTTTTTTTACAATTTCAGAACACTTTAAGGTATTTAGTTACTTGGTTTTATTCTTTTGTTTAATTGCTTTAGTTTTTAAATGCTGCTTAAAACCCCACATTATTTAAGTATTAATTTCTATTTAGATTTTAAAATATTCTTGGTTTTCTGTTATATCCTTTGATTTTTTTAAATGTTGTGTTTACTTTTAATTGTAAGGTAGAGATTTATTTTCTCCTTATAGTTCAAAAAGAGGCATCAGTGAGACTTATATAGGACACCACACCCCGAAGAGAAATGACTCTTTTATTTCATTGTCATGCTACTTCTATCTCTGTCTCCTTGAATCTTTTAGTTCTCTTCCTGATTATTTTCTGAGAATATTTCCCAAGAAATTTGAGAGGACCACAAGTTCTAGATCCTTCCTACACCTTATAGCTAACTAATGACAACAAAAAGACCTAAGACTTAAGTGACTTCTTGGAATGGTGTACTTTCTGAAACTATATGGGGGATAAAATGTTTTCAATTTCTCCAGCACATAAAGCCAACAACATTTTTCTCAAACCACAAGCTGTCAGCATTCCCGAGGAGGTCATGAAATATTTGACAAACTACAGTAGAGGTTTTATGTAATAGGTTCACAGTCTGATACACATTAAATATATTTATTACCAAGGTGGAGTTCTTGGGAATTTCTTTCCAGAAAGGTCATATATATTATTTTTTGTGTCACTCCTTTGCATTACTTTCTTTCATCATCATGGTCAATAGGAAGCTAGCTAAAACCCAGTTTATCCAAGTAAGACTTAAAAAAATGGAATCAGAGATTTTTAAAAATGGGGTCAAGGTTGTTTCACTGATTCATGGTTGGATTGTTGAATTTAGACCAGGTCATTCTGAAGCTGCCCAGAAAGTGGAACCACCGTATTGCAGATTGACCCTTCTTTGAAAAGAGGAGATAGCAATTTTTGAACTTTAGCTGACTTTCTTAGGAGAGAATAATGTGCCACTCAGAGGGAGATAGAATAGCTGAAGGGTGACTGAATGAGAGTATTTAGAGACTACTGGTTGTGGCTGATCTCTTGTTCCACACCACTATTTCGGCTTCAGGGCCAGTCATTTTTGCCTTCTTTGATGTCATCAATGTTGATGCAGTTCTTGGTCCAGTTTGTTTCTTCCCACGCATGGATGTACATTCCCTTCATTCACTGAACTATAGCTAGCTTTGGGCTTCTATTTACTAACTGAAAGTTTGAGGAAGATATAAAGGAAAGACACTGAAGAAAAGGAAAAAAGAAAAACCCTAATTAGACTTCAGATCTCACTGTTCCTAACCTCCACCATGAACTTTCATAAAGATTCCTTATCATCCAACTCCTTAGTCCCTTGTCTCCTATTATGTTAATAGGGTTCACTGTGTCTCGGATTAGAATTATATCTTAAATTTATTATCACCCTGAGTCCCAGAGAAGCATGGTATCTGCCCAGAGATGTTTCTGCAGCCTGACTCCATGAATTTAGATCTGGACTTTGGAAGACATCAAGTTCGGACCAAAGCTTAAGTAGTTGCTGGTGGCCAGGGCACAAACAGAGCATAATGCCTGCTTTTTTTTTTTTTCGTAAAATATCTTGTGTCTTTTGAACATGATGGCCCTAATAAAACCAACCTTGGAATCATGACCAGATATCTCTATTTGCTCAGAACTAGCCTACTTAACACTAGTTTCCCTGGTGTAATTAGTAATAATTCTCCCTTTCATTGCCAAGTGGCCTAGTTTAGATCACCTAATATATGAACACCCTAAAAGTAGGGCCTTTTAGAAGCAGCATGAGCATCAGATTCCAGGGAAGTGATAGGAATAGTAGATCATAACATTGTGATGGCTGTGTCCTGAGGTAGATAGGGTGAACACAGAATAGCACGTGGGAGATACTCCCAAGGACTTTTCAAATTAAATGAGTGGTTCTTTCATCAAATGTAGAGATACTCCATTAGACTTCAGTTGTCACTGAAAAATTGCTTATTATCCACCCATAATAATAACTTATGTTGGATTATTATTATTGGGTTATATAATAACCAATTATATAATATATATAATATATATTATAAATAATATATTTATATATAAATATATATAAATAATATATAATAACCAATTATATAATATATAATTATATAATATAATAACTTATTATTATTGGGTTAATATAACAATAACTTATAAATAATCTGGATTGTGGACTTCCTTTCGGACAATAATTCACTAGAATGATTGTTATTTCTGGTAGCTCCTTGTTAGGATAATAAAACTATATCATGTGTTTATAAAAAGTGTCCTTTTCATTTTTATTATGAAGGGACTGGCAAATGATAAGTGATCATTGAAAAAATGAAGGTCAAAAATAAAGCAACTTTGTGTTTTCCCACTGGAACATTAGCTTTTTCATCAGAAGATCACTCCTATTGGCTTTGCCTCTTAGGAGGTTAGGAATGTGTGGAAAATCTTCTAAACCTAGTAAACTTTGGCCTGTTACTCATCTTTAACATCAATTATTAAAATATAATAGAGTAATATCTATAGGAAAATAGGAAAAAATTCAAATACTTCCCTATTCACCATCATTGCTAAAGATTCAACAATTCTCTTAAGATAAAGTTGCTTGATGGTCATACATTTACACGTAGGTTTTCATTTGTTCTGTCTGTTTGTACCTCTCATTGCTTTGAGACATTTATTTTTTAAGATTTTATTTGTTTGACAGAGAGAGAGAAAGAGCACAAGCAGGGAAAGTGGCAGTTGAGGGAGAGAGAGAGGAAGAAGCAGGCTCCCTGCAGAGTAAAGAGCCCTGCTCAACCCCGGGTCCTGGGATCATGACCTGAGCTGAAGGCAGATGCTTAACCTACTGAGCCATCCAGGTGCCCCTAGAGACAATTTTTTTTATAAGACATCCTAGATATTCCTTTTGCTAGTGGCCTTTAAGTCCATGAGAGATTTTCCTATTATTTTAAACGAAATAACTTGGAATCTTCAAAAATGAGATGTCATTTGTGATTCTGTAAATTCTGAGGTGGCTTGAAAATGTCAAGGTGTGTTTGCCATGACTCTGAAAAGACTGACATTAAAAGTCATACTTTCTACTCACCACTAGATTGGGGAAAATGAATTTCTGGGATTTTTATAAGCCAGGGAAAATGTACTTATTTAATATAATCTCGAGTTATCACATCCATGAAATATCTTGACTTCAGAAGGATAGAAGTTTCTCAAGTTTCTCTGAATGGGCTATTAACTGTCTATTTAGGTTACCTTCAGACTCAGGGAAACCATGTCCTGTACATGAAATGAATGCTGAGGAGAGATCAACTAAAGCTACAAGTAAACAAATTTTTTTCTGGCCAAATTTCCCCATGTGCCAAAAAAGAAAATTACTCTGGACAGATGTAGATTTGTGTCTATAGCTTGCTTGATACTCATAAGTAATATTGGTCTGAAACGTAAATATGTCAAGCATTTAGCTGCTGTCGCAGTTGAGAATTGCATTTGTAAATTGCTATTGTAATTTTGGTAGAGTGTTTAATAAATTAATATCCATACTTACTGAGGAGTATAGGTGTGCTCATTTTTAGATGTTTGGATTCAGGTAGAAGGCATGCCAGCCTATCATGAACAACAATGTCTCAACAAGTGCAGATGAGAGCAGTTTCTCATCTTTTCTGGAAATCGCTTTATCCTCAGGTATATTTTTTCACCTTAAGTTTTTAAATAAGCACTATGATATGTGAGGGCCCATTGACTGGACCCCAGGCAGAAAGTAGCTTGGGATACAGAATCATCAGGACAGTTGACCTTGGTCTGAGCTAAAATATGTGAAGCTTTCTACTGAAGTCTTGCATCTCTGTCACCTGGACACAAGTAATTCTGTCTCAGAATCTGCTCATATTGCAGATCTACCGGCTAGATAAGATCTACACAGATACTCTATTATAATGATATTTTCCACAATTTACTTTGAAATTTGTTAATTTGCTTTACATTTATTAGACATCAGAGAGGTTTTTTTTTTTTTACTTCTTTTTATTATCTTTTGTTTTGTCTCACTAAAATCATTAGAAATACATTTTGTAGGATTCCTGGGAGCTCGTTTATACCCCGTACTAAGAAAATGGACTTTATATTTGTTATAGTATTTAGAACTACAAATATTTTATGTCTTATGTAATCTCTTTGTGTTACTGGAGGAATCTTAGTTTTTAAGTAATCAAAACCTAGTTTTAAATTGGTACATTTTCAGGTACCAATACATTTTTCAAATAAAATTCTCTCATTTTGCCTTATTTTTCTCAGCTCCTGAATGTGACATTATAATAGTACCAGAATTCATAATCAGTACTAAAAGTAATGATAAATGGTATGAATAATGAAAACAAATCTATCATTATTTATGAATGACACTGTATGTATATAGAATACTCAAATGGTCTACAAACTATTGGAATTAATAAGTGAATTTAATGTGAACTATAATTCATTAAATATTTTAAAAACTATTATAAAAAAGTGAATTTACTAATATTGCTAAATATAAATTTAGCATAGAAAAATCATTACATACCAGTAACAAGAAAGTAGAAAAAAGAGTTTAAAGCACAATTTGTAATGGCATCAAAAATACAAAAATATATGAATAAATCTATTATAGTTTGTGTAAGACATTTATACAAGAAGAATCAATACAACATTATTGAGAGAAATTTAAAGAGACCTAAATTAATGGATTAGAAGATGAAATAGTATAAAGATGTCAGTTCTCTCTATATTGAAATGTAGGTTCAAGGCAATCCCAATCAGAACTTCAGCAGGTATATTGTGAAAATTGCAAAGCAGATGCTAAAATATATGATGCCAACACCAGCCAATTCATCCATAAAGAAGAAATCATTTAGAGGGCCAAAATCAAGACTTACTATAGAGCTATAGCTAATAAGACAATGCAGTATTGGTGCAAGGATAAGAAAAATAGATTAATGGAACAAAACAAGAGGCTCAAAATAGATCCAAACATATATGGTCAATTAGTTTATGTCAGAAGTGACACTACAGTGCAATGAGACAGGGAGCTTTTCAATAAAATTATGTTGAGTCAAATAGTGTGCACATAGTAAAAAATAAATCTTGCCCTTGCATCATATCATACACAAAGATTAATTCTAGATGTATTGTGTTTCTCAGTATGAAAGGTAAAAATGTAAAGCTTCTGGAAAGTAAGGTAGGAGGCTTGGGCTTATCAGGATATTTTCCTATGGATAAAAATGGGGTAGACAAATGAATAAAATTATGATTCTTTCAAGAAAGATAAAGACCAGATGAGTAGGTGTTAGATAGGTAATGACACCATTTATTGCTCCATCAGTTTTACATTGCTACAATGATACAGCATAATAAACAGTCATAAAATCTTGGTGGCATACTAAAGTAAGCATTTACTAAAGTCTATGAGACACCTGGAGACAGGTGATCTCAACTAGATTATCTTTATATCTCAAATCAGCTGTGAGTTGGCTTATTGATTGTTTTTGGACTCACTCGTTTGTTGGAGATTGAGTGCTGGCTCACATAGAGCAGCCTTGGCTGTTTGCAACTGAAAACTGAATTTGAAAACTGAAGCAAACTCATTTCTGCTCAATGTACATTTTATCCTCCAGTTGGCTAACTTGGACATATATTCATGATAGTAGCAGAGATGAAAAAGAGAGGACTAACCTAATTGTGCAAGTGCTTTTACAAGTCTCTGCTTCCATTATATTTGCTAATGCTCCATGAGCAAGTCACATGTGAATGGCCAAAATCAGAGTGAAGAATTGGGGTCATTAATGCAATTAATATACCACAATTGTATAAGATTACTTAACTAATCAGTAGTTGAGCTGAGGTTTAATCCCCAACTCTTTAAGTCTAGTATTCATTCCAATGCAATATTCCTTCAAAGATTACTATATAATCTTTATAAAATCATAAACACTATGCTAGAAACTTTGTCTATTCAAGGGCATTTGATAGTAATAAATTATTTGATTGATCAGTGCTCTTTGTGGCCATTTAAAAGCTCAGTAAGGATGTTTTATCTTCTATTTCTCAGATAACTGAAATATTTGGAGAGATTTCTGAAAGTAAATCTGTCACTTTACAAGCTGAGGCCATATAGGCAGGCATTTCTGTAGTTCTTATCTGCAATGTTTGCTGTGTAATTCAAGGGCAGTCTGCAGAAGGAATAGAATAGGCAAATAGTCTCCTCCAATTCTGCTTGCACGAATGCTGCTCAACCTAAATAACCTGAAATAATTTAAAATTTTGTTACCTTTTTTTTCTTTGGTTCTTAATTAGTTAATGGAACTTGGAGAGGCATACCCTAGAGACCTAGAAAGTTTCTTAACTTCTTTATGTTTCAGAATCACAACACTAAATTGTTAAGGGAGTTGGAAAGTCCCTAATAGCAACGGAAGCTTTAGTAGTCTTAGATCCAGGGTGACCCTTTGGAAATTTTGGGGAGTAGATCATAGGTGGTGATTTTGGCAGAACAAATCTTTATATCGTTATTTAAGAAATTATTTTCACATTTTTAATTAACAAAAGCTCGGTATACTGAGAACTTGTGAATCAGGCAAGATTTGGGTTGATTTTTTACAAACCAAGACCATCCATATCCTTTTTCATTGCAATCTTCTGAATAAAAATACCTCTGTACAACTCACTCTAATATAGTTATCATGGAATATTGTCCTAATTACAAAAATCAGAATCTTTTACTTTTTTGAGCACTGCACACAAGATTCACAAGAAAGACCATGCTGAAGATCAACTTTAAATATTGAAGCATACATTAATCAAAAAGGAAGATGCTCATCACATGTGCTAAGGTATATGAGAGTAGACATTATCCATCTCTTTCTGTATCCTCAGATTTATAAAACGTATTAATGGGTCTCAGCTAGGCCAGCACACCAGAATAGAGATGTTTACTCTAAAAAGAAGTACTAGTTGGTAGGAAAAATACTGAGTTGAAATGAGTCCTGAATATGGGATAGGACTTTTGGCTTTATGCTTTCAATTTTCTCATTTATCTCAGATAAGTCATTAAATGGCTTCAAGCATCCATCAACTTTAAAATAAGAGGATTGGATTAGAACTCTTGAGTCTGTTCTGGCTCTGACATTTAGAAAGAAAGAGGGAAATTTGTTAGAAAACATTTAATTATCTTTGCACTGGAATTGGAAATCATTTTAAAGAAAGTATCTCAATAAAATGACTTAGGATAGATGAGACTCTTGAAAGGATATGAGATAAGGGTAAGGGAATGAGTGGGGACTCAATCTGCATGAGGAAAAGAGACCTCATTGTTTTATTTATGAGAGGACAAGAGAGTGGTGAAGAAAGAAGAGAAAGGGGAAGGCAAGAGGAGCCAGGGCTAGAGCAAAAATATTGGGTGCTGGGTGGGGAAAGATGATAGAGAAAGCCTCAGTGGAAGTGGTGGTGTGTGCTGACCAAAGTGGACAAAAGAGCAGAAATGTCTAACACTAACCTTTCTGGAAATACTCAGTAAAGTGTTTCATACTCGTCCATGGTTGGAGGTTGAAATTCCAGTAGATTATAAAGAAGGTGCTAAGGTTTTTATCTGAGTCAATGTGAACCAGCACTGGGCCAGCATACAGGCAGTTGTGGTTCTGGAGAGCAGGGAGACCATGAAATCATAAACCCTTCTGTAATTCTGTGAAATATTAGAGAGGTCATGAAATTGGAGTGGTGGAGGGAGAGTTTAAAACAAGTTAATTTAGGAATTATCATCCTCCTGGTATAGATTAGACAACTGAGTTTCAAAGAAGCCAAGTGATTTGTCTAATTGTGTGTACTGGTAAGTAGCGTGGTTGGATTTAGGGTCCAAGTCTCATACTTAGAGGACAGTGCTCTAAAACCCTACAGAGGTTGAATATTTGGGAAGCATTACAAGCTCTTCTAAGAATACAAATGGTCATCGTCTTCCCCACCCCCCTCACTCTACATCAAATATTTAAAGATAAGAGCTCATCATTTTGTTTCTTTTTTTTTAAAGGGTTTTTTTTTTAAGATTTTATTTATTTATTTGAGAGAGAGAGAGAATGAGAGAGAGCATGAGAGGGGAGAGGTCAGAGGGAGAAGCAAACTCCCTACTGAGCGGGGAGTCCGATGCGGGACTCGATCCTGGGACTCCAGGATTGTGACCTGAGCTGAAGGCAGTTGCTTAACCAACTGAGCCACCCAGGTGCCCCTCATCATTTTGTTTCTTAAATGAACTAGTTTCTTTAATGTTACAGATAAGAGTGAAAATATAAATGACAAGTTGAGAAATCTTTAGGCTTTTATGTTGACATGGAGAACTGTAGTGAAAATGTACTTATTTGAATATGTATCAAAAACTTTCCAAGTTCAAGACAGTGGTGTGTTATTAAAAATCTCAAATGTGAGTTATTACTTTGCTAGTATTATGTTGAACAAGCTCTTGAGAATTTCACTTCTAGCAGGGGTGGGAGCAATTGGGATGTGCACATATGGCTACAGTTTGCTGTAATATACTTGAGTACTGTAAGTATGTACAAAGAAGAAAACTGTACTTGAGACAGTGGCATACAGTTTTGATGACTGGATGAATATTCATGGAAGACAAGATTGGAGCTGGGGAGAAAGGCCACTCCATTGAGATAAACTGTTGATTAAAGGCATAAAAATAAAAAAAAATGGCATGTAAGTATGAGGAACTACATGCTGGTTGTTGTTTCAGACCAGAGTGTGGAGGGGGAGTGTTGGGAGATGAGAAATAGGGAGAAGTAGATAATGATGAGGATGTGAGGCGTGAGTACTTGTGATTGATTTCATTTGAACTCCACTTGTAGGACAGTGGTTTTTTTTTTTTTTTTTTTAAGATTTTATTTATTTGACAGAGAGGAGAGAGATCACAAGTAGGCAGAGAAGCAGGCAGAGAGAGAGGGGGAAGCAGGCTCCCTACTGAGCAGAGAGCCCCATGTGATGCGGGGCTCGATCTCAGGACTCGATTCCAGGACCCTGAGATCATGACCTGAGCCAAAGGCAGAGGCTTTTATCCACTGAGGCACTCAGGCGCCCCTGTAGGACAGTGGTTTTTATACACATCTCTACGTGACCAATTGTGAGATATATCACTAGTAATTTGAATTGCAATATAAAATACTCAATTTTGAAAATTATTTTGTTTCTAAATTTGAGTTCAGGATTATTCTATGCTTTCATGAAGATGGAAATCAGGTGGTACTATAGTGGTGGGATGCATGTTTCCCTTCTATTTATATTCCTTAGTGTACAGCATATTCATCTGTTATATAATTAGCAGGTTTATGAAATGCAACTAAATCCTTCCTCAGTGTAGCTTTTACAAAAATTTTTTGTTTTCCCAGCAAATCTCCTGTGGTCCTTACCTCAATTAAATCTAGTGCACTTTTTGTTTAACTAAGTCTCAAAATATCTCACTGAGCAGCATCCTCAACATAGAGTTAGGATTCTTACTCTCCGTGTTCTCCTAGTGCCCTAGGGCATATTTATATCATGTTCTTGTAATTATTTATTTACTTGAATGTGTGATAGTCTATTGTGAGTTGCCAGAGAGCAGCTTTTTATGTAATTCAACTCTAGATCTTCAGTGACTTGTAGTATATTCAATAAATGTTGAATGAATGAATGAATGGTTAATTAATGTGATATTGCCAGAATAGTGATCCTTTTAAGTACCCCTACCAAACGCCCCTGGAAAGTTGGTAGAATGTAATTTTTTTTTTAATATATGCAATGTATATTTTTATTCACTACTGCAGATAAACAAAGAAGAATAAAATGGTCAAGGCAAACTTGACAGTCATTTCAAATTTTATTTTTCTGGGATTTTCCCAGTACCCCAAAGTTGAGGTCATTGTATTTGTATTGTGCTTGCTGATGTACATGATCACCCTGCTGGGTAATGTAATTCTGATCTCCATCACCGTCCTGGATTCCCACCTACACAAACCCATGTACTTCTTCCTCAGCAACCTCTCCTTTTTAGACATCTGGTACACCTCTTCTGCTCTCACTCCAATGCTGGCAAACTTTGTTTCAGGAAAAAACACTATCTCATTCTCAGGATGTGCCATTCAGATGTACTTTTCTCTTGCCATGGGCTCCACTGAGTGTGTGCTCCTGTCCATGATGGCGTATGACCGGTATGTGGCCATCTGCAACCCCCTGAGGTACCCCATCATCATGAACAAGAGGGTTTGTGTGCAGATTTCAGCTGGCTCCTGGGTGACAGGCTGCCTCACCGCCCTGGTGGAAACAATGTCTGTGCTGCATCAGTCTCTCTGTGGAAAAAACATCATTAATCATTTCACTTGTGAAATTCTGGCTGTGTTGAAACTGGTTTGTGTAGACACTTCCAGGGTGCAGTTAATCATGCTGGTGATCAGCGTACTTCTTCTTCCTATGCCGATGCTCCTCATTTGTATATCTTATGCATTCATTCTCTTCAACATTCTGAGAATCAGCTCAGTGGATGGTCGAAGCAAAGCCTTTTCAACGTGTGCAGCCCACCTGACTGTGGTGGTTTTGTTCTATGGGACAGCTCTCTTCATGTACCTGAAGCCCTCAGCTGTAGATTCACAGGAAATAGATAAATTTATAGCTTTGGTATATGCTGGATTAACCCCCATGTTGAATCCTATCATCTATAGTCTACGGAACAAAGAGGTAAAAGCAGCTGTGGAAAAATTGCTGAGTAACAACCCTCTTTGTGCTTTTTTAATCCCCAGTAGCAAATAATATCAATAATCATTAACCTGACGTATGTTTTAGTGGTCAATATACAACAGAACATTGGGATAATGGGGGAAAGCACTCATTTTTAAAAAAGATTTATTCATTTAAAAAAAAAGATTTATTCATTTATTTTAGAGAGAGAGAGCATGAGTGGGAGGTACAGAGGAGAGAGAATCTTAAGCAGAGTCCACACAGTACAGAGCCTGACATGGGGCTCAATCTCACGACCCTGAGATCATGACCTGAGCTGAAACCAAGAGTTAGATACTCAACTGACTGTACCACCCAGGCGCCCAGGAAGACACTCATTTTAAATGAGATGAGTTATTTCCCAAGTTTCCTCTTTGACAACTGAAACTAAAATAATATAGATACCTCTTACATAAGCATATTTGAAATCTTATGCAAATAGGTCTCATGATGACAAACTTCAATTTTTATTTTGGGTTATAGAGTGTAAATGTGACTTTAAAAATTAAGTTAGTATATTGTGTATTCAAAATTATGTACATGTAATATACAAATGTAATACCTATAGTAGACCTTTTAGCTAATATATGATTAACCTGTTTTAGGTTGACTTGTGTCCCTCCAAAATTCATTTGAAGCTCTAACCCCCCAATACCTCAGAATGTATCTATATTTGGAGGTATGGCCTTTAAAAAGGTGATCACGTTAAAATGAGGCTGTCAGTGTGGGCCCTCATACAAGCTGAGTTGTGTCATTATAAGAAGAAATTTAGACACACATGAATTCACCAGGGATGCTCACATACAGAGGAAAGGACATATAAAGAAGGTGGCTATTTGCAAGCCAAGGAGAGGCTTCAGAAGAAATCAAATCTGCCAACACTTTACTCTTGGACTTCTATCCTCCATAGTATGAGCAAGAAATATTTCTGTTGTTTAAGCAACTCAATCTGTGGTATTTTGTTATGGAAGCCTTAGAAATCTAGTATAACCTCTTTTTCAGCATAGCTAAATTTAATGGAAGTAATTGCATATTCCACAAAGTATAACTATGTTTTACATGTGTGGATATATTTGTGCATGCAGATAGATATGCGTGATGTGAATGTCTATGTACACATGGAAAAGGTCTGCACAAATATATCCTGAATAGAAATGGGGTAGGAGTGCCAGTCTGGAAAAAAGTATCAGAGAGTTTAGTAGTTTGTTGTTGGTCTTAGAATGCTGACATTATTTTGTAAACTCAAAGAAGCTACAGGATGTTTCATTGAAACTACTAGTACCCTTCCCTTTTTTATTGTGCTTTTCCCTGACACCTAGTTTCTTAAATCCAAAGGTATAAATAAACCCATCAACACTTAGAAAGAAAATACATGATGTGCATATTATAAGATATACAATACCCCAAACCCACTAAAATGGTGTGAAATATTGAAATACATGAATATATCTTATTATATAAACCACAATATACAAGGAATTAAAAACTGTACACTCATCAGCATTCGTAGCACTTTTATATAGTTTCTGGGCCAGATGAATAACCGTGAGTTCAGTGTGCAAAACTTATTTGCTCATCATGAAGTTGTCGCCAGAGTCAGTAAAATTGTTGGGTGGCTTGGATCCAGAAAGGAATGGGATGAACAAAATAGGATGAATATGGGCATTACAGGATTGTAGGGCTGATTTGATTTCTCAGATATGAATAAAGTCATCAAAGATGATTGGTCCGTTGGTGTAAGTAAAGATTTCAGATGCAGCCATTGGTTGGATGAGAGGAGAAGCTTAAGGATGATGACTTCATGAAGATAGGGATGTAAGTTGGTTGACTAGTTCGCTGTGCATTGATGGTCAGACTTCCAGGTGAAGACAGATTAGTGAAGTCCAGGCAAGAAATCAGGACTAAAGCTATACATACATTGGGAAGTCTTTTGCACAGAGATGGAAATTGAGCCCTAGGTGTGGATGATGTAATCTAGGGTTAAATTTAGGACAATTGTATATAAAATGGTTGACTTTGTTTTCCTATGATTGGGCAGAGCTGTGGTAAAGGGGAAAGAATAATACACTTAGAATCTAGAGTAAAGAATTAGAATTTTTTTTCGGTTTCTATACAAGCTTAGAGGTCTTAGGCAATTTATTGAACATTATAATCTAATTTCCTCTTCTATGAAATGGGAATAATTTATTTAATATATTTATAATAATTATTTAAAAGTTAATATTTGCTAATTCCAAAAGACCACCTCTCAATCAGCTAGGATGCTAGGCTTATCACTTTGATACAGTCAGTTTTTGATCTTCTTTTTCTGGCTAGACTGTAGCTTCAGTTAGTATGAATTTACCTGTGATTTCAAAGGTATTGAGCAACATCTTGTTAGTGTGTTACAAGTGTAGGTCTATCACTCTAGTAGTACTTAGGGATGTGAGCGTAAAATACCCCAAGTTATCTCTTTCTCTTTCTCTGACAATCTGAGCTAAGTCATTCCCTGTGTGGATGTCCTCTTGATTCTACTTGGGTTCTGACAACCTGAATTGGGCCTCCCTTCCATTGATATTTCACTTACTCCATCAGGCTCCAAAACATCATGCTGGGCAGAACAAGCAAAGATGCCCTCCTGAACAGTGTTTCGTTCCTGAAACCTTTGCTGAGTGGCCCTTGAGCATAGATGCTCTCCTTATCAGGCTGTGATACTGTACCAGACAGCTCAACAATATATCATATAAACATGATATCACATAAAAAGTAAAACTGCAAAAAAATAAATTAAAAAAATAAAACTGCGTACTATTATTCACTAGTAATTCAAGGGGATTTTTTTAAAGGAAAATATTTAAAATGAAACTTGCTGCTGAAAAAGTGAAATTTCAGTATTCTTTAAGAAGGATTTATACAATTGATATGTCTTTTTCTCAGCAATTCTTTATTAGAGAATAATTATACACTGATATGATTTTGTCTTACCCAGCTCAAATGACCTCTTCAGTTTATTTATCAATGTTTTATCTGGAAATGTATTATTTCCATACATTTAAAATTAGCTGATACTTTATAAAAAACTTGAATTTGTTGTTTAGTCAGTGAAATAATACATAAATTCAAGTTTTCTTACCTCACTGTATTATATCAAGTACTTGGACTATATTTTACTATTCTTTAAAAATGCTAATTAATCCAGTACTTAATTATTACCTACCCTTTTCAATTTATTTGACATTAGACTTCATGCAGAGAACAGTGAGTTCTGCCATTGGGGAGATTTCAGAATCTAACAAATGATTTAGTATAAGAGGAATATTACCATAACAAGTTCAAGACAGTATAGAGGAGGGAATAACTAACCGAGAAAGTTTTGGAAGGATTTGGAGAAGATCAAACACTTGAATTGTCTTTAATGAGATTGCTAGGTTGAGAAAGAGAAATGTGATGATGGGGAAGAAGTGGCATATGCTGTTGTCTTTAGGTGGGGAAAGAACACGATTTAATTGGAGAACTAATAGCGATTGGAGCATAGCATTGTGCAAAGGGGGTGGGAGAAACAGGAGGAGGGAAGGAAGAAGGGTAAATAGGTACCTGAAAAATTAGGTTGGGGCCAGATCCAGTCCTTGGGTAAAACAAAAATCAGTAATAAACAGACAAATAGAAAAATTCAAGTAGTTCTCTCAAAAGGGAGCTAAAAATATGTGTTTTACTTATTCAGTGGAGAAATGTACAGATGATCCTTGACTTAAAATGGTTTGACTTGGGATTTTTCAACTTTATGATGATGTGAAAACGATATACATTCAGTAGAAACCGTACTTTGAAATTTGAATTCTGATCTTTTCCTAGGCTAGCAACATGATAGCTCTTGATACTCTCTTGTTATGCTAGGCAGTGGCCACAGCTTTCAGTCTGAGCCACGTGATCACAAGGTAAACAACCGATACACTCACAACCATTCTGAACCCATACAGCCATTCTGTTTTCCAATTTCAGTATAGTACTCATACAATGTATTATTATATGAAATATTAAATATTTTATTGTAAACAGGCTTTGTGTGAGATGATTTTGAACAACTGTAAGTGTTCTGAATGTATTTAAGGTAGGCTAGGCTAAGCTATGATGTTCAGTAGATTAGACATATTAAATGCATTTTTTACTTACGATATTTTCAACTTTTAATGGATTTATTCAGACATAACCCCATCAGTTGAAGAAGATCTGTACTGGATTTTTTTTTGAAAAGCTTATTTCTTAAAGCTTACTCTCACTTCTTATACCAGTTTTCTCTACATTTTTGTAACAGTCATTTTCATAAAAAGGTGAAGTTAGATTATTATCTTGAAATTTCTTTCCAATTCCTAAATTCTGTGATTCTATATACAATCCTTATTTCTCTTGTTCTGTTTATATTAAAAACCTTTGCCTCGAATGTATGAGCTTATTTTGTGCATGAACTCAAGGAGGTAAGTTTCTTATCCATTCCTCCAGAACCAGTGTCTAGTCATCAATTTTCTCATAGCTCCATGCACCTCTGCATTCCTTAGGCTATAGATGATAGGATTGAGCATGGGAGTGACTACTCCATAGAACAGAGCAATCAATTTGTTAAAAGCAGAATCTTTGGACTTTGGCTTCATATACATGAAAAGGATTGTCCCATAAAACACAGTCACTACTGTTAAGTGGGCTGAGCAGGTAGAAAAGGCCTTTTTTCTTCCTTCCGCTGAATTGATTCTTAGTACAGTAGAAAGGATGAAAATGTAGGAAATACAAATTAACAGTAATGGAGAAAACAAAAATATTACATTGCCCAACATTATTGTAATCTCATTCAAGGAAATATCTGTACAAGCCAGCTTGACAAAGGCCAGTATTTCACAAGCAAAGTGATTAATGACATTTTTTCCACAGAAGGGCAACCGTATTGCAAGAATAGTTTCTGTCAGTGAATTGAGAAAGCCCAATCCCCAAGAGAGAGCTGCCATCTGAATACAAAGTGCTTTACTAATGATGATGGAGTATCTCAGAGGGTTACAGATGGCCACATAACGGTCATATGCCATTACTGTGAGGAGCACACACTCTGTGGACCCCATAGTGTAGGAAACAGACATCTGAACAACACATCTAGTGAAGGAGATGGTTTTTTTCTGTGATAGGAAGTGTATCAACATTGAGGGGATAAAGGAGGATGTGTACCAAATGTCTAGGAAGGAAAGATTACCAAGGAAGAAGTACATGGGGGTATGGAGGTGGGAATCCAGAAGAGTTAGGATGATCAGGGTGCTGTTTCCCAGCAGGATCACCAGGTACATCATCAAGCACATCACAAAAAGGAGTTTTTCCACTCTTGGGTACTCGGAAAGTCCCTGCAGAATGAACTGAATCTCAGTCCAATTCATCCTGTCCATTTTACTTTTTTATAACTGGAGTAATGCAGAAGAGAAAATTGCGTGTGAGTTTAACAAGTTTGTACATATTATGTATGCAGTAAGAGATCACTGGAGGAGGGCCAACAAGTGTGTCAGCACTAGTGGAGTGGTGGTAGTAGCTGTGAGTTTAGCTTTTTGAATTTATCTTCTGGTTCATGAGGGAGAGGATTGAAGATGTGTAATAATTACCTTGATAGCTTATTGAAAATACAGGTTTTTGTATTCCATTTCCTTAGATTGTGATATACAGTTCTGAGGCAGGGAAGAACTATTTACATTTTTAACAAACATCTGTTATTTCCAATTCATTGGACCCACAGACCCCACTTTGAATATCATCATTTTGGAGAAAGTGTGCCTAATCTGTTAAAAAAACCTATGTATTTGATTCTATTTCATGGCAATCCTTAACAATATCATTGGTTTAAGGCTTTATAATTTATAAATATGTTCACACATATTACTCATTTTATCATCACTATAATTATCTGAGGAAAGTGAAATTCACAGAGGTAAAATGTATATAAAAACACAGTGAGTGGGCGCCTGGGTGGCTCAGTTGGTTGGGCGACTGCCTTCGGCTCAGGTCATGATCCTGGAGTCCCGGGATCGAGTCCTGCATTGGGCTCCCAGCTCCACAGGGAGTCTGCTTCTCCTTCTGACCTTCTCCCCTCTCACGTTCTCTCTCACTCTCTCTCTCTCTCAAATAAATAAATAAAATCTTTAAAAAAAAAAAAACCACAGTGAGTGAACCACTATTCAAATCTGCATTTTCTGGCTTTACATCGCCTGCTCTTTTTTTTTTTATTTTTTTATTTTTTATTAACACATAATGTATTATTTGCCCCAGGGTACATGTCTGTGAATCATCAGGCTTACACATTTCACAGCACTTACCACAGCATATACCCTCCCCAATGTCCATAACCCAGCCACCCTATCCCTACCCCCTACCCCCCAGCCACCCTCAGTTTGTTTCGTGAGTTTAG
>CM052892.1:23871854-23898860 GCA_028534135.1 Potos flavus
TTTTCTTTATACTGTATAATCGCAGTATAAATTTTAATTAGTATTTGCCACTTTATAGCAACATGTTTTGATTTTTTCATAGTCTTTTTAATATTCCTTTTTAACATTTGAAGAATATGTCATTAAATGGAGTAACTGTAATCTAGCCTACAATTTTAATATTACTGAATATTTTGTCTCAATTTTTTTTGAGATTTTGATATAATGACTATTGATATCTATGTATCAGGTTATCTAATCTGCTTTTCCTTCTACTGAAAATTCAGAATTTAAGGCAAATCTCTACAGAGATTAAGACTATAGAATGAAAGTATGTGATTTAAAAGAATTCTTAATTTATATGCAAAATTATTTTTCCAATCTAAAACTTAACACTTTACACTGCTACTGAGGTATTTGCACTGAAAATCTTTTGTGTATTTTCTGGAATCAGAGAAGGCATTTATTCTTTTCTGCTTGTATAAAACATTAGTTTTAGCTTTTCATTTCTATAATTTCCAGTTAGATTGAACATTCCCTCTATGTTTATTTGTTGCTTATATTTTCTCTTTTGTTCTGCATCCACATCCTTTGCTTAACTATCTCTTGGTATTTTGATAGTTTACCTCTTAATTAGTGTTAAGAGGTAATTAGATTAATTAGATTAACACTTTGTTCAAATTTTTTGGCAGATACTTTTCCAACTTGTGGTTTTCCTTCTTAATTTTGACTCGTTATTGTAATTTTCATTGAGGTAAGATTTTCCTATGATCCCTGAAAAAATATGAATGAAATTTTCTTTTGATTTTTTTGTCTCACCCATATGAAAACTATATTGTTTTATGTTTAAGGCATGGGACAGATTGATATTTTAAAAATATATATTTTTAAAGATTTTATTTATTTATTTGACAGGGAGAGAGAGATCACAAGTAGGCAGAGAGGCAGGCAGAGAGAGAGGGGGAAGCAGGCTTCCTGCTGAGCAGAGAGCCCGATGCGGGGCTTGATTTCAGGACCCTGAGATTATGACCTGAGGTGAAGGCAGAGGCTTTAACCCACTGAGCCACCCAGGTGCCCCAATATTTTAAAAATATTAACTAATTTTTTCAAAATACTTTTTAAAAATGTATTACACCTTTCCCTTATTCATTCCCTCCCATTCATTCATTCCTCCTTATTCATTCATCAGATACTTACTGAGCACCTCTTATAGACCTGGCACTATGGCAACATTGAGATGAACTTGGACATAGCTGATAGAAAAATATAGGTTCAGAAATACAGGTTCAAATATTTTAAAGATGAACAGGAGAAGCATATTATAGATTGTAAAATTTCTACCTTTATCTGTAATTTACATCCTCTTATGCTTAACATTATATCATAAGCAGTTTTTCACATCATCAAATACGTGGGTAACACATGTTTATAATGACTACATAGTACTCTATTATATTTATGTCTCAAGATTTATTTAATCTATTTTCAAATAATGGTCATTTGTCTTGCTTTCATTTTTTACTATTATAAACAATGCTGTAATAATTGTAACTTATTCTTTAAAAGGAATGCTTTTATTTTATTTTTTGGAATAATTTCAATAACTTTCACAGTGAATTATGAATAATGAATTATTAATGGGGAGATAGAGATAATTAAATGCATAGTCTAATATAATCATTCTAAGTGAAACAGTAAAATTCATTTAGAATTGGATCTTACAATTGGAAAACATCTTTATATTAATTTAGTTCTAAACCTTATGAGATGACAGAAACACATCTACAGTATGGTTGATGTTACTCTTACTCTTGCCCCCAGACCCAGTGATGGTTAGAGCACTTTATAAAGCCACACAGGTTATTTTTGGACAATCCTCATTATTAGAAAGTTCTTCACATTTAACTGTATGTATAACTCTCTGTGTTATATGCTCTTCTTTCCTTGTGGAGGAGCACGAAGTATATACTCCTTTTTCATGACAATTTTTCATGTTTTTTTAGATTGCTGTTTCTGAGTCTTTTTCTCTTTATCGAAGTTAATTGACATATAACATTAGTTTCAGGTATACAACATAATGATTTGACATTTGCATACAATGCAAAATGATCACCATAATAATTCTTAGTTACTGTCTATCACCATACAAAGTTAGTTTTTTTTTCTTCTCTTGCTTTCTTCCCTTTTGGTTTGGTGACTTTCTATAGTATGATGCTTACAGTCCTTTCTCATTATCTTTTCTGTATCTACTAGTACTTTTTGCTTTCTGGTTATGTGGCTCACATATAATAGCCTATATATATAATAGTTCATTTTAAGTTGATAGTAAGTTAAGTTTGAATGCATTCTAAAACTCTACATTTTTACCTTCTATTTTCCCCCTTTTATCTTTATGATGTTGCATTTCACTCAATCTTTTTATTTTGTGTATCTCTTATTACAGTTATTTTTATTACTTTTACCTTTTAACCTGCATACGCATAAGTAATTAATCCTCTACTTTTACTATATATTTATCCTTACTAGTGAGATTTTTACTTTCATTTGTTTTCTTCTTACTAACTGGTGTCCTTTCTTTTTAGCTTAAAGGAATCCCTGTAACATTTCTTGTTGGCCCAGTTTGTTTTATTTTTTAAAATATTTTATTTATTTATTTGGAGAGAGAGAGAGAGCATATGAGCAGGAGGGGAGAGGGAAAAGCAGACTCCCCACTGAGCAAGGAGCCCAATGCCAGGCTCGATCCCAGGACCCTGGGATCATGACCTGAGCCAAAGGCAGACTCTTAACCAACTGAGCCACCCAGGTGCCCCCTGTGGGCCTAGTTTAGTAGTGATGAACTCCTTTAGCTTTTGTTTGGAAAGATCTCTCTCTTTTCCTCAATTATGAATGATAACCTTGGTAGGTAGAATATTCTTGGTTGGAAGTTTTTTTCCATTCAGCACTTTGAATATATCATGCCACTTTCTTCTGGCCAGCAAAGTTTCTGCTGAGAAATATGCTGATAGTCTAATGGAGTTTTCTATGTATATAGCAAGTTGTTTTTCTCTTGCTGCTTTTAAGATTATCTCTTTTCTTTAAATCTTGACATTTAATTATGTTTTGGATCTCTTTGAGTTTGTATTGTTTGGAACTTTCTGGGCTTCCTGGATCTGGATGTCTATTTCCTTCCCTAGGAAGTTTTCAGAATAATTTCTTCAAATAAGTTTTCTCCTCCCCACCCTCCGTCTCCTTCTGGTAACTCTGTAATGAGAATGTTATTCTGTTTTATGTTGAACTATAGGTCCCTTAACCCATGTTTCCTTCTTAGAACTCTTTTTCTTTTTGCAGCTCTGTTGAGGGAGTTCACCTTTCTTGTTCTCCAGATCATTGATTCCTTCTACTTTATCTAGTCTGCTGTTGAATCTCTCTAGTATATTTTTCAGTTCAGTTTTTGCATTCTTTAGTTCTGTGACTTCTCTTTGGTACTTCCTCATACTTTCTGTCTCTTTATTGAAGTTCTTGTCATGTTCATCCATTCTTCTCTAAAATTTGTTGAGCATCTTTATGACTATTATTTTGAACTCTTTACAAGTAAATTACTTATCTCTATTTCATTACAGTTTATTTCTGTAACTTTATCTTGCTTTTGCATTTGGAATGTATTCCCCTGTCTCCTCATTTTGCTTGACTCTCTGTGTTTTTTTTTTCCTATGGTTTAAGTGAAATAGCTATCTCTCCCAGTCTTAAAGGAGTGGCCTTGTATAGGAGATGAACCTTATTGTTTAACCTTGCCCTACCTCTTGGTTGTCTCTCAAACTTTTGTGAATATCTAAGCAGCCGATTTATTCTTGATAGATACCAGTTGTTGAGGGAGAACCCTCAACAGTCCTCTGAGTGTTCCAGAGGGAGGGATCTCTGTCAGCCCCTAGTTTGAGGCTGATTGGAATCTAGACCCTGAGGTACACATTTAAGTTATGCAAATATATACAGTCCTATGGGACAACAATTATAAACTCTGTTGACCTTCAGAATGGGTGATCTCGAGGTGTCTCCTTGGAGATAGTTGTAAAAACAAGGGCTCCAGGCAACTGTATGAGCTCCTTTCCAGGAGGTACCAGCAAACTGTAGCAGGGCCAAGGGAGAATGCAAAAATGGCATTCCCTGGGCTGTGTTCCCTGAGAGTACTTCTGTAGCCTCTAGATGTGTGGTCATCTTGAAGCCTGCCCCTTAGGCTGAAGCTCTAGGACAAGTAAATAGGACTTTTTTTACAGGAAGACTGGGAGTATGTTTTGGTTTTCTGTCTGTGCAGTGCTCTGGAGGTGGTAGCCTGCCAAGAACTGTCTCTCCAATTATTTCAGACCCACAGGGCCCAGAAATGCAATCCTCCTGGCCACCAGAGCCAGGCACATAAAGGGTGTCCCTGTGTGGGCTAGGCACACACACTGCCTTTACTGGGACTGTAAGCATGGGCGTGGAGTGGTTGTTGCAGGGACAGGGTCCACCCACAGCACTAGCTGGTTAGTGGAAGAGTACAAAAATTGCAATGCAAGCACCAGTGTTAGCAGGATAGAGGGAGAATGCAAAAATGGGGTCCACCAATGCCTTTGTTCCTGAGAGAATCCTAACAGGCTTCTGCCCCTCTGGCAGACACTCTAAGATTAGTAAATGAATCTCCTTCACATATGGTCTAGGTGCTTTTCAAACTGCTGCTTTTGTGCTGGGTCCTGGGGCAAGCAAATCTGTGCGTAAGCCCTTTAAGAGCAGTGTTATTTCCCTATAGCCCTTTGTTTCTCCTGGATATAAGCCCCATTGGTTTTCAAGGCCAGATATTTTGGGAGCTCATTTTTCTGTTGCAGGTCCCAAGAGTTAAGATGCCTGATGTGGGGCACAAACCCTTGCTTCTCAGGGAGAAACTTTATATTTTTAATATCCTTCCTGGTTGTGGGTCACAACATAGGGGCGGAAAGGTGGTGAGATTTTTGGTGAGACCACATCTCTGTTTTTCCTATCTCGATGTGGCCCTTTTATCTTTTGTTGTGAAGGAGCTGTTCAGCTAATTTTCAGGTCTTTTTCAGAGGGAGTTATGTCCCATGTAGCTATAGGTTTATAGCATCCATGGGAGAAAGTAAATTGAGGATCTTCCTATGCCACATTCTTAAGCTGCCTCCCTCTGAGTCTTTTTTGCATCAGGCTACAATTCTTGGTTCTTTCGGCCATTCCCCATGTATTTGGTTAAAATAATTAAGAACATGTATTACTGAAGAGAATATTTTATGATTACGAGGATCTTTGTGATAAATAAGGACCTCTCCTATGTATTGTATTCCGGTTATTAGTTTTGCCTGACCCTACAGGAGAAAGGTATTTTCTGTAATTTAGGAGGCAGAGTGAGGTGGTTGAGAACCTTGGATTCTGGAATTAGACAGTCCAGTTTTGTCAAGCACTACCTCTCTGACTGCAGTGAAGTCACTATTTCTCTCTAACACTAGGTTCCATATCTGTAAAATGAGGAACTTAAAAATTCCTACCTGATATTGTTATTCTGAGAATTAATGAGGCAGTGCATTTGAAGAACCTAATATAGATATGGGTTCATACTAGGTACTCAGTAAAAGTGCTTGCTATTTTAATTATATCAATGATTTTAAATATGCATTTTGCTATTATAGAAGTCATTTTGCTTTGGAGTTGGATACACATGTGTTCGGACCTCAGTTTCCTGACTTGTAGCTTGTTGACCTTGAGTAAGTTATTTGAGTTGTAAAGTGAGTATTTTAACTACTTTGTTAGGCTGTTATGTGATAAAAGTACTTATCATGGTTTTTGGTATTTAATAGGCACTCCATAGAAGACAGTTAACATTATTGTATTTGATTATGAGTCAGTGAATCTGAGTATAGTTTGCCTAATGTTGATGCTACACATAATCACTCAATTGGTTTTGGTAAATATAGCAGACATGTAATCATTCTGCTTCAATATGAAGCTATAAAAATCAATAGAAAGAGCATCAAAGTGAATCACTGCCACCAAAGAATGGAATCTATTTTTTGATGAGTTCGGGAAAATACAGATTGCTTGTGTGAGGAAAAATTGTATAACTTATTGAATTTGATTGCACAGAAACTTGACAAGTGATTTAAGATAACTCCATCTAAATTAGAGAAGGCTTTTTTTTTTTAAGATTTTATTTATTTATTTGACAGAGAGATCACAAGTAGACAGAGAGCCAGGCAGAGAGAGGGGGAAGCAGGCTCCCCACTGAGCGGAGAGCCGGATGCGGGGCTCAGTCCCAGGACCCTGAGACCATGACCTGAGCTGAAGGCAGAGGCTTTAACCCACTGAGCCACCTAGGCACCCCGAGGAGGCTTATTTTTCTTGATAAGTATATTCAAGTCAATTTAATTCAACAAGGCACTTTGGAAGACCAAAAGGCCATGGGAGACACAAAGATCAGTAATGCACAACTCAGACAAGTCATGAGCTCCTGCTTAACATGGTATTTCTGCCATGGTTCCTAACTGGACTCTCAGCTTTCACTCTGCCTTCCTTCAATATGTTCTCCAGATAGCATGGTGGATCTTCTTAAAACGTGATACAGATCAAACTACCACTGTGCTTATGGCCTAGTATGCATTCCAGCTGGGTTTCTGTTCTGATTTGTTTAGCCTTTGCCTTACTTATTAAGTGTTTTTTGAGTATCATCTCTCGTAGGGCTTAGTTTAACATCCATAGTCAAGCTGGGAAATGGCCACAAGTTGATATCTTGTGAGGACTACTTTCTAGACAGTGAAATTTGTCTGAAAATGAGAGAAGATACTGCCATCTGACTACATGCAGCAGTTTTCCTATAAAAGTAAATTTAATACATTTGGAAGAAGCAGGGCTCATACTTCCAAGGGTTAGGGCTGTCATTCCCATGTTCGTATGTGAAGGTTTCAATTGCAGCCAGGTAGCACCTTTCATTCCTTCTGGAGCTTTGTGTGGAGTGGGAGCAGTTGAGAGCAGGGTATGACAGGAACACAGGATTTGGCAGGTGAGCATGGCCCAATTCCCTTCTCACTGCAGATTCCTGTGTCCAATGCTACCAGATGCCAAAGGGACAAATACTGATAAATTTTTGTTTGTTGGGTGCTAGGTAATATTCATACATTTGTGTTATATTCAGTACAAATATTCTCTCGGTTGATGATCTTATGAATATCTATCATATTGCTACTCTTAAAAACCTTGAACATTTTACATATTAGAATTTCAGTCATAGATGTTCACATATCTAGTTGAAGATGAACAAATTGTTCATGTGTATCCCCCAAAAGTACCCTAGGAGAACAGGTTGCTCTTTGGGGATGGTCATGATCATTCCTCAGTGATTCTGAATTGATGTGATGAATAGTCCTGTTACAAAGGTATGCTGATTAGTATGATTCTTTCTTATTTACCATTCTTTGTTTTTTTTGCCATTTTCTTTTTTTTCCAATTACTTTTATTTTTTCAGTGTTCCAAGATTCATTTCGTTGTTCATGTACCACACCCAGTGCTCCATGTAATACGTGCCCTCCTCCATACTCACCACCAGGCTCGCCTAGCTCCCCACCCCCCTCCCCTCCAAAACCTTCAGTTTGTTGCTTAGAGTTCACAGTGTCTCATGGTTCATCTCCCCCTCAGATTTCCCCCAATTCACCCTTCCTTTCCTTCTCACAATGTCCTCCATGTTTTTCCTTATGCTCCACACGTAAGTGAAACCATATGATAATTGACTTTCTCTGCTTGACTTATTTCACTCAGCATAATCTCTTCCAGTCCCGCCCATGTTGATACAAAAGTTGGGTATTCATCCTTTCTGATGGAGGCATAATATTTCATTGTATATATGGACCATATCTTCTTTATCCATTCATCTGTTGAAGGGCATCTTGGCTCTTTCCACAGTTTGGCAATTGTGGCCATTGCTGCTATGAACATTGGGGTACATGTTGCCATTTTCATCTTACTGGTCCCAAGCTGAGCACTTAACTTGTGCCATATTTAGATGTCATTATAGAGTATGTAAATTCTGAGTTAGAAAAAAATCTTCATACTTATCGAATCCTACTCTAGGTGCTTCAGGATTCTCCATTATGTGTCCTGCCCTATGGTTGTCCTGGATTTATGTGACTGCTGGAGAAAAGGTACTCTTTATTTCAAAAGTTAGATCACCCTATTTTCAAACAAAAAAATTCTATTTTCAAACAAAAAAATGATTTAAAAAATCATGACATTAGTTATATGGGCCTTCAATTAATTTCCCAGGATGAAAATGGACTGTCTGCATGACTTCATGTCTCTTGGGAGTCACAAACTCAAATATCTTTATTGCTATGCAATGATTATACTTGAGTAAAGCGAACTGGGTCTAAAGCAATATGGAGGAGTGAGGACTGTGGCAAATCTCTTTAATTCTATGAAACTAAACAAAATACATGTGCTATAATATCCTATTCCCACTAGAAGTTTATCACTTCTGACCCTAACTCAACATTTTTATTAGAATATGTATTCTTTACCTTGTCTAATTATGTTTTATTAATGACTTGGTGATGGCAGAGTTTTCCACATGACGATCTCATATACTCTTTACTGTTTAGTTGTAACTAAGGAGGAGAAATGAATCTCCTAGGAACTGTCCCAGATTCCCTCCAGAAAACTTGTGGAGGGAAGAGTGTTGTTAAAAAGTTACAAGCTTACTTTAACAAGCTTGACTTTAGATTGTTGCAAGCATGTGGGATCCCATCCCTATGTAACCTAATTGTACCTTGCTATCAGATAGAAGTAGGTCAGTCAACTTTTAATGATGTCCTCTGAGATGTAGTTTCCTGCTCAGGTGTAAATATCAGACTGTGTTTTATATTCCTGTGGGAAGATATTACCAGGCTGTAAGATAACAAGTAAAAAAGAAACAATGTTTTCCTAGGTCGATTGGCCTCTTTGGAACCCCCATGTTTAAATAATTAGAAGTCCTGTAGTTCTGGAAATTGTCCTTTGCGTATTTGCTTAAAGAGATAGATAGGAAGGTCTTCTAGCAGTCAAAAACATTGAAATACATGATGGGGTGATGAGAAGTGCATGAAATTTGCAGTCCGTTTAGTTGTGCTCCAGTCCACACTGTGCCACTTCCTTGCTATAGGACCTAGGGCAATTTGTATAAATTTTTTTGGACTACACATTCCTTATTGTATAAGATCATGTATATATTCAGGTTTTATGAAGATTAAATATATATGCAACATAAGTGACATTTAATGTATCCTTGTCCCTGAGCTACAGAAAACATTAGTCACTGAAGTGGTTGCTTCATTTTAAAATAATCTACAACAGGAAAGAGGGCTCTTTCTTCCTTTTCCCAGTTTTCTAGAAACCTCATGGAAGTTGTCCAGGGATAGTTATAAGAATTTCCTATCTTGGCTCAGTAAACGTATTACACTTTCATCTTTGTTTAGTCTCCTACTGATCCTATCACAAGTTTGGACATACCATGGGTGACTCTCCAGTCTTCCCTACAGAAACCATTTCTGAACTAACTGGGTTATAGTCCCTCTTCTCTTCATTAGTATCTCTAATATTGCCAGTGTCTACATTTCCATTTTCTTTTCTTAGAGTTGCAACATTCCCTTTTAGACTTCTTTTTTTTTTTTTTTCAAAGACCTCATTTATTTATTTGACAGAGAGAGAGATCACAAGTAGGCAGAGAGGCAGGCAGAGAGGGGGAAGCAGGCTCCTCGCTGAGCAGAGCCCGATGTGGGGCTTGATCCCAGGACCCTGAGATCATGATCCGAGCCGAAAGCAGAGGCCCTAACCCACTGAGCCACCCAGCCGCCCCCCTTTTAGACTTCTTGAGACTCTCCCTTTTGTGATCTGTGATACCACATAGCCATGGCTCTCTTTCTACCTCTTGGGCAGCCTACTTGCCCTCCTTTCAGTAGTTTTACTTCTTTCTTCCCTAAAATTTGGAGTATAGTTGGTAATGGCTGCCCTGCTTTTTCTCATAATGTAAAGACATTACCTATAATAGTTGTGTCAAGAGTCATACCAACTACACCATCAGACTGAATGCCCATCGTTGGTGTTTAAATTTGCTTCATATACTGGCTAGATCCCATCAGTCTGGTGATCCATAATCACCATAAGCAAAACCTGGTTATAGTCAAACTCTCCCTATTCCTCTGGCTCCTTGGTTTTTCAAACTGAGATCCTTTTTCTAGAGTGAGATAAGTGCTGCAAAATGTGGGTGAATAAGCTGATACATTTAATCTTCACAAAAAATGAGAAAACTTAGGTTCAGAGAAGTTAAACAACACTTGTATAGCTAATAGATTAATAAGGTAGATGTGGAGGTGAGATTCAAAGCTAAATAGTTTATATATTCTGTATTCTCTCCATTAATGTTTTCTGCCTCCCTTGATAAACTAAAAATTCCTGTGCCCTAAAATTTCATCTTCTCTAAAGTGCATCACACTGGAAACTTATGACCCTAGGTTTATTCAGCAGTTTTCTGGTTGGTTGAAATACTTGGTCCCTGGTGATATCATCTATAAGCTATAAGTATAGAAATCAATGAGTTTCTAAGGAGGAGGATTCAATACTGGGCTCAAGACAAAGTCAAAGTATTATGCACTCTTATTCATGGCCTTTCCCATAATCATTGAAGACTCGATCATCATAGCCCTCTGAATTCACCTATATATACAGTTAATAGCTTTAGAGAAATTCCAAGGATAAATCCAATCAAGATATCTTAACTTTTTTGCCCTCTAGTAACTTTGGATTAATTTTCCTGATTCAGATGCAACTGGGTTTCAAGATATTTCCCTTCTGACCAGTAGACAATAAGGAAATTTATGTTTTTATAGTCAAAACTGTGGTTTGAAAACTAGCTTTCCCACTTAGAATCTGTATGATCTTAACTTCTGTGTGTCTTAGTCTATTCATCTATAAATTAAAAGCAAGAACATATATTATTGTTAAGATTTAGTAAGAAATAATAACATGAATATATAGCACAATGGCTTGCACATTGACTTTGCTTAGATAATTCCATATCCTTACCTTCTTTTTCTTTTTGTTTCCTTCTTTCTCTAGCCAAGTTTCCTATCAGAATTTAAGTATAAGCATTTCCCTCAAAAAAACCGTTTATTGTATATTTGATAAATTTTATTTTATTATTATTTTTTATCATTTTGTTCAATTTATTTCTTTTTTAAATTTTAATCCCAGTATAGTTAACATACAATGCTATATTAGATTCAGGGGTACAATATAGTGATTCAACACATTCATTCATCACCCAATGCTCATCACAAGTGAATTCCTTAATCCCAATCACATATTTAATCCATCTCCCCACCTACCTCCCCTCTGGTAACCATCAGTTTGTTCTCTATATTTAAGAGTCTGTTTCTTGGTTTGCCTCTCTGTCTTTTTCCCCCTTTGCTCATTTGTTTTGTTTCTTAAATTCCGCATATGAGTGAAATCATATGGTATTTATCTTTCTCTGACTGACTTATTTCACTTAGCATTATACTCTATAACTCTATCCATGTCATTGCATATGGCAAGATTTCATTGGTGAGAAAAAAGAAAAGAGTTATACTTATGTTTCTTTTTCTCAAAGTCATAAGTTTATCCTTTCTCACAAGTATCTTAGTATTGGTGAAACACTCAATGTTCTCCTTTCATAGAGTATATGACTATTGCTATGTTATTTTAGAATATACTACAGAAACTTTCATAATCTACATTTTAGAAACAAGAAACCAACCGTAGAAGAAGCACAAATGTCTTGCCTAGTACCTTCTGTTATTTATTTGTGTATGGAAATCACAGTCTGACCAAATATATTGTTTATGCTCTATCTCTGACTCACTACATCTCTCAAGCAGAGAATTGACTATTTACTGCTTTTAAAGATACCTCAAGACAGACTTAAATTGGAGGGGGAGACGAAACATGAGAGACTGTGGACTCTGAGAAACAAACTGAGGGTTTTGGAGGGAAGGTGGGTAGGGAGCTGGGTGAGCCTGGTAGTGGGTATTGAGGAGGGCACGTATTGCATGGAACACTGGGTGTGGTGCATAAATAATGAATCTTGGAACACTGAAAAAATAAAATTAAATTAAAAAAAATAAATATCCTGTTTGGTGGAAAAAAAAAAAAAGAGACAGACTTAAACACTTGATATGAAGATTCGTTTTCCAGAAGTAAAAGCTGAATGACTGATTGAAACCTCTGAGGAGGTGGCATTGGTAGGCTACTGATTCTGGGTTATAGACAAAAAAAGAAAACTGAAACTAGTACTGGAAGCAGCTAAAGGACTGCTTTGTCATGGTGAAGACCCATAGCAGGAGTGATGCTGACAGGAATAAGCAACAAGTAGGGAAGCCCAAAGCCCTTGTCATTACATTAGCCAGCCTTCTATTCTCCAGTAGCTCTGGGAAGAATTTAACGGAAGCTAGCTAGCAAAGGAGAAAGTGGTTTTCAGTGACCCAATCCTAACACAAAATGGAGCATAGAAAAATTAGATTTGAAGTTGAGAGACAGTAGTTTAATAGCATTAAAATTTACTCCATAAAAAATAAGGATGAAAATCTTACGCCTGCTCAAAGCTTCTGACCTATTAAAATTCACTCAACACTAGTTCTAATAAAACAACCAATGTTAATTGGATGTTTAGGATGTTCCCGGCACTATTTAGTACTGTGTGTGAATTTTATGAAGTAATCTTAATTACTCATTCACAAGAAAGGACGATATGGGCTTACTCTTAGAATTTAGTAGTTATAGTCTTAGACTTGTGTTCTATATTTCAAATCCCATAGACTCTTCAAAGAGCTTAGATAAAAGGGATGCTTTCTTCTACTGATATCGGTGACTCAGTTGCTTCCATGGAAATGGGGCTTCCGTCCTCACATTGGCACTGCTCCATATGGCTGTACTCTTTAGTCATTAGAGATCATCCCAGTTTTGGCCCAATTTTGTCTTATTGCCTACACCAAACTCTGTAGCTCTTTAGTTTATTGAGCAACTTGACTCTTTTCCTTTTGTTACTTCTTATCCTTTTATTGCAATTACCAGTTCTGTCTAGTTCTCTTACTGCTTAGAAAATAATGTGATCCAATGCAGGGAGGAAAGTAGTTCTCACTACAACCTGGTCTCTTGTTTAAGTCTAAGAGGAACTGTGCTACCATGTCATCTCCATTTTTTTATGTTAAAACTTAGGATGCATTACCAGGGGACTCTTTTAATTACCCTAGTCTCATTATATACCAAATCCAGATAAGTTATGGTAGCTAGTTAACAAAAACTTCTTCCTCTACATTATGATACACATCACATAGAAAATAAAAGGCAACATTTTAACTCTTAGGGGAGTTCATATTTCAAAGCCAATATAGTTTATTTTAAAAATATTACATTGAATCAACTTTCTTTTTGAATAAGCCTTGTTACTTCAGATATGACAGACATACATTCCTACTCTTATACAAGATACAGTTCATTTATTTATTAAAATAAATATTTATATTTATCAAGCATCTGTTACGTGCCAGGATCTATTCTGGGTCTATGGGTTGCTGTAGGGTAATAAACAGACAAGCTCTTATTTTCAGAGAGCGTGTAGGGTGGACGCAAATAGTAAATAATGAATAAATTAAAAATGAATATAGAATATGCCTCTTTTTGCATAATTAATTAAAAATGTACTTATTTTAGGTTACAGAGTATTTTTAATATACTTTTTTTAACTGAGCATTTACATCTTTATTATATATTTCCATTTCAGTATTATTATGTTCTTTTTAAAATTTTTATTTTAATTCCACTTAGTTAGCATACAGTGTTATATTAGTTTCAGGTGTTTTTAGTACACCTTTTTCTTGTATTACTTTCTGAAGGTTTAAGAGTGACTATATTTAGCCTGGGCTTCTTAAGAGATTTTCAATATTTTGCATTTCCATATTAGTATTTTTAAAACCAGAAGCATGTTTTATTTCTATAGTTAAAACAAAAAGCTAATAGTAACAACAGCAACCAAAATATTTCTGTCAGATGATTTTGAATGCCATGTGGTGAATTTGTTTTCACGTGGTAATTTTCTCTTTTCAAATTTAGTGTCTGCAGCAGCTTTGCATACTCAGTCACATAGTGTAAATCAGTACTCATATTCTGTCAGAGTTTCTTCTACCCAGCATGTTCTTCACAGCAGCCTTTACATCTTTGTTCCTCAGACTATAGATGAGAGGATTGAGCATGGGAGTCATTACTCCATAGAAGAGAGAGATGAGGGCCTCAATGATGTCTTGATTATCAGCACCAACAGAGCTTTTAGATTTGGGCTTTGCGTACATGAAGAAGATGGTTCCATAGAATATAATCACTACTGTTAGGTGGGCTGAGCAAGTGGAGAAGGCCTTACGTTTTCCTTCTGTGGAAGGGATCTTCAGAATAGTGGTGACAATAAAAATGTAAGAGATAGAAATTACTAGCAGTGGAATAACCAGAACAATCAGATTTGACCCTGCCATGCTGATCACATTGATTGAAATATCAGCGCAGGCCAGTTTTAGGATAGCCAGAATTTCACAGACAAAATGGTTAATGACGTTATTAGCACAGAATGGTAACTGCATTGTGAGAAATGTCTGCACCACTGAGTCAACAAGCCCAGTGGCCCAGGACCCAGCTGCCATGGGAACATAGGTATTTTTCCTCATGATGACGGGGTATCTCAGTGGGTAGCAGATGGCTACATAGCGGTCAAGTGCCATCATGCCTAGAAGCACACACTCTGTGGCCCCCATGGCAAAAGAGAGAAACATTTGCACCATGCACCCAGAAAAGGAAACCCTTTTCCTTACTATCAGAAAGTTGTCAAGAATTAGTGGGACAGAGGAGCTTGTGTAACAAATGTCCAGGAAGGAAAGATTACAGAGGAAGAAATACATGGGGGTGTGCAAGTGAGGATCATAGATGATTAGTGAGATAAGGACTCCATTTTCCAGAAGGATCATCAGGTACATCCACAAAACTAGCACAAAGAAAACTGTCTGGAGCTTTGGGTGGGCAGAAAGCCCAACAAGGACAAATTCTGACTTCATGGAATCATTGGTCCTTTCCATTTTACATATACTCTTTCTCCAGGAGCACTCTGGATGGTAGAACAGGAATTTGTTAATGCAGTATCTGCAAGAACTACCTCTTTTAAGAATCATATTCTGTGTTACTGTCGTTCTATATTTGGATATAACGGTATAAGTCTGGGGCAGATTTCTCACTGAAAACCCAAACCACTAGAGCAGGAATCCTAACCTGATTTTCTCAGGGTTAAGAGAGAGTACATTTGATTATAGGACATTTCGATCCCAAACCAGTTTATTGCCATTCCTACTAATTCTGCCTCTTAACATATTGACTGCAAGTCAGTGGTCTATAGTCTGGATGCAACAGAGAGATGTGTTTTGTTTGACAGTCTTTTCAGCACTGTGTTTTAAATTTGAATTAGAGGTCAATATTTTACAAGCAGGAGATATAGTATAAAAAGCTATATTTTCAGCTTGTCTTCAAATAAATTATAATATTTTAAATCATTATACCTATTTCTATCTTGGAGCTCAGTTACAACTTACCCATTGGATTTGAAGCATGTTCTCCATTCCACCAGATTGCCCTCCTCTCTCTCTTATCTGCTTGTCACTGGAGGTGAATATTAGTTGCCAATTAACATGTTATTCTTAGTTGATTTCATTCTTAATAACACCTAATGGGATCGTATATGTTTCTGAATTTTCAACCCATGGCTGCAGGGCCAACTTATCCACTAGGCACAGTAGGCCTACTATACTGTTAGAAGCCTATGAAAATGTTTTTATTTCTTTTAAAATCTGAATAACACAATAAATTTTTGACCTTTAGTATATAATATTAGTATATTTATCTTTATATCAAAATAGTTACAAAATATAACTTTTAATATTATTTCATGGAGGAAGGGGCCCATGAAGGCAAAAGTGTGCAGGGACCATCAAAGTTATAATGCAGTCCTGTATAATCAAATCACTTTTTAGAGCTCATTTTGGTCTGCTGTTGACATATCTGCACATAGCCTCATTGAGGACAGCGGCCTCATTGAAAAGAGGGACATATCTTTATATTATTCCAGTAACTACCTCAATACAGTGCTGAAATATGTGTCCAAATAACTGTTCTTTTATGTGTTCAAATAAATGTTTTTAATAGAAATAAGCTGAAAGTACTGACAAAGCCAATTTTATTATGAATAGAGAGACATAATGTTATGTATTAGCAATAATCGTGCCTCGGATAAACCTCATTGGCTATGATACTGCAAAGCTTATAATGTTATGTACTGTAGGCTCCACTTAATTTGTTTATTTTCACCTCATAAAAGGACTATCACTTAGAGATCAGCTGTAATAATAGTGCTTTCGTTCAAAATGTACACATTTAACTAAACCAGTGATATGTAGCCATTATATTTTAGCGAACCAAGTTTATACAGAAGCATAGTATGTAAAACAAAGAAGGAATTTTCTCTGATTGGAGTTACACTGGTTTGCCAGAGAAGACAAAGTACTATTCCTTTTGTACCCTATTTAATTTTTCTCTGAACTCGGTTTGGTTTAAGAGGATTCCAAGGGGCATAGTTTGAAAACCACTAATATAATGAGTTAGAAGTAATATTAATAATCTGCATTTTAATAGTTTTATTAGAAATGATAATACTAAAATAGTAGTTTACGTATTGATTACTCAATGCCAGATACATACCTAAATTCTTTTATTCATAATAATCCAAAGAAGTAGGGATTATTATCATATGATATATAGATTATCCTTCCTTAAATATTTGGTAAACATCATAAGTAAATCATGATATAAATGGACTAAAGACAATTAAAAGTAACTATTTCAAGAGGTACAGGAAATAAATTTGATGAAGGTCAATTCATAATTTTCATATCAACTATTTGAAATTTCACAGACATGAGATAACTTCTTAATCTTGAAAGAAAACTATGTGCCAAAAACCTATATAAATTATTATTTACTAATAATTGAGACAGTTCATACATTCTCATGATCTGTGATGAGATACAGATGCCCACTCTTACATAGAGTTGGTGGTTCTGATCAAAATCATATATAATATATGGGATAAAAGTATAAGTCTGCCATTTTCTCCCAAATTAGTCTATACATTTAATTAAATGTATTCAAAAGTTTAGTTAAAATATTTTGGGGAATGTGAGTATTCATCCTAAAATTTATGTGGAAGAATGAAAGTATACAACTTAGTTAATTTTATAAAGGAAAAATAAGGGAAGCATCCATATTCGAAACACACTGCAAAGCTACAGTAATAGAAATATTATGATAATGACTCAAGGACATTTAAATAGTCCATTGGAAAAGAGATCTCAGATACAGACACGTGTATATAGGAATTTGATAAATCATAATATTGTCACCCCAAAGCAATGAGGAAGTGGCAGCTTAGTAGATCATGTTAGGAAGATATCTTTATGTATGGAAAAAAGGTAAAATTAGATCCTTGGATTACCATACATAAAGGTGGAAACCAGATGAATTAAAAATTTAAAGGTGAAAAAAAGAAATTACAAAATTAATAAAAGGCAATATAGGAAATCCTTTTGAACTTATAGTGGAGGAAAAAACTTTTAAAACAAAATACAAATGGCATAAACTATGAAGCAAAACTTTTTGGACTTAATTCCTTAAAGGGCATCAGAGATAAAGTTAGCAGACTATAGAAGAGAATTACAATATCTAAAACTGACAAGTAACCCTCTTGATAGAATATACAAATGAAACAAAGGAAAACCACAAAAACCAAAAGCTCTCTTGCTAGCCCAAAAGGTAAAGCTTTAAACCAATAGATAACTGGTCAAATGATATGAATTAGCGATTCATGGAAGGGATTTCCTAAGTGGCTAATGAATATATGGAGAGATTCTCACACTTTGAAAATCAGAAAAATGCTCATTAAAACAGCCATGAGATATCATTCATGTTCACTAGAAAAGTAGATGATACTAAAAGTTGGCAAGCATATGGGGAAGTAGATTCTGTTGCGAGTGTACACTGGTGTACTAGAAAGCTCTCTGGTTGTATTAAAATTGGGCAGGGCCCAATGATTCTAGTCCTGGGAATATGTTCCAGATAAGTTCTTACCCAGGACTGTAAGGAGATAAACATGAGGATGCTCATCATTGCATTGTGACAAAAGGAGGTTGGAGAAACCTGGATGCCCATCATCAGAGTAATGGTTCTATCGCATGTAAGCATGATTATGGAACACTTTGCAGAAATGAGCAGCAAATGAACTAGGTTCCACACAGCAATATAAATAGATCCCTGAAGAAGTGTTTAAAAAGAAAGCAATAGGGGCGCCTGGGTGGCACAGTCTGTTTGACTCTTGGTTTTTGTTCAGGTCATGATCTCAGGGTCTTGAGATTGAGCTTGGAGTTGGGCTCTGTGCTCAGCACAGAGTCTGCTTAGGTTTCTCTCTCCCTCTCCCCCCCAAATAAATAAATAAATAAATCTTTAAGAAAAGTAAGCAATATTGTAATTTATGGCACAATAAAATTTACATATAAATTTAACATACATATTTTATAAGGTACATGCATTTTAGGGACAAATCAAACAAATAAATGTTTTGTGGATTCAGTGATTATGGAAGAATATAGGAAGCTTTGTAAAGACTGAGGAAAATAGTGTATAGAGGAAAATAATGTAAAATACAGAGGAGTATGATTAACTAAAGCCTAAGTTTAAAGGGAACAAATAAAAACACATAAAAATCATAGAGAACAACATAGGGCATATGCCAATGAAGGAGCCCTGATAAAAAAAGTATAGTTTTAATAGAGGGAACCATCATAAATGTAAAAATAAAGGAAAATTGACTTCTGATTCCATAAAACCAACACACAGTGGATTGGAGGAAAAAGTTAAGGCACTTAAAAGGAAAAAAAATGGGTTTGAATTTAGTTAGAGCAGACATTTTACAAAATAAAGTTTTAAATCTAGCTAAAGAAAAGTCAGGCATAAAATGGTTGGTCAGTAATGGGGAATGAAAGGAAGTCCCCAGGGTCAGTGAGGGACAGTACTCATCCAACAGATTCCAAGTCCTGTGGTCCCATTGGTAAGTGTCCCCAATGTAGCGATAGATGAATCTGGAATTCCTATTAGCCTGATTCCACTAAGTATACTATTCATGTAAATGACTCCCTTGATTTGGTTCAGTGTTTCCCTTCTGATGAGAATGAGAAGCTGGGCATCCAGGTCACTTGTATAGAAAGAAAGAATGGACTGAGCAGAGGAGTTAAGTGGCTTGCTCTCCATCAGCCATTCTGTTTTTCATTGTAAAGCATAGTACTTTGCTTCATAATAGGATCTGTGAGTGTAATCAACCCCTGTGAATGAGATCCAGCCTCTTCTTGTTTTAACCAATCAATTTTGAGTCTATGGGGCAAAAGAACAGAATGTGGACCTTGATAAAACCACACCATACCACAGCACAGCACACCATAGTAGTGAGGTCTGTTGGTAGGAAACCAGGCTTCCCTGGGAGAAGCCTCAATCATTATACATGTTTTATTCAAACCACAAAAGAAAGTACAAACAGACTTCAAAGAAGAGATCATCTGAGAAAGAGCCAGGATAAGATATTATATCTTGTCAATTGGATTTGGCCTTGATGAGCGGTAAAAAGTCTTAGGTAGTAGGATGAGGCAAAATGTGTCAGTTGGGCTTCGAGGCAAGAAAACAGTGTATAGGGCTGCAGTAGTCAGAAAAAGATGAAAAAAAAGAAGGAAGATTTGCCATTTTTTGATACATATTAAATGTAGCCTTAAGGAATTAAAATTTATTCTCCAGGAACTTGAGAACCTTTGGGATTTTGTCCAGGAGATATTAAGGATGAAAACACAGGAAAAAAAATTTAACATAGAGGCATTCTTCAGGATCATGTACTTTTCTCAATACTGTGGAACTGTGACCTGTGTGCTTGGTAGGTCTGTAATCATTGTTTTTCAGGGCAATCATTGATTGGCTCCTCCTTCAGTTTGTAGTGACCCTGACTCGAAATTAATCTTCTTTTGAAATTAGAAACATAATAGTTCATTTTAGGTCAAATTGGTATCATAAAGTTTTATTTCCCTTGGCAAAGACACAATCCTCCCATTTCCTCTGGGTTCTTAGCTTGGTCCTGTAATAGTCTGTGAAAATTAAAGTGTATCTAGCTTCCCTTTGAGGTGAGACCTATACTCTGTTGGGTCTTTTCACAGTTAGGTCTTAACTGATTGCTTTACTTATTAAACTAACCAAAGTAATAACAACTGGCTCATTCTGCCTGGGTTTTTCTGTTTTCTTTTTCATTTCTGAGTATGAAGGGCACTTCAATAGATACCCAGAGGAAAAGTAAAACATCCCAGTTAATAAATTAAAAGATTGATTCCCTGGGGGTCATAGAAACCCAACCCTTCTTCTAGTCATGCTTTTTTTTTTTTTTTTTAAGAGCTTACGCTCCCCTAGAAAATTTTCCACCCCTAGAAAATTTCTCTTTCAAAAGAGGTGTTTATTAAGGTATTACTCACTGGGTGAAAAAGACACATCCATTTGTCTTCACTTTACCCTTAATTGTCCCAGGATATGTTGGACATTGTAAGCAATGATAGTTAAATGTACATGAGCTGAAAGAAATCTTGGCTGCATCTCTTATGAGCTCTGTGACATTATGCTAATTTTCTAGCTTCCCTCAGCAACTGTGTGCTCACTTATATATTGGGACAGCATGTTCTGAGTTGAACTATGATCACATATGCTAAGTTTATGGCATAGAGTAGGAACTTAAAACACATTTGATTCTTCCTTGGATCATAATTAGTAGCAATTAAAAGAGAGTGAGACTCAAAATTGCATTCTCAGGACACCTGATTCACATGCTAGGTAGGTGAGGGCTACACTACTTTTCAGATTGTAGGTTTCTTTGTCTGTAAAGTTACCAATAGTTTCATCATACATTTAATGAAAGAATCCAATGATATGATACAGTGAAAGCACTTTGCAAGCTGAATGTAATATCCAAATGCTCATTCACTAATTCATTCAACACATATTTAGCAGTAGCCTTGTGTATGGTAGGCAATGTAACTAGGGTTGGTGGTGACAGCATGGTGGTGAGCAAATGAAGTCGATATAACATCTATTTTTCTCAAGACCAAAGGATAGTTCTTTGCAAAAATATTTCAGTATTTCTTAAGCAACTTAATTTTTTCCTTTATGATTTTATAATTTTGAAGCTTCAAAGGAATTGTCCTATGCTACTGCGTTTTCATTTTAGAAACAAGGAAAGCAATGCTGATAGAAGGTATATGACTTAACCGGTGTCCTATACCTAATTAACAATGGTAGGAAGCAAGCATTGTCTGGCTATAAAGCTCACATTCTGAAACACCGTATTATCTCAGACAGAGAAATGTGTTCTATGTAAATCTTATTGGTTTTAGTGATAATTGGAGAGAGGCTAATTTAAGTAAACTTGGAATCCAAGCAGAATGACTGACACATCGAGAATATGACAACCGCAGCTGTGATCCACAAGCCAAATTTGTGCTACAAATTAAAGCATTTAGCACATTGTGGCATAGAGGGAATAGATGCTCAGATTTTTTTTTCTGAGACATTACTGTTATCCAAGATTAATCAAGTCAGTAGTAATCAAAACAAGACAGAGTTAAGGGGCCTGTGGTGGAGTTTTGCTCACACACAATTTATTCTCAAGTCAAAGCTCTCTCTGGAAGTCGGGGGCATTAGGATAAAGAGGTATTGATTACAGTGATCCTGGTCCAAGGAGCTTTCAGAAAGAGTTCATGAAAAAGGTGGTGTAAATTTATTTATATTTACAGAGTTAGATATAAGAATCATATTTTTTGTCTTAATTACTTTGAATTCAACAATTATTTTCAAATAGAGGTGATATGATATCTCAACTATTTAAAAATTTTTTTAAAAGATTTTATTTATTTATGACAGAGAGAGCAAGAGAGGGAACACAGCACCGGGGAGCTGGAGAGGAAGAAGCTCAGTAGGGAGCCTGATATGGGGCTCGATCCGAGGACGCTGGGATCATGACTTGAGCCAAAGGCAGATGCTTAATGACTGAGCCACCCAGGCATCCCTAAAATTTTTCTTAAAATATGGTGGTCATAGTCACTATGGAAGTTGGTCAATCATGGCATTGCAATTCCACATGTTTGGGACAGAGAATTATTTTTTTCAGCAGATTATAGGTCCAATAATGTTCAAATTGCTTGGCTGCAATGCACCTGTTCTGCAGTGCTGTCTTTAAGAACACCAAATGGAGGAATCTATTGTTCTCATACTATCTGCTGTGAGGAGGGAAGGAAAGGCAGAATAAATGTTTTTGAAGAGGCAGGTGTGCCAAAGAACACTGAATTTTATTTTAAAATGCTTAGATTTGAAACCCAAAGATTTGGAACTTCGTTTTTTCTTTCTTTAAATTAGGCCAGTTCCTCCCTAAGAGCCTTGTTGTGAAAATTACTCAGCAATTGTCTAAAATTTAATATAAGTCTTATGACACTAAATGATGAAAGCTTGACAGATGGATGAATTAGATATATCCACTTAAAGCATATAAAATTGATATCTTACCCATAATTTGAAAAAAATATTTACAAGAAAAGAACATGAAATATAATGTCATTTAAGTACCTTTGAGCTTGAGGAATGGTTTCCTTTCCTTGATTTGAGTTCAGTCTTCTTACTTAACAGCTGCTTTGCTTTATAGCCTCTAGTAGTGCTCTCTACTTTTCTTGTTTATGTAATAATTTTCAGGATCAAGTGAGGAAACAGTAGTGAGACTTAGATAGCAGGCAGGATGCTTGTAATTATTTTCTCCAAATTTCAATTTACTAGTAGTTTATTCCTTTGATAAAACTGGTAGATGAGTCTATTTAAAATATTCTCACTCTCAGGCCCAGTTTCTAGTTCAATATCAGAAAAAAATATGTAAGATGATCCATAGATTCTGAAGGCCTTTGTGATTATCTAAGTGTGTCTCTACATTTTGAGCTCTGGAAACATCCTCCAAAAGATCAGCCATTAGCGCAGTAAAGCAATTTAAATTCTTTTTGGGGCAAGCCAGAGAAGGATGCAATATTTGCAACAAACTAATGTTAGAAATGTAAACATGGAGGATTAAAAACTTTTCAAAACTCCAGGGAAAATATAGTTGGATCCAATTATAACGTATAATTGGTATATTTTTGTTGTCATGCAACTCAAATAAGAAATCTATATCACCATCTACATTACCACAGTATTTGATGATTTTATGACTCAAACAGAGGGCACCTGGGTGGCTCAGTTGTTAAGCATTTGCCTTCAGCTCAGGTCATGATCTTGGGGTCCTGGGATCGAGCCCCACATCAGGCTCCCTGCTTGGTGGGGAGCCTGCTTCCCCTTCTCCCTTTGCCCTTCCCCCACTTGTGTTCCCTCTCTCGCTGTGTCTGTCTCTGTCAAATAAATAAATAAAATCTTTAAAAAAAAAGACTCAAACAGAAAAATAATCCTTATATATTCTCTGAACACTTCCCATGATTAATATTATAAAATGCCTTCATTTGTATAGTATTTTCAAATATCTAATGTACTTCCCAGCATACTACCATGAATTGGAATGTTGCATCCCCTCTCTGCAATGAGTGCAGGAAATTTAGGTTAGAAGAATGTAAACAATTTAAACTGATAGTTAAATGTCAATAAAATATTAAAAATGAGTTTTATTTCCTCTCTGGTTTCAAGTTGGACTTGAAACATGTGGAGTGGAATGTAACCTTTTATTAAAAACAATTCCTCTTTGACTTTAATAACTAAAGTTTGCATTTTAACTCAATTTTTGCCCCAGAAATGAATCTTCCTTTCTCAATAATTTTCTGTGAAAAATTTTTTAGACAAGCCTATTTTTTCAAGTTGGTAATTTCTCCATAGCCTTGTACATATTTCTTCTTTAGTTCACTCTAAATGTTGTAAATTATACTATTCAGGCATCTAACATTTACTGCCAGATAATGATAATACAAACTGAGTGGGGGGAGGGGCATTTCCCCTGCACTTAACATATATTTAATTTATCTAATCCTTATTATAATCTTATGAGATACATACTATTATTTTCATTTTAAAGATTGAGTAACTGAGTAACAAGAAGATATTATTTATTGCCCATTATATGTGTATGCAACAAGCTTCCCTAAAGGGATTGAGAACTACTTAATGGCAGGGGACTTTCTATTTTATTTTTCTGTATTACAGCACCATCTCAAGATGTACCTTCAGCATGGTGGATGCTCAGAATATATATTTGTACATAGATAGGCAATTTTGCCATATACATTTAGTTCCTCAAATGCCACTCTATATTTTGTATACTATGAAATTATGTCACTTTAATATTGGAATAGTACTTTTCATTGAAGAACTGCTGAAGAAAAAAGGATCCTGAAAGGAGGCAAAACTTGAGTCCTCTTTTCCTAATCTCTTTCTCTGTCCCTTCAGCCTTAAAAACTTGAAATATGTATCTTTTATGTGCTGTTTACATTTTTATTGACATATAATTGACATACAATGTTGTGTGAGCTTAAGATATACACTGAGTTGATTTGATATACTTTTATGCTATACTTTGAAAACTACCATAATGTTAGCTAACACCTCAATCACAGCACATGATTGTCTTTTTGTGTGTGGTGAGAACATTTAAAATCTAGTCTCTTAGGGCACCTGGTGACTCTTGGTTTCAGCTCAGCTCATGATCTCGTGGTTGAGGAATCAAGCCCCATTTCAGGCTCTGCACTCAGTGTGGAGTCTGCTTCGGATTCTCTCCCTTTCACTCCCACTTACTCTCTCTCTCTCGAATAAATAAAATCTTTAAAAAAAAGATCAAGTCTCTTGGCAACTTTTAAATATATAATACAGTATTGTTAACTACAATCACAGTGCTGTGCATTAGATCCACAGAACTTATTCATCTTCTAACTACAAGTGTGTACCCCTTGACCAACATTTCACCACTTTCCCTACTCTACAGCTGCTGGTTACCACCATTCCATTTCTGTTTCTAGGAGTTTGGCCTAAGTGATTTCATACAGTATTTGCATGAGATATGTCTGACATATCTTACTTACCATAATGTCCCTAAGGTCTATCCATGTTGTCCCAAATAGCAGGGTTTCCTACTTTTTCATGGCTGAGTAATATGCCATTCTATATATGTACCATATCTTCTTTATCCATTTATTGCTTCGATAGACACTAAATGTTTCCATATTTGGCTGCTGTGAATAATACTATAATGAACACTGGAGTGAGGATATCTTTTTGATACCTTGTTTTTGTTTCCTTTGGATATATATCCGGAAGTGGAATAGCTGGATTATATGGTAGTTCTATATTTGAGGAATCTCCATATTATTTTCCTGGTGGCTGAAGGAATTTACAGTCCCAGCAATGGTGCACAAAATTTCCTTTTATTCCACATCCTCACCAATACTTGTTATTTCATCTTTTTGAAGGTAGCCATTGTAATAGGTATGAGGTGAAATCTTACTGTGATTTTGATTTGCATTTCCTTGATGATTAGTGCTATTGAGCATCTTTTCACATTCCTATGGGCCACCTGTATGGTTTTTTTTGGAAAAATGTCTATTCAGTTCGTCTTCCCATTTTAAAATCAGATTTTTTTTTTATTGAGTTGTATGACTTCTTTATATATCTTGGACATTAACTTCTTATCTGCTATATAGTTCAAATATATTTTCTCACATTCCATAGGTTGCCTTTTCATTTTATTATTTCTTTTGCTGTGCAGAAGCTTTTTAGTTTAATGTAGTCTAACTTGTGATTTTTACTTTTGCTGCTTGTGCTTTTGGTGTCAATAGGCTAATGTCAAGGAACTTTTCCCCTGTGTTTTCTTCTAGGAGTTTTATGATTTCGTTGGTCTTTTCTATTGTTTTTTTTTTTTTTTTTTTTTTCGGTCTCTAATTTATTTCTTCTCTGATCTTTGTTACTTTCTTCCTACTGCTAACTCTGGGCTTAGTTTGTTCTTCTTTTTCTAGTTTCTTGAGATGTAAAGTTAGATTATTTGAGATCTTTCTTTTTCCTTTTTTAAATTTTTTATGTATGTATGTATTTGAGAGAAAGAGAGAACACAAGTAGGGAGGAGGGGCAGAGGAAGAGGGAGAGAGAGAATCTTAAGCAAACTCCTGTGCTCAGCATGGAGCCTGACATGGGGCTTGATCTCATGACCCTGAGATCATGATCTGAGCCAAAATCAAGAGTTGGACACTTAACCAACTGAGCCACCCAGGCAACCCTTTCTTTTTTCTTAATATATACGTTTATCACTATAACCTTCCTTCTAATAACTGTTTTTTTTTAGCATCCCATAGATTTCAGTGTGTGGTGTTTTCCATTTTCATTTGTCTAAAGATATATTTTTAAAAAATTTTTTCTTTGACCCCTTCGTTACTCATGAATGTGTTGTTCAGTTTCCAGATGTGTAAACTGTCTAGCTTTTCTCTTGTTGATTTCTAGTTTCATACCGTTGTGCTTAGAAAAGATAATTTGGTATGACTTCAGTCCTCTTAAATATGCTAAAACTTGTTTTGTGGCCTCTCATATGATCTATCCTGGAGAATATTTTGTGTGCATTTGAGAAGAATGCTCTTAGGTGAAATTTTCTATATATGTCTGTTAGGTCCATTTGGTTGAAAGTATGGCTCAAATCAAATGTATCCTTATTGATTTCCTGTCTGTATAGTCTCTCCATTGCTCAAAGTGGGGTATTGAAGTTTCTTTTTTTTTTTTTCCCAAATAATTTTATTTTATTTTTTCAGTGTTACAAGATTCATTGTTTATGTACCACACCCAGTGCTCCATGCAATA
>CM052892.1:23899360-23934042 GCA_028534135.1 Potos flavus
CAGGCTCGCCCATCCCCCCACCCCCTCCCCTCCAAAACTCTCAGTCCCTTGTTCTGAGTTCACAGTCTCTCATGGTTCTTCACCCCTCCGATTTCCTCCAATTCATCCTTCCCCTCCCTCTCACAATGTTTATTATTGTGTTATTGTTTATTTCTCTCTTTAGATCTGTTAGTATTTAGATAATATATTTAGGTGCTCTGGTGTTGGGTGCATGTATATTTACAACTGTTACATTTGCTTAATGGGTTGACCTTTTCAAAAAATGTTTTATTTTATTTTATTTAAATTCAATTAATTAACATATAGTGTATTAATAGATTCAGAGGTAGAGTTATAGTGATTCATCAGTTGAATAGAACACCCAGTGCTCATTACATCATGTGCTCTCCTTAATGCCCGTCACTTAGTTACCCCTCCCCCCTCCAGCCCTCCCCTCCAGCAACTCTCAGTTTGTTTCCTATAGTTAAGAGTCTCTTATGGTTTGTTTCGCTCTCTGATTTTGTCTTATTTTATTTTGCCCTCACTTCCCCTATGATCCTCTGTTTTGTTTCTTAAATTCCACATAGAAGCAAAATCATATGATAATTGTCTTTATGATTGACTTATTTCACTTAGCATAATACCCTCTAGTTCTCCCATGTCATTGCAAATGGTAAGATTTCATTTTTTTGATGGCTGAGTAGTATTCCAGTGTATGTGTGTGTGTGTGTGTGTGTGTGTGTGTGTGTACCACATCTTCTTTATCCATTCATCTATCAATGGACATTTGGGCTCTTTCCGTAGTTTGGCTATTGTGGACATTGCTGCTATAAACTTGGGGTACAAGATCACTACATTTGTATCTTTGGGGTAAATACCTACTAGTGCATTTGCTGGGTCATGGGTAGCTCTATTTTTGACTTTTTGAGGAAACTTCATACTGTTTTCCTGAGCGGCTATACCAGCTGTATTGTCACCACCAGTGTAGGAGGGTTCCTCTTTCTCTGGATCCTCACCAACATTTGTTGTTTCCTGACTTGTTAATTTTAGACATTCTGACTGGTGTGAAGTGTTATCTCATTGTGGTTTCGATTTGTATTTCCCTGATGCCAAGTGATGTTGAGAATTTTTTCAAGTGTCTGCTGGCCATTTGTATGTCTTCTTTGGAGAAATGTCTGTTTATGGCTTCTGCCCATTTCTTGTCTTTATTCGTTGTTTTGAATTCTAGTTCCAATGTCTTACTTATACCCATATTGATTAAATCCCTGACAGTGAATACTGCCTCTTGTTCTCTTTTTTGGGATGACTTCTCCCATCTTTTCATTATGTCCAAAGAAGAATAGATGAAAGAGAGAACAAAATACAAAAATAGCACCAACACCAGAAAAATATACCCTAAACAAATCAGAAAAGCTCAGGAAAAAAAAAAAGAGAGAGAATCAAACAGAAGGTGAACAGAACAGAACAATAAACTAGATCCTGGTGTATTTTCGCCTGTTCATTAAAAGAAACTAGGTCTCAAAATTGTAAAGAAAGGAAAACTTACATATATATATATAGATAGATAGATAGATAAAATTGAATACAGTGAAAGGAAGCCAAAATTAAATATATATATAAACATAACTGTAAAAATGAAAATCAAAAAAGACTTAAAAAAAGAACTGATAAAATGAGAAATTAGCTGAAAAGGAAAAAAAAATTAAAACTGAAAGACTGAAGAATCATGAGAAAAAACTATGAATTCTATATTCCGTTTTTCCCTAGCAATGGAGTTTTGCAGTTCTGTGTGATAGGTAACCTTGGTATTAGCTGGATGTTCCTGCTAGTCTTTTGGGGGAGGGGCCTGTTGCACTGATTCACAGGTGTCTTTGCTTGGGCAGTATTGCACCCCCCCTTGTCATGGGGCCTGGCTCCGTGTAAGCGACTCTAGATTGCTTTATGTGACTTTTGTTCCCTGAAGGCTTTCAGTGCCAATTTAGAGGATGAAAATGGTGGCATCCTAATCTCCAGCCCCAGAGCTGAAAGTTCACACCCCTCACTCTTCATTGAGCCCTCACAGAAAAGCAGTCAATTACTCTTATCCCCCTGGTTTCTGGCCGCGCTCTGTCTGTTTTCACCCAGCCTGTGACCAAGCTTTTTTATCTCAGGCACATGGACCCCATTTGGAGTCTTCAAACTTTACAGACTCTGGCGTGCACCTGTGCCACTCCTCCCAGTGGAGGGAACCAGGTCTCACCCTGGTTCTGCCTTTTGCCGGGCCCCTGCTCCGAAAGCAGATGCCAGACCATGCAACAGTTCATGGTTTATGGCAGCACTGAGCAGAACACCTAATACCTGGGCTCGCTGTTTTGCAGCTGGCTTTCCTGCTCCCATGTTTGGGAACTCTGCGGTACTCAGGCACTCCCATTCTTTTTGTGACCCCGGGGATCCTGAGATCATACGTCCCACCTAGGATTCCACCCTACTTCGCCACCTGAGCACCTTTCAGGCAGGGATGGCCCCCACCAGAGCAGACTTCTAAAAGTTCTGATTTTGTGCTCCGCTGCTTATATTACTTTATAGTACCGGGCTTATGAGGCTCCCTCCCCTGCTGTTTATCTTCCGATATATTGCCTAGGATTCACTTCTCTGCACCTCCTGCCTTGCAAAAGATGGTCACCTTTCTATTTGTAGAATTGCAGCAATTCTTTTCTTAGATCTCTGGTTGAGTTTGCAGGTGCTCAGAATGATTTGATGGCTATCTAGCTGAATTCCAGGGACCAGACAAAATTAGGGTCCCCTACTCCTCCACCACCTTACCTCTTTCCCGGTAAGTAGACCTTTTTATCATTGTATAATGATTACACTTGCATGGAATATCTTTTGCCATCCCTTCACCTTAAACCTGTATGTGTCATTAAAGCTGATATTAGTCTCTTGTAGACAGAGCATAGTTGGGCCTTGTTTTTTAATCCATCCAGCCACTCTGTGCCTTTTGATTGGAGAATTCAATCCATTTATGTTTTGGGTACTTTTTAATATGTAAAAATTTACTAATGTCATTATTAATTGCTTTATGGCTATTTTATAGTTCCATTGTTCCTTTTTTTTCTCTCTTGATGCCTACCTTTGTGGATTGGTGATTTTCTTTGGTGGTATGCTCTGATTTCCTTCTCTTTATCTTTTGTGAATCTACTATAGGTTTTTGCTTTGTGGCTATCATGCAGCTTACATAAAACATCTTATACATATAACAGTCTGTTCTCCACTGATAGCAACTTAACTTCAATTGCATACAAAAACTGTACTTATTTTACTCCCTCCCTTTTATGTTTTTAATGTGACAATTTATCTCTATTTATATTTTGTATTCATAACAAATTATAGTAGCTGTACTTATTTTTAATACTCTTTTCCTTTAACCTCTATACTAGAGTTAAGTGCTGAACACACCATCCTGTTACCGAATTAAAGACTTATGAATCTGACTATGTACTTATCTTTACTATTGGATTGTATATTTTTGTATGTTTTCACATTACTAATTAGTGTTCTTTCATTTTGGCTTGAAGAACTTTCAGTATTTCTTGTATGGCGGGTCTAGTGTTAATGAACTTCCTCAGCTTTTGTTTTTCTAGGAAAGTCTTTATTTCTTCTTCACTTCTGAAGGATAACTTTACCGAAACTCAATGTTAATATCTACAGTATAGGTCAATAGATGTTCCTAAAACGTTTTACTTCATTAATATGTTATCTACCTATCAGAATTCATGCCCCAAACTATCCATTCTAGACTTTTTTTTTTTTTACTTTTGTGGCCTTAAACGTGAATTCACCTTTGGTCTGTGAATTTATTTATTTTTATTTTTATCTGTACTTCTTTTAATTCGAAAAAAGTTTGGCAATGGCATCCTGCATGAAATTAACTTATCCAAAAGAATGCATATGAAGTAAGCAAACAAGTTAAATGATGATATTCTTAATTCACAGAAAATATCTGTTTTATTCCATTTATAATATCTAGATGACTTTTCAACTCTAGTATTTCATTTTGGTAATTATCATTTGAATTACTAATTTCTTACATTGAATTAACTCTCCTTTGGTAAGCATGTTTTGAACTGAAAAACTCACATTTCATAAGGTTAGTTTTGTGAATATTTGCCTCTGTTTCCAAAAGCTACATGAGTAGGGGAATGTCTTTTCATTTTTGAACTGTGGTTCAATCACAGTTTATTCCCAGCACCACTCTTGATTGGGTCTTTGGGACACTGTCCCTAACGCACCAAGAAGTTTCTCCATTCCACAGATGTCTCATTCTAACTTTAAATTGCTCTGGGAATTGGGGAACAATTACAACAACTGTTGCATAATAAATATTTACTCTTCCATATATGTGGAATCAGGCATTGTTTGTTGAATCTGACCTTAATTCAGAATGCTGACATGAATACTAAGAAGAAAGTAACTGGGTCTTCTAGGATGTGGAAATAATTTATCAGTATACAGGTGAGTCTTGAATACCAAGACACTGTACCTTTTAAATCTATAGTTAAAGCTATTATTAATATGAATTTGTAATGTTAAGAATCTGGTACAATACAGATACCAATTTATTATCAATGAAATACAGCTGTGAATCATTATTCTTGATAGTATTTCATTATTATGTGTTAATGTCTGTTAATCCTTAAAGGAATTTCCTTATGCTCTCTTTTTTCCTGATAATATCCTTGCAAGGAAAGTAGAGCAGGTATTTTTATCACTGTTTAACAAATGAGAAGACTGAGGCTATAAATTAGGAGCAGGGAATCTCAAATCAAAGACTTTTATTTTAGTCTGAGGCACTTTTCCCCCCATGCTAAACCCATGTCATATATATATTCCAATGAATATTAGGTGATCCTCTATACTTACAGTACATGAACTGTTAATCATCTATATAAGATGGCAGCTTGCTAGTACTGCCTGAAAGATACTTTAAAAAAATTAAGACCTGCTGCAAATTAAATATGGCATATTGAAGTTTCCCTGATCCTTAAGTCACAAATACTGCATAGGGTAATTGCTTAAGAGTTTAGAAAGTCAGCCTTTATGTATCCAGTCAATCCCCCCATCTATTATGTGCAGCCACTGTGTTAGGCTTAGGTGTTAGAGGGATGATCTAGACAGACAAGCTCCTTCTCCTGTGTCTCTTGTTATCTCACAATGTAACAAGATAACCAATTTAAAGAAAGCTGAGAGCAGAAGTAGCAAGGCAAGCCTGTCTCAAGAAGGTTTGAATTAGTGAGGGGTTTCCTGCCTAGGAGGGAAAGACTGGGAGAAGCAGGTTAGGTGGCCTCAGATGCGTTGTTTGGAACAGGAAGCCAACAGGCTTTCCAGGCCTAGACCTTTGGGTCCTACCTGGAACATCTCCATGTAGCCTAGTAAGTCAGTGTCTTGCTATTTTCTTCTTTTTTGCATTAGTGACTGGGTTGATTAGAGTGCTCATGTCCCTTATCCATCCTCTGACCAATTTTTGACCTGGAGAGAATTTTGATTTATTGTAAGAACTAGTGTAGAATAATTGTAGAATAATTGACCCTTCCCTCTGGGCACTGTTGAGTGAATATAGTCAATTTGTTTTTGTGACCCCAATATTTCTGCAGTTCTTTCTGAGCATTACCTTCTGTTGATAATTTCTATACAATTTTAATGATACCAGTTAGACATATTAGTAATGTAAAGATAATAGGCTTTGGGTCTTATCTCTGCTCATTATTCCAACTGAACCAATTTCAAGGCACATAGGATCCTGAAATAAGAGTTTGCTACATAAATGAAGATCTTTCTTCCTCTCTCCCTTCCTCCTTCTCTTCCCTTTATATTCTGGACTGAAGCTGAAAAAAAAAATTAACAATCTCTTTATGGCTATTTTTTCAACTCTAAAATTGAGATCTTTATTTTTTTTAATTTTTAAAGATTTTATTTATTTGTCTGACAGAGAGAGAGCATGCACCCAAGCAGGCGGAGTGGTGGGCAGAGGGAGAGGGATTGTGGTGCTCTATCCTAGGACCCGGAGATTGTGACCTGAGCTAAAGACAGACACTTAACCAACTGAGCCACACAGGCACCATAAAATTGAGATTTTTATATTCCCTTGTTTGTCTTTCTCTTCAGAATTGAAATATTTCTATTGTGTATTCTTAACTAAAATTTTCCTGTACTGAGAATCCTTTTGTTGAGTTGGACTGCTGGCTCTAAGTAATACCTGTTCTACGGTAATACTGTCTACTGTCCTATGACAAATGAAGTGGTAGAGTGGGGAAAGAGTGGCTCTGCTGAAATTTTCAAAATTTTCAAAACTTTTAGCCCACGGGAAGCCAAAATTTGTGATTTTGCCCAATGTCAAATCTGATGGTGATTCTGGAAAGATTAATTTTCACATCAAGTCAGTGATTAGTGACAATCCATTAATCTACATACCTTAATTCCTTGTGTTTACATTTCTGATAAAAACTCTCATAAAATCATAGTATGATGGCAATTTTTGGAGAGTACTAATATCACAGGGTCTAAGCCCTCAACCCATGCTCTGTGTTTTGTAATGATGGACCCCTTCCTTACCAAAAGAAATGACAAGTTCTCTGCCCAACCTTAGAGACTCTCTATGTACCTACTGTGCTTTCCTTTTCAGCTGTGCTTGCCACCACCCCTCCACAGAAACTTCCTTGTCCAAAAAGGTTGTGTTCTGTTTACTCCTAACTTTGACTCAACTGCTCACTTTTGGGCTACCCCACATCCCCTCTTTTCTTCTAAACCTTTTTTTTTTTTTTTTACATATATGTATACACTTTATTTGCACAGTATAGCTCTGGAAGGATACACAAGAAACTAACAAGCAGTGAGGAAAGGAATCCTAAAGGCATAGCTTATCTGAACTTTCATAAACCAAATGAATTAGAAGATTTTCACATTTTTATATTTAGGTGCATTTTCTTTCTTTTTTTTCCCCAAATACTTTTATTTTATTTTTTCAGTGTTACAAGATTCACCGTTTATGTACCACATCCAGTGCTCCATGCAATACGTGCCCTCCTCAATACCCACCACCAGGCTCGCTCATCCCCCCACCCCCTCCCCTCCAAAACCCTCAGTCCATTGATCTGAGTTCACAGTCTCTCATGGTTCTTCACCCCTCCGATTTCCTCCAATTCATCCCTCCCTTCCCTCTCACAATGTCCTCCATGTTTCTCCTTATGCTCCACACGTAAGTGAGACCATATGATAATTGACTTTCTCCTCTTGGCTTATTTCACTCAACATAATCTCTTCCAGTCTTCCAAACCTTTCTAATTCTTCCCATGCTTCTAGATCTGGCCCAAGTCTGAAACACTTCCCAAGTTCTCCCTCTCATGATTTACTTCTCATAAACTTCTTCCTTATGGGAAAATTGATAAAATTCACTCAAACTACATAATGTAATTCTATTTATGATATGTTTTCATGTGTGCTTTCCCTATATCCCTAACTGAATTATGAGCTTTGTAATGGCAGGCACTTTACATTATTCTTTAGTTTATCCTTACTGTGCTTGGATAGTAGGTTGACTATCCAACCTACTAGATTTAAGGTAGGCTGTCAGTAATATTCTAAAACTATTATAGTAGTCTGGCACAAGTTTAAACTGCTTTTTAAAAAAATATGTCTTTTAATAATATTTTTTCTAAGGAAAAACATGGAGGACATTGTGAGAGGGAAGGGAGGGATGAATTGGAGGAAATCGGAGGGGTGAAGAACCATGAGAGACTGTGAACTCAGAGCAAGGGACTGAGGGTTTTGGAGGGAAGGGGGTGGGGGGATGGGCAAGCCTGGTGGTGGGTATTGAAGAGGGCACGTATTGCATGGAGCACTGGGTGAGGTACATAAACAATGAATCTTGTAACACTGAAAAAATAAAATAAAAGTATTTGGGAAAAAAAAAGAAAACTAGTGAAGCTATGAACTAGACTTTTTTTTTTTCTTTAAAGAATCTCAGTGTCCAACGTGGGGCTTGAACTCATGACCCTGAGATCAAAAGTCACATGCTCTATCTACTGAACTAGCCAGGCACCCCTATGAACAGACTTGATCTGAGCCTTGAGCTCCATTTTATTATTTACTATCTGGTTAACTTTGGACAAGCTCCATCTTTTATATTTGGAAAAAAATGAGACTAATATTTTGTAAAGCATAAAGTGATGCATATACACACACATATATAATTATATAAAATATTTAAACCTTTTTACTATTATCTTAGGTTGACTTAAACAAGTCAAGATACACTGTGAAACTACAGAATAAAATAAGTTAGAGACTATGTAATGTTCTCCAAAGATTGTAACATTCATGCAGAGTTGATCTCTGCAGTGGTCTTGTCCTAGGAACAGTCACATAAGATACTAAAAGGGGGCTGGAATATGAGATCAACAACTAACTATATTTAAACAGACATTAAATTTTATTTTATTCTATTCAAGATATTATTATTAAATGTCTATAAAATGTGCAATTAATTGACTAACATAAGGTATATAGTGTCAGGCATAGAAAGAGATATATATAGAGTTGCTGTGAAATAGTGACCATGATGTCATTGCTGAATCCCATTTCTGGTCCTTGTTGAGTAGACTTTGCCATCTCCACTGCTTGCTTTCTGGGGCAGAGGAAGTTAGGCTCATAGTTGGTAATTAGGAGTTTTAGAAACCTTAACACAGGAACATGTCAACAGCAGGAAAGGTTACTTCTGTATGTTTGTCTGGTAATAGATAGAGCTTCGCATATTATCAGTGGGCATCAGCACTTCTGTCATTCCTGATTTCACTGATTCCTAGTCACACACATTGTTGAAGATGACTGGATGTCAGAGCTTCAAGCAAACGCTCCTTATAACACCATCTAAAAAAATGAATTGTTCAGGTAATTTGTAACATTTGTTTCTTGGCAGTGTATATATTTTGTATTAGATCTTCGCTTGACATCCTGAAAGCAGATGACATGGATAAAATTAATCAGACATTTCCATCAGAATTTCTTCTTCTGGGACTCTCTGGTTACCCAAAACTTGAGATCGTTTACTTTGTTCTAATTCTAGCAATGTATCTAGTGATTCTAATTGGCAATGGTATTCTGATCATAGCAAGCATCTTTGATTCCCATCTTCACACGCCCATGTACTTCTTCCTGGGCAACCTCTCTTTCCTGGACATCTGCTATACATCCTCCTCTGTTCCCTCAACTTTGGTGAGCTTAATTTCAAAGAAAAGGAACATTTCCTTCTCTGGATGTGCAGTACAGATGTTCATTGGGTTTGCAATGGGGTCAACAGAGTGTTTGCTCCTTGGAATGATGGCTTTTGATCGCTATGTAGCCATCTGTAATCCTCTGAGATACCCTGTCATCATGAGCAAGGTGGTGTATGTACTGATGGCTTCTGTGTCATGGCTGTCTGGTGGAATCAACTCAATTGTGCAAACATCTCTTGCCATGCGATTGCCTTTCTGTGGGAATAATATTATCAGTCATTTCACATGTGAAATATTAGCTGTCCTTAAGCTAGCTTGTGCTGACATAGCCCTCAATATTATCACCATGGTGATATCGAATATGGCATTCCTGGTTCTTCCACTGCTGGTCATTTTTTTCTCCTATATGTTTATCCTCTACACCATCTTGAGAATGAACTCAGCCACAGGGAGACGCAAAGCCTTTTCCACCTGCTCAGCGCATCTGACTGTAGTGATCATATTTTATGGTACCATCTTCTTCATGTATGCCAAGCCCAAGTCTCAAGAATTGCCTGGAGAAGACAAGTTTCAAACTTCAGACAAGCTCATTTCCCTGTTTTATGGGGTAGTGACCCCCATGCTAAATCCTATAATCTATAGCTTGAGGAACAAGGATGTAAAAGCTGCTGTAAAATATCTTCTGAATCGAAAACCTATTCAGTAAGTATTTCCTATACAGAAAATGCAGGTCTTTGTGTAATAGGCATAAAGATGGACTCATAGGTCAATGAGTAAAAAACCTTCTTTGGAGAAACTATAGTTAAAGAGAGAGATTTTTATTCTTCCCCTTCCCTAGTCCTACTCAGCTAGAATTACTGAGAACTATAGTTTGCTTTCAACGCAGCTTCCAAAATGTGCTGATCTAGAGCTCACAAGTATGGTGAATTCTGTTAGAATCTCATCCTTAGTGATATCTGAAATGAGTGGTTCTGGTGTCCTGTGTGGATCCATAATAGAAAACAATCACACATAACTTTGGATATAGTCAAGAGTACAAAATCTGCCATTTGACACACTACCTCAATGACATTGGATAGACTGTTCTTTGTAAGCCATAGTTACCTTACTTGTAATAAGGAAATAATAAAACCCGGTTTCAGTGTCACTTAAGGTTGCAATAAATTGGAGAAAGCATCTAGCGTGGTGCTACTTCACAGTGTCCTAGAATTTCAGAATCGAAGCTAAGACTCCAGATTGAGGACTAAAAGTTACTACTGAGCACTTTTACCATAAGCTAATAATTTTGAGAGCTAAAATCTCCTCTTGAAAGTCACTCTGTTAATATAAATTATACCATCTTTGCTTTTCCCCCATACTTACATAAAGAGAAAGTCAGGCCCAGGGAAGAAATAATCAAGGAAGTTTTCTACCTTATGGGGAGTGCACAATGGGTGGTGGGAGATATTTCTCTATAGTCCTTGAGGAAGAATGGAAAATTGTTTTTTCCACGTCAAAGTAAGTGAGGGGGTGCTGCAAAAGAGCCCTTTAAGGTTTTGGATTCCTACAAAGAGAGCCTGGCTTCTGGCTTGATTGAGTGGCGGCCTGCAGAGTTCTCAAGGCTGCCAGCTGGCAGAGGAGCTAGTCTAGAAGAGGGAGGAAGGTGAGTATTCTCTGCCAAATAAAACAGAAACGTTTCGAACCTGCCTAAGGTGTTCTTACAGGCTCAGAAGGAGTGGTAAAACAATGACTGGGAAAATAAAATCAGTTCTTATATTTTCCAATGCATTGAAACTCCTTAGTAAGTCTCTTATGGTTTTGTTTTATTTTGTTTTGTTTCTTTTTCTATTGATTCCTTGTCTATCAGGCCATTGCTGAGCACAGGGTTATCTTTAGGCCACACCATCTATCTTTCCTGTCATCTCTTAGCCCACTGTGATAGCTGGGCTTTGACTTTATTTCCTACTTAATATTCCTCTTTCTTATTTTGTTTTGGAGCCACAATGTAACTCCCTATCTCCTACTCACAGGCTTCATTCTTTGCCAGTCCACTGCCTTGGGTTGACCTAAGTTTCTACCTAAATGATCTGGTCACTGAATTCTGCTGTTCTTGCCACTGCCCCACCAGGAATGAAGTGTTGTCACTGCAGATAACCTCCAGCTGCTGCTCTCTCTTCTGGGTTGGATAACATCAGTGTTGCTTTTGGTTCTATTCAGAAAGGCATGCCCTTGACCCTGTGGGTAATGGCTTTTGAATTTCTGGCACTTCTCCTCTTCTCCCTCGCCAGTCGAAGCCCTGAATTTGTATCTGACCCTTGTTTAATTCTCTTTAATTTTAGATATGTGACAACAAGGTTTTAGGCATGTACAAATGTTATTTATATTGTTTAAACCAACTCCTAAGCACTTTAATTTTTCATTATTTCCCATATAACAGCAAGAATGTTAGTGTCTTATATGCAGGCTTATATCAAGTTGAACCCTTCACCTAATAAAATATTCCGTAGGTACATAAAAGTGGGTTTAATAGGGCTTTGATATAAACAAGAATGATCATGTCTATCCATGATCAGGAAGGTAATAGATTCGATTATAAAGTTGCCCTCCCTGGAAAATCAGAAAATTTCCAAGAGATTATTAGGTGTGTGGTTTCCTGATTAATAAAAATTTTTTTAAATTAAAAATTATTTTAAAATGTTTAAAGGGCACCTGGGTGGCTCTGTTGGTTAAGCATCAGACTCTTGATTTCAGCTCAGGTCATGACCTCAGGGTCCTGAGATTGAGCCCCAGGTCAGGCTCTGCACTCATCGAGGAGTCTACTTCTCTCCCTCTTCCTTTCCCTCCCCTTTTACCCCCTCCCCATGCTTGATTGTGCATGCACGCACATGCACACATGATCTTTCTTTCTCTCTAAAATAAATAAAATAAATTTAAAAATATGTAAAAAATGTTGTCTATGTAAGCCATCTCCCAAAGATATCATTTTCAATATTTCTCCTAGTCATTAGGAGTCATAAATGTATCATGCTTTTACTTTGATTTATCACTTTAATGTACTATGAACAGTTAAGGTTAATGTTTGTTTTGTTTTGTTTTTTGATGTATAATACCTATGGTTTCAAAGAATAAATTTTAAGAGTTGAAGTTCAAAGGGCAGATGATAAGAACTTTTTCTAATTTCTAACTAAATTACTCTCAGAAAGATATTACCCACCCTAAATACCATTAGAAGAGTTTCCCCCAATATGTTTACAGCTGTTTATATATATACGTATGTATACATATTTATATCTTTATTTATCTATATATACACATATTTATATTTACTTTTTCTTTAAAACATACTTTTGGAAATTTCATTTTTAAATATTTAACAAAAGAGAAGAGTAATTTAACAAAATCCCAGGTACCAATCATAAAACTTAAATTATTACCAACACATGGTCAACCTTCTTTCATCATTATCTATCTTCTTCCTCCAGATTATTTTGAAGCAAATCCTGGACATAATTATATAATTCTATCTATGTACATATTTATAAATATAGAGACTTTATAAATGTAGAGAATGTACTTCCTGGGAGACATAAACTATGAACAATGCCTTCTCCAGTTAAACAATAGAACAGTGCTGATGAGGACTATGAGCCATGAAAAGGGCACATGAGCCATGTAAAAGACATTATTTCTCAGGCCGGTGGGTTGTTCCTGTGAGATAATGCAGGCTGTGTATTAACTGATTTTCTAAATTTCAAGAGAGGGCAGATTTTAAAATTAAACATTGCAGCACTTACCCAGCGTTGGATATTTTGAAGAATACATGAGGCTTCAGAGTGTATACTCAAGTATGGTTAATGCTTTCCCACAAAGGTGTAGGATATGGTCTTGCTGGAAAAAGGAATTTCAAACCAAAAAGGAGAGTTCTGAAACTTTGATTGTACCTCCCAGGCCAATACTGCACAACTGTCTTTTAGAACATTTCAGTTAGTGTTGGTTTATATACACAGCATGTTGCCATTAACTGCTTATTGAGTTTGAGTATGTATTTTGTACTCCAAAGGTTGATTTCACTACTAACCACCAAATATACTTTAGAGTATGCCAAAGAGCTTCCCATAGGCTCCCTTTATATCAATCATTACTTTACCTTCTTTCCACTTTTTGTTTATTTTTACCCAGGCTATCCTCCTTGGATGAACCTTGTTAGGTTCATCTAGAGGGTGAACCCATGATGCTAGCAGCAATTTAAATATGGCCAATAATTCCCCTTTTCTAGTCTGTTATAGAGACTACGGTAGATAAGTATAAGCATATAGGTTTATCTCACTGACCAGGTAAGAGAGAGACAAAAACCATTAATGAAGAGTATCCAATGGGAAAAAGACAGTCTCTTCAACAAATGGTGTTGGGAAAACTGGGCAGCAACATGCAAAACAATGAAACCGAGCCACTTTCTTACACCATGCACAAAAATAAATTCAAAATGGATGAAAGACCTAAACGTGAGGCCTGAAACCATTAAATTCCTAAAGGACAACACAGGCAGTAACCTCTTTGACATCGGCCATAGCAATTTCTTTGTGGATATGTCTTCTGAGGCAAGGGAAACAAAAGCATAAGCAATCTATTGGGACTATATCAAAATAAAAAGCTCCTGCACAGCGAAAGAAACAATCAACAAAACTAGAAGGCCACCTATGGAATGGGAGAAGATATTTGCAAATGACATCTGGTAAAGGGTCAGTATCCAAAATATAAAAAGAACTTATAAAACTCAATACCCCAAAAAACAAAGAATTCAACTAAAATATTGGCAGAAGACATGAATAGACACTTTTCCAAGGAAGACGTACAGGTGACCAATAGACACATAAAAGGATGCTCAACATCACTGCTCACCAGGGAAGTACGAATCAAAACTACAATGAGATATCACCTCACACCTGTCAGAATGGCTAAAATCAACAACACAAGAAACAACGGGTTTTGTGGAGGATGTGGAGAAAGGAGAACCTTCTTGCACTGTTGGTGGGGATGCAAACTGGTGCAGCCACTGTGGAAGACAGTATGGAGGTTCCTCATAAAAATAGAACTATCCTACAATCCAGCTATTGCACTACTAGTTATTTACCCATTAATCCCATTAAAAAAAAAAGATAAAGAGGTAATGATCTATATTATCTTTCTTTTAGGAACGTGGGCCGTAATATTTAGATGTATTGTCATGTGTCATGTTCAACAATTGACCCTTCCTCCAGAACTCATAAATGCAATCCATGTCACAGGAATACAGGGTCAACCAAAAAAAAAAAAAAGAAAATTTTTTTAGAAATATAGAAGTTTCTATGAGTGCCTGTATCATTCCCACCATTTTCTCTATATCTCCCTCCCCAGATATCTCAACAATATAGTCAGTGGTGATCTTCCTTTAATCCCACATATATTAAATGTTAGCACACATTCATTCAGTCCTGAAAACCATCCCTTTAGTCTCTTATCCTCCAATATTGTAAGCAGGGATTTCAATTGTCTATTCCAATTTTCTTTTTTTTTTTAATTTTTATTATTTTTTTAATTTTTTAATTAACACATAATGTATTATTTGCCCCAGGGTATTCCAATTTTCTTTAGTCTACATTTTGTGGATAAGAATGTAGGTGATGTTCAATGCTTTGTAACTCATTGAATTTCACTTTAGATTACCAACATTCAAATTAAAATAATACTCTTGCTCTAGGCCTTAAATAGTGGCAGGAGTTTTTGCTTCATTTGCCAGGTTATGCAAATCAAATAAATGAGTGTCTCTCTCTGTCAAGACTCGTTATTTACCCAGAAATAAGGGTAATGGGCCAATGTAATCCACTTGCCAGATATGCCTCCTTCTGGATCCTTTTAGTAGGTAGGCTGTAACCGCTTTTAGTCCCAGATTTTTCTGCTTACAAGCATAACAATTCTTAGGTACATTTCCAGATCCTTAGAGAGATAGTAGGATGCATATTTTTTGCACACATTGTTGCATTGAATGCCTTTATGTACTCTCATCTCACATCCCCAAGGGGCCACTTCCAAAAAGAGAATAAAGACTCACTCATTTGTTGTATCTAGTCCTTTTATGAATTCATGTGGAAAATGTTGTGATAGAGATAGGTATTCCTCACTTTGAAAATCCTTCTTCAATCCATAAAGTGCCCTATAACATACCACCCTATATAGGAGTCCTTTATCATCCAGCTGCGTAAGGCCTATATTTTCAGACCATATTGCTAGTCCGTTAGCCACTGTCTGAGAATCAGTAAAAATTCATACCGTATCATTATTGTTATTGTCTGATTCCTCTAATGAATAAGGAAGACTATTTTTATTTCTTCCTAATTATATAGTAACAGTGACTTTGTGACATTGGAATATTACTTCATCACTTTTACTACAGTTTCCTTGTTTATAGAGAGGGAAATCTTACAAGATGATTTTTACAGAGCTTTCCAGCTCTTAACTTCTATGATCTGATAATGTAAAAGCAACCTGGATGTGTTTCCATTTGAATTTCAATGTACACATGCTATGGTTTTTGGTGTGGGTGGGTGTGTGTGTGTGTTTGTGTCTATGTGCATGCATAAATACCAATCTTTCTTAAGTAAATTTTTATTTCTCATGATGCAAATATTTTATTTAAAACATTATATTTAGGTTCTACAATGTAGTTTTTATAGTATATTACATGATAACTTAATGTATGTTATGAATTGTGAAATGATTACCATAGTCAAGTTAATTTATATATCCATCACCTCACAATGTTACCTTTCTGTGTGTGTGGTGAAAACACTTAAGATCTACTCTCTTAGAAAATTTCAAGTATACAATAGAGTGTTATTAACTATAATTGCCATCCTGTACGTTAGATCTCCAGAACTTATTCATCTTATTCCTGAAAGTTTGTACCTTTTGACCAGTATCTTTCCATTTCTCCTACTACCCAAGACCCTGGCAACCACCATTTTACTCCCTGGTCCTATCAGCTTTTTATTGTTATTTTTTAAAGATTTCGCATGTTAAGTGAGATCATGCAGTATTTGACTTTTTGTGTCTGTCTTATTTTACTTAGCATAATACCCACCAGTTTCATCCATATTGTCACAAATGGCAAGATTTCCTTCTCTTTTATGGCTATATAATATTCCATTGTGTGTCCATTGGTACATCAACAGACACTTAGATTATTTCCATATATTTCCCATTGTAAATAATGCTGCAGTGAACATGGGAGTGCAGATATCTCTTTGAGATACTTATTTCATTTCTTTTGGATGTATATCTAGAAGTGAGGTTGCTGAATCATAAGGTATTTTAAATTTTCTGAGGAACATGCATATTGTTTACCATAAATGCTGTACTGATTTATGTTTCTACCAACAGTGTTCAAGAGTTCCCTTTACTCCATACCCTCACCAACACTTTTCATTTGTCTTTTGATAGTAGCCATCCTAACAAATATGAGGAGCTATCTCATTGTGGTTTTGATTTGCATATCCCCAATGATTAGTAATATTGAGCATGTTTCTTGTACCTGTTGGCCATTATAATGTCTTCCTTGGAATAATGTCTATTCAGTTCCTTTGCCCCTCTCCCCCGTTTTTGTTATAGAGTTGTATGCATTTCTTCTTATGGGTTTTAAATGTTAACCCCTTATCAGATATATGGTTTGCAAATATTTTCTGTCTTTCCATAGATTGCCTTTTCACTTTGTTGATGGATTTCTTCGCTATGCAGAAGGCTTTTAGTTTGATATAGACCCACTTCTTTATTTGCTTTTGTTGCTGGTGCTTTTGGTGTCATATGCAAAAAAACATTGCAAAGATCAATGTCAAGTAGCTTTTTCCCCTAAGTTTTAGGAGTTTTATGGTTTCAGATATTGCATATAGGCCTTTAATCCATTTCAAATTAATTTTTATGTATGGCACATATGAGTCTACTTCATTTTTTACATGTATTTTTTTACAAGTATTTTCCCTAACACCATTTATTAAAGAGACTATACTTTCCTCATTGAGGATTCTTGTTACTCTGATCAAATTTAGTTTACTGTATATACCTAGGTTCTGAGCTACTTATTCTGTTCCATTGTCTATATTTCTGTTTTTATGCTACTATAATACTGTTTTGATTACTAAAGCTTTATAATAGCATTTGAAATCAGAGAGTGTGGTACTTCTAGCTTTGTTTTTCTTTCTGAAGATTGCTTTGGCTATTTGGAGTCCTTTGGGGTTCCTATAAATTTTGGATTGTTTTTCCTATTGCTGTGAAAAAAATTGGAATTTTTGTAGACATTGCATTGAGTCTATAGATTGCTTTGTGTAGTGTGGACATTTTTACCCATGAGTGCCTTTTTGAATTTTTTCACCAGTGTCTTATTATTTCCAGTGTACAGATCTTTCATTTTGTTGAATGGTATCCTGGAACTTCCCTGAATTAGTTGATTAGTTCTAAAAGTTTTTTTTTTGTGTGTGTTTTTTTTTGGTGACGTTTTTAGGATTTTCACATATAAGATCATATCATCTGCAAACAGGGATAATTAAACTTCTTCCTTTCCAATGGGTGCCTTTTATTTCTTTTTCTTGCCTAATTGCTCTGGATAGGACTTCTAATACTAGGTTGAATACAGGAGGCAAGAGAGGACACTCTTGTCTTGTTCCTGATCTTAGAGGAAAATCTTTTCACTTTCTACTGTTAAGTGTAATGTTAACTGTGGGCTTGGCATATATAGCCTTTATAATGTAGAGATACATTCTTTTTAAACCTAATTTGTTGAGAGTTTTTATCATGAAAGGGTATTGAATTTTGTCAAATGCTTTTTCTGCATCTATTGAGTTGATCATATGGTTTTAAATCTTCATTCTGTTAAAGTGGTGTTTCACATTTAATGATTTGCATATATTGACACATCTTCATATCCCAGGGATAAATCCTACTTGATCATTGTGGATGATCCTTTTAATATGCTTTTGAATTTGATTTGGTGGCAGGATCAAGGCCAAATACGGCTGTAGCCAAGTTTACAAAGTGATAGGGCTGTTTCAGAGTCAGTAGCTGCTGGGACTACAGTCCATGGTCTTTCAGTTCCCTACTTGGGCATGGGTCTCCTTCTCAAAATGGCCCTCTAGAATCTAGATATTTTACAGTGAAATGTAACATCTGTTGGAAAATTACAGTCGGAATCTAAGTATTAACATCTATAATATAGCTCAATAGACTTTCTGAAACACTTTGAATCAGTAATGTGCTATCTACTTATCTGAATTCATGCTCCAAACTATCTGTTCTGGATTTTTAAAAACTTTTTTTGGTCTTAAGCATATGAATTCATTTTTGTCCTATTAGTTTATTAATTTTATTGCTTGTCTGTATTTTTTTCATTCCCCAAAATAATGACAATGCATTTAATTCACAGCAAATATCTGCTTTGTGTCATTCATAATATCTAGATCATTTCTCAATTCTAGCTTTCTATTTTGGTAATTATCATTTGAATTAAGATCTTACTTTGAGCTAACTTTGCTATTTTAAACTAAAAAGCGCTCACATTTCATAAAGTTAGTTTTGTGAATATTTGCCCCTGTTTCCAAGAGTTACATGGGTAGGAGAATGTCATTTCATTTTTGAACTGTGGTTCAATCACAGTTTATTCCCAGCACCATTCTTAATTGGGTCTGTGGGACACTGTCCCTAATGCACCAGAAGTTTTTCCATTCCACAGATCTCTCATTCCAACTTTAAATTGTTTTGGGAATTGGGGAACAATTACAACAAATGTTGCATAACAAATATATACTCTTCCACATCTGTGGAATTTGGCATTGCTTGTTGAACCTGACCTTAATTCAGAATGCTGACATGAATACTAAGAAAAAAGTAACTGGGTCTTCTAGGGGGTAGGAATAATTTTATCAGTATACAGGTGAGTCTTGAATACTATGTCACTGTACCTTTCCAATCTATAGTTAAAGCTATTATTTTTTAAAAGATTTTATTTATTTATTTATTTATTTATTTGAGAGAGAGACAAAGAGCATGAACTGGGGGAGAGGCAGATGGAGAGGGAGAGGCAGACTCCCTGCTGAGCAGAGAGACCAATGCAGGGCTCAATCCCAGGACCCCAGGATCATGACCTGAGCCGAAGGCAGACACTTAACCCATTGAACCACCCAGGCAACCTATAGTTAAGGCTGTTATTAAATATAGATTTAATATGTGAACAGCATGAGGCCATACAGCTACTAATTTATTATTACTGAATAGCTATGATTTATTATTATTATTATTTGCATAATACCTATTAACCCATAAAGCAGTTTCCATATGCCACCTAAATTTTTTTGAAAACAGACCTGTGAGAGAAAAGCAAGGTAGTTATCAGTATTTCACAAATGAGAAAACTGAGACTATGTATTAGAAGAACCTCAAACCTAGAGCTTTTGCTTCTAAATTCCAAGCACTTTTTAACTGGGATAATCCCATGCTATATCCGTTCAAGTGAATGTCAGGCAGTCATGCTGCACTTTCACTACATAAATTAGTAAATTTCTATATAAGATGACATCTTAGTGGTGACTTAAAGATAATATTTTTTTGAAACTTAGAGCCTGCTGCAAATGAACAATTTGGTCATGTTGAAATGCTCTTGGATATGAATCCACAAACACTTTACAGAGAAATTTCTTAAGAGTGTAGAAAGTAAATCTTTATCTATTTAGTCAAAACCCAGTCATAATGTGCAGCCCCTTTGTTAGGCCATCTGTGATTTGTGATGAGCAAGACAGACAAGTTCCTTCCTTATGTCTCTTGTTATCTTTTTTTTTTTTTTAGGACGGAGTAATTGTTTTTATTTTAATATTAAAAAATATTCGGAAAACAGAGAAAGTAAACCACAATCTTATCATTTTAACAAAATAGTAGTTTTTCTTTCTGCATATATTTTATAATTATGTTCAAAATAACAAAAATATACATTTTTATGTTTTGACTTCTAAATATTATATCCCAGGCATTTCTTTGTATTATTTTATTTCAGAATATCATTCCAAATGTGCTATAATTTTATTACAAATCCTCTTCCTTTGGAATTTTTTGTTGATCCCAATTTTATGCTGTTTGAAATAACCTGGCAATGAATATCTTGAGGGATATAGCTGTTTCTTCTTTTTTGTCTTTGTGTAAATTCCAGTGTCTCTTGTTATCTTACAATATGCAAAATAACCAATTTAGATTTCTGGAAGAAGAGTAAAGGCAGCAAAACAGGTCTGGCTCAAGGTGAATTTGAATTGGTGAGGGAATTTATGTCCAGGAGGGGAAGATTTAAAGCATGTAGCAGAAGTGGTTTAAGATATATTTTCACTACTTTTTTTTGGAAAGAGAAGCCAATGGGCTCTCGCAGGCCTAGACCCCAAACGGGCTGGATCTGGAACATCATCACATTTCCTGGTAGATCAATGTATTACTGTCTTCTTCCTTTTGTGTTCATGCCTGGGCCAATGAGACTGCTCATGTCACTTATCTAAAGTAGTCATTGACTAGTTTCTTAGCCCTACTTTGGGAGAACTTTGATTTATCCTAAGAAGTAGTGTACAGTGATTATAGAATCATTTCAGAGAAATAGAGTATTCCAGGCATATGATTCAATTCCATAGTCGTGAATATTCCTCCATGATAAGAAGTATTAAGTCCTCAAGACTGAACCATTTTCCTTGTATATCATTAACTGCATGCAGTCAGGTTTTGCTTCTGTCACTTCAATATATCCACAGATACTGGCCATTTTCTTGCTGGCCATCTTCTGTTGTTGACACATGTTTTCTATACAGATTTTTTTAAAGAGTTACTGATTTATTTTTAGAGAGAGAGAACATGCATGAGCAAGGGGAGGGGCAAAGGGAGAGGGAGAGAATCCTTACGCAAACCCTGCTGAGTGCAGAGCCCAGTGCAAGGCTCAATCTCAGGACCCTGAGATCATGACCTGAACCAAAATCAATAGTTGGCCACTCAACCAACTATTGAACTATTGAGGGAGCCACCCAGGTTCCTCCTGTACAGATTTTAATGCTACTTGTTGTGCACAGGAGTACTGGAAAGAAAATGGGCTTTGGATTTTGTCTCTGTCCATTATTAGTCATGTGACCTCAATGAAGTGAACTAATTTCAAGCACTAGAAGTAACTAGCACATGAGATGCTACAATAGCTGTTTGGATAAATGAAAAGCTTTTTTTTTATTTAAATAAATTATAGGTGTTTTTTTCCCCCCTTTTAGGTACTTCTGATTGTTAGCTGAATAAATAGACTTAAAAATTGCTTTGAGGCTCAATTTTTTCATCTCTAATTTGGAGATTTAATATTCTCTCATTTGCACCTCTCATTCAAGTTGAAATTTTCTATTTTGTATTCTTTAGCTGATTTTTTCTGAAGTGAGGATACCTCTGTTGAGTTTGGCTTCTGACTCTAAGACGTTATACACTGTAGAGAAATCTTCCCACCTATCCTCACACAACAGTGTTAGAGGAGAGTAATGAGCTTATGCTGACATTTTCAAAACTGTTAGCCTATATGAGCCCTAAGCTTGAAATTTTGGTTACCCTGAAAATTAGTGATGATTATGAAAAGATAATTGTGTGTGTGTTCCAGTCTGTTAATTAATGATAACCTAATTAATCTAAACATTTTAATTCCTCATATCACTTATCTGCTCAAAAACCTGATAAAATCAAACTGTATGATGTCAAGTTTGGAGGGTAGCTAAAATCATCAGCTCTAAATACTCACCTTGTGCTTGGTGCTTCTAATGATGGGCCCCTTCACCACAAAAAGAAATGTCAATTTCTCTGCTTCACTTTTGGACCTATGCTTGCTTCATTTACCCTTTCAAATATGCTTCCCATCATTCCTCCACAGAAACTGCCTTGTCTGAATAGGAGATACTGCCAAAATGCTTCCTACTAAACTTTGCTCAACCTGTTCTCCCTTCTGGGATACTCCTTCCTCCTCTTGTCTTCCAAACCTGCCGCGACGCTTCAATGTTTACAGATCCAGCCTGTCTGAAATTCTTCCAAAGCTCTCCCTTGACTTTATTTCTTATTAGTCTCCTCTTTCTATGAACACTTATAATATTCACTCTGGTCACACAAAGTAATTATAGTCTGTATCTAATTGTTCAATATGTAGTTTTACTGTTTCCCTTATTGAATTGTGGACTTTTTGATTATAGATATTTGTTATATTTGTCCTGTCCTTACTCAACTTGGAACAGAAATGAGTTAGGCTATCCATAATATCCTACAGATATTATAGTAGTCCAGTAAAAATTTATATTTATTTTATGAAATTTGTCTTTCAGTAGTATTATTTTCTGAATTGTACTGAACAGTGAGATATGGCTCTGGAATTTGTTCACTGGGAAACACAAAAGAAGTAACGCTTCTGGTCGTTTTCTAGGTTGTTAAGCTAGTCCATATAATAAAACAAAAGGAAATCTATTTGGATCACAAACATCTGGATAGTCTGCCATCTCACTATAAGTAAACTAAAGCCTTGCTCAAAATGTGGCCCCATGCCAACTACTTTGACATACTCTTGAAGCTTATTAGAAATGCAGAATCACAGGGATGCCTGGCTGGCTCAGTTGGTAGAGTGTGCGACTCTTGATCTCAGTGTTGTCAGTTTGAGCCCCACATGAGTGTAGACATTCCTTAAAATTAAATTGTAAAAAAAAAAAAAGAAAAAAAATGCAGAATCACAGACTTTGCCCCAGACCTACTAAAAGAGAATCTGCATTTTAACAGGATCCCCAGGTAATTTATATGCATATGAAAAATTTGAGAGACTGAAATAGTTGATTCTGTATTATTCCACCAAGGCCAAAATTTTTGGATAGTAGTCAATGGGAAAACAAGGTGTACTGACTTGTGGTATAGCCCCAACAGCTGCAGTTTATTGGCAAAGATCTGAGCTTCAAGCTCTGCGTTTTACTTATAGGCTGGATAACTTTGGCCACATCCTGTCATTCAAATTTGAAAAAAAAAAAAAAAGGATAATGAGAAGATTAATTTGTTTCTTAAAAATAAAGTATAAAATGTTACACATGTATACACAAATATATTTAAGCATTATTACTGTTTTCTCAGGTTCACTTAAGTAAATAAATTATGAAGGATAACTCTGAAGCCAGAGAATAAAACAAATGAAGAGAGATTATTGTTCTTCAAAGATTCTCCATCAGCTTCATGCACAGCCGGTCTGTACACTGGTCTTACTATAGGAAAAAGCAAAATAGTAAGAGTGGGCCATGATTGTGAGCTCAACTAACTTTGCCTTTGAGCAGATGTTAAATTGCTGTGTAATGATTCAGTTTGTTATGATCAAATGTCTGCCCCATAAAAACACACAACAATTTGACTGAAAAGAATGTGAGGCAGACAAATATGCACACAAATAAAATTTGCTTTACAGTTTTGAACATTTCTGTTAAACGCTGAATCAGAATTCCAGTCCTTGTTGAGTTGTCTTTTTCCTTCCCCATCACCCTCTCACTGGACCTGATTAAAATGAAGTTGTCTGAAATATTCTAGGGCTTTTAGAAAACTCTACTTAGAATGTCTTCAGCAGTAGGGAAGGTTGCTTCTGAACTTGCTTTTGATCCTAGGTAGATAGATATTTATGCATTAGACACAGGCCTAGAAACTCAATATCCCAGTATTGTATAAACATCATTGAGGATAACAACAGATGACAGAAGCAGATGACAGAGATTCAAAGAAAACACTCTATTTCACCCCAGAATAATGTTTATGCAAAGCATTTGTTAAATTTGTTGCTTGGCAGTGAAAATATTTTGTTAGGTCTTCCTTTGATATCCTGAAAGCTGGGATATGGATAGGATAAACAAGACATTTGTGAAAGAATTCATTCTTCTGGGACTCTCCGGTTACCCAAAACTTGAGATCATTTTTTTTTCTCTAATTCTACTAATGTATGTAGTGATTCTAATTGGCAATGGTATTCTGATCATAGCAAGCATCTTTGATTCCCGTCTTCACACACCCATGTACTTCTTCCTGGGCAACCTCTCTTTCCTGGACATCTGCTATACATCCTCCTCTGTTCCCTCAACTTTGGTGAGCTTAATTTCAAAGAAAAGGAACATTTCCTTCTCTGGATGTGCAGTACAGATGTTCGTTGGGTTTGCAATGGGGTCAACAGAATGTTTCCTCCTTGGGATGATGGCTTTTGATCGCTATGTAGCCATCTGTAATCCTCTGAGATACCCTGTCATCATGAGCAAGGTGGTGTATGTACTGATGGCTTCTGTGTCATGGCTGTCTGGTGGCATCAACTCAATTGTGCAAACATCTCTTGCCATGCGATTGCCTTTCTGTGGGAATAATATTATCAATCATTTCTTATGTGAGATATTAGCTGTCCTTAAGCTAGCTTGTGCTGATATATCCCTCAATATTGTTACTCTAGCAGTGTCAAATATGGCATTCCTGGTTCTTCCACTGCTGGTCATTTTTTTCTCCTATATGTTCATCCTCTATACCATCTTGAGAATGAACTCAGCCACAGGGAGACGCAAAGCCTTTTCTACCTGCTCAGCACATCTGACTGTAGTGATCATATTTTATGGTACCATCTTCTTCATGTATGCTAAGCCCAAGTCTCAAGACCGCCTTAGGAATGATAATTTGCAAGCTACTGAAGGGCTTATTTCCATGTTTTATGGGGTAGTGACCCCCATGCTAAATCCTATAATCTATAGCTTGAGAAATAAGGATGTTAAAGCTGCTGCGAAATATTTGTTGAATAGGAAAGCTGTTAAGCCGTAAGACCAAAGAGAAATGTGAGTCTTTAATGTATAAAGAATACGAATGGCATCATTGGGCCCCCATTGAGGACCTTCTTTGGGGAAAGCAAAGTTTATAGAATTTTTGTTCTTTGCCTTCACTGGCCCAGCTTAGCTATAATTACTAAGAACAACAGTCTGCCATAAACTCAAATTGTAATAGGTTCTGATTCATATCTCACAAAGGCAATGCATTTCATTAAAATCTCATCCATGGTGATATCTGAAATGAGTGTTTCTGGTGTCCCGTGTGGCAGCACAGTGGAAAGCATCACACATAAGTTTTGGGAATAGAGAAGCAGGAGTATAAATTCTGCTGTATCACAAACTACTTAAATTAATATTGGGAAAGTTATTTATTCTTTCTAAACTGCAGTTTCCTTATTTGCAAAAAAGGGAGTAATTAAACACTGCTCTCGGTGTTAGTATCAAGATTCAGTAAGTTGCACAAAGCACCTGGCATAGTGCCAAGTTCATAGTGGTTCTCTTGTAGATGATGTTGAGCTTGACTTTTCCTATTGATTCAGAATGTAGAAATTGAAGTGAAGATTCCAAATTGAAGATAAAAGACACTGCTAGCACCTCTTTTTTTTTAAACTATGAATTATAGCCACCCCTCCCTTAAGTCTTCTTAATAATTTCAATCACCACTCCTCACAATTTCTCTCCACATATCTATATAAAAGAAAATATCAAGAAAGGGAGACTTTTACATCATATGGAGAGCTCAGCGACTCATGAGAGGCATTTCACTATTGTCCCTGTGAAAGAGTAGGAAAACTGTTCCAATTCAAGCCAAGTAAAGGGGATTCTGCAAAAGAGCTTCTTGAGGTTTTGGGTGCCTGCAAAGGAGAGCTGACATCCGGCTTGATCAATGAAGGGTTGCTGACCTTTCTTCTCTAGGCCGAAGACTCAACCGATAAACTAGTCAAGAAAAGGCCTGAAGGATGATGATGAGTATCTTAGGGCTGAAAATAATCAGATTTTTTTAGTTTGCCTGAAATGTTTTTCAGGCTCTGAAAGAGGGCTGAAATTAGTGTCTGGGAAGAGAAAACCATTTCATTTATACTCCAGTGAGTTGAAACTCCTCAGTAAACCTATTACAGGTTTTTCCCCCCTTTTTGTAGGTTTTTCTGCCATGGTTGAGCACAGCATCTCATTGGTCCATATCACCAGCCATTGCAACAGCTTCTTTCAGCCTTATTTTCCTATCTAAATGTTCGTTTTCTTGTTGGTTTCAGACCATAATATAGCCTGAGGCCTCTTAGCTGAGGCCTGTACTCCCTGCCAATCTACATCCTAGGGGTAAATAGTAATCTTGTTACTAAAATCTTGCTGCCTGTTTCCTGGTTGGAGTGTTGTCACTGCTATAAACCTCTAGCTGGTGGTACTTCTCTGGCGTGGATCACAATGGGTGCTGCTTTTGGTTCTATTTAGACAGGTGTGTACCAAACCCTGTGAGTGAGGCTTTTTAACTTCTGCCCACTCCCACTGGGATGAGCCCTGTATTTCAGTCTGATCCAGGTTTAATTCTTTTCAGATTTTGACCTCTGCTGTCAAGGTTTTAGGCACATATCTGTGTGTACAACAAAGTCCTGCTTCTAGATGTCCCAGGCAACTCCATAGCACTTTAATTTTTTTCCACAGTAGGAAGGGTGCTACTGTCTCATATGCATGTTTATATTAGATTGAGTGCTTTACTTACAAAAATTGATTCTAATTTTCATTGGTATGTATAAAATTAGTGCAGTGTTGCCTTAGTTTAGAAGTTCTGCTCATATCGACGAATGCTCAGAAAATTAACAGTTTTAAAACTAATCTGCCTTCCCAGGAAATTGAGAAATCTTAAAAAGATTGTTAAATGTGTTATTTTGTGACGATAAATATTTTAGAAAATTCCAAAAACTATGGAAAGGTATAAGCAGAAAAAATTGTTTTCCCTGTTGCTACCTCCTATAGGTGACCACTGTTAACATTTTTATTTGTCTTTTGGAGTCATGAATTTTGGAGTCATGAAATTTGGAGTCGTGAAATTCATCCTTTTTATGTTGATTTCTTTTGATGCACCATGTACACGCGAAGTTGCTATTTTATGTTTTAAAAAATGTGTGTATATATCTCTAGGTTTCACAGAATAAATCCTAGAAAATAAAATTACTGGGTCAGGTGATATGATTTAAAAAAAAAAATTTCTCAGGGTGCCTGAGTGGCTCAGTCATTAAGTGGCTGCCTTCGGCTCAGGTCGTGATCCCAGGGTCCTGGGATCGAGCCCCACATCGGGCTCCCTGCTCAGCAGGAAGCCTGATTCTCCCTCTCCCTCTCCCACTCCCCCTGCTTGTGTTCCTGCTCTCCCTCTTTCTCTGTCAAAGAAAGAAATAAAATCTTTAAAAAAATAATTAAAAAAATAAAAAAAATTTCTCTTGCTAATTGTGAAAAAAGGGAAAACATCTCCCATTTTTCTCGTACCCCCAAGATTATATTATCTGCTGTCAGTGATACTGTAAGTGTTTCTACAATCTTCTGCAGTTCTGGTTTCTATGTGTTTACATATATAAACTTCTCATTTTGGAAATCTTCAAATACTCAAAAACTGAAAGATAATATTTAATGAAACCTCATGTACCAATCACTCAGCTGAAATAATTACCAGTTCATTGTTTCATTATCTATACCACTTATCCCCTTTCTCTGGGTTTTTAAGCAAATATTAGATATATATCTGTGTGTAAATAATTTTTATTTTGGAACCATTTCAAACCTATAGAAAAGTTGCAGGAAGCACACAAGGAATTTTCTTTAAGCCTTTACCCCAAATCTTCTGATAGTAACACCCTACCATATTTGCTTTATCATCTCTCTCTCTGAGAGAGAGAATGTGTATTTTATATATGTGTACAGAAAGAGAGAGAACTGTTTGAGAGGAAGGTGCAGATACTATGTTTCCTTACTCCTAAACATTTCATTCTGTCATTCTTAAAATCACTCGATGACATTGTTTTATCGTAGCCAGAATATAATTATTGACAAGGAGAAATAATACTATTTCGTTTACCTGTCAGCAAACAATGATCCTGGGCCAAATCTAACCTGCCAGCTGTTTTTGTGTGGTCCATGAGCTAAGAATGATACTTGTCTTTTTAAACTGCTGAAAAAATGACAATAATTTTTAATACTCCATGGTACATAAAAATTATATGAATATCGAACTTGAGTGTCCATAAAGTTTTTAAAAAACTTTATGTGGAGATAATTATAAACATGTAGAAAATTGCAAAAATAGTATGTGGAGTATCATGTACCATTCACCCCATTTCCCTCAATGGTGATATGTTATGGTAGTACAATAGCAAAACCACAAAAATGACATTGGTTCAATACTATTAACTACACAACAGAACTTACTCATTTTTCACTATTTTTCCATATATTACGTATGTGTGTAGTTCTGTGCAACTTTATCCTATATGTAGATTCTTGTAAAAACTACCACGATCAAAACCAAAAAAAAAGTCCATTGACTGCTGATCTAGTTGATAAACTTATTCAAGTCTCAACAATTTCCAAAACAGCTTCTCTACAGAAAAAATATTTTTTCAAGGCAGAGATTCAATTCAGTAACGGTTCCTTTGTTTTCCATGACCTAAATGTAATTGGAGGCCAGGTATTTTAGGATTCCCTTTAAATTTCACTTTGTTTCTTCATGATAAAATTCAAGTTGTGCAATTTTTTGGCAAGAATAACACATTTTTTTTGTTCTTCTCAGTATCTGGTATCAGGAGACACTTGATATTGATTTGATTCATTATGGGAAGTATGAACATTGATTACTGGTTAAGGTGGTGTGCGTTGGATTTCTCCTGTGTAAAATCACTGTTTTCCCTTTTTTCATTGTTAAGTTCTTATAAGAAGGTACATTGATATTATATGGATATCCTATTCCTTGAAAAACTTGTACCACCAGCTTTAGCATCAATTGATAATTCTTCCCTAAATCAAGTCTTTGTTTTTTAAGATTTATTTATTTATTTTTGAGGGAGGGGAAAAGGTAGGGAGCTGGAGGAGGGACAGAGGAAGAGGGAGAGAGAAACTTAAGCAGACTCTGCACTGAGTGCAGAGCCTGACATGGGGCTTGATCTTACCACTCTGAGATCACGGACTGAACTGAAACCAAGAGATGGTTGCTTAACCAACTTCGCCACCCAGGTGCCTCATAAATCAATTCTTATTATGGTTGTCACCTGGTGATTTTCTAACACCATCATTTCTTCTAATTTATCCATTGGCATTCTACTCAAAGGAATAACTTTATAAATAAAATGACTCATATATTTATTTATCCATTGATTTATTTAAATGCATTTGAACTCACAACTTCTCATTTTATTCATTGGGTTACAATCCATTATTACTATTATTAATTTCAGTGCTCAATTTGGCTTGAATTTTGCAATGCCTTCCCTTCAAGTTGGTCCCTGTGTTCTTTTGAAGTGTGTCCACAATTCTCTGAGCACTTCCTTACTTTCTCTTACCTTCTGGAAAAGATGTTTTTTTCTTTTCTTTCAAGATTTCATTTAAATTCAAATTAGTTCACATATAGTGTGTATTAGTTTCAGGGGTAGAATTTAGTGATTCATTACTTGCATATAACATCCAGTGCTCATTACATCAAGTGCCCTCCTTAGTGCCCATCACCCAGTTACCCCATCTCTCCACCCCGCCCTCCCAGCCACCCCCAGTTTGTTCCCTATAGTTAAGAGTCTCTTATGGTTTGCCTCCCTCTCTGCCTTAATCTTATTTTATTTTTCCTTTCCTATGTTCATCTGTTTTGTTTCTTAAAAAAACAAGATGTTTCAACCTCATCTTGTCAATTGTCATTTCTCAATTGTCTCATTTCTCAATTGTCATTTCTTTAAGAGTTCTGGTTTCTTTTATTATTATTTTAAAAATTTTTTAAATTAACATATAATGTATTATTTGTTTCAGGAGTACAGGTCTGTGATTCATCAGTCTTACACAATTTACAGAACTCACCATAGTACATACCCTTCCCAATGTCCATCACCCAGCCACCCCATCTCTCTCACCCCCCTCCCCTCCAGCAACCCCCAGAAGAATTCTGGTTTCTTTTAATGGAGAGTATACTTAGAAACCAAAACTCATTGCTATCAGGGTATCATTCTTTCTAGGTCCTTTAAAAAATTACAGCTATGAAATATATGTATGTAAATACCTACGTGTATACCTATTTTAATATCTATATATGTCTATAGCTATATAAAACCACTAGTTCATACTGACATTAAAATTCAATCCAACCCTACAAGTTTCACTCTTTCCTTTTTTTTATATTTGTACCTTCCATCTCTAGCAGTGAGCTACTTCATTTTAAATAGCTGTGTCTTCAGGTTCACTTATATTTTCTTTTTTTTTTCTTCTTTAAATATTTTGTTTATGATACAGAGAGAGAGTGAGAGAGAACACAAGCACAGGGGAGCTGGAGAGGGAGAAGCAGGCTCCCCACTGAGCAGGGAGCCCCATATGGGGCATCATCCCAGGATGCTGGGATCATGACCTGAGCCAAAGGCAGATGTTTAACGACTGAGCCACCCAGGTGCCCCAAGTTCACTTATATTTTCATCTGCACTCTCTAATATGCCATTAACCCCATATAGAAGAGTTTTCATTTTGCAAATTGTGTATTCCATTTCCAGAAGTTATTTTAAAAATAACATTTATGTTCATTATGTTCTTCATTCTCTCTAAACTGTGGGTAATTTTTAATAGCTTATCTGCTAGTTTCTTTATCTCTATTATTTCCTAAACTTTCTATTGGATGGCTTTTATTTTTTTCTGGTTATAGGACAGATTATACTACCTTTTAGCATTTTTTTTTTTTTGTAATTTTGAGTTGTATGCTAGTCATTTTGACCTTTATATCATTGAATGCTGAATTTTGTTTTCCTTTAAAATATGTTGGTTATATTCTGGCAGGCAGTTACCTGAAGTTACCTTGACCACTTTGGGACAAATTTTTAACTTTATGAGGGTAGATTTAGAATTTCATTTACCCTGAATCAATGTTTGTGATTTACTTTAGAATTGTGAATGATTCCCTCCCCCCCCCCCCCCGGGGGGGATATTAGGCAATGTCTGGACACAGTTTGGGTTATACTACTGGCGGGGTGTGTGTGTGTGTGTGTGTGTGTGTGTGTGTGTGTGGACACGGTTTGGGTTATATTACTGGCCGGGGTGTGTGTGTGTGTGTGTGTGTGTGTGTGTGTGTATGTATGTGTGTGTGTGTGTGTATGCTGCTACTAAAACTTTTTAGGTAGAAACCAGGGGTGTTACTAAACATCCTGCAATGCACAGGGCATAATCCCACAGCAAAGAATTATTCAGTCCAAAGTGTCAAAAGTGCTCTAGTGGAGAATCTCTGTCCTAGAACTCCTTTAGCCCTACTGCTAGCCCACAGTTCTTGGGTCTCTAATAAATGGTCTGGATATTCAATGAGGATTTTCCACTCTAGGTGCTTGGAACTTAGATGTCTCCCAAACCTTTGGGAATGGTTTGGCTTATAACTCTCCATCTATTCTTCTTTGCTTAGACTGATGGAGCTTCACCATTTTGTGTATATGCTTAACATTCAGCAACAGACTCAGTGGAACCCCTCTTATGATATCTAGAGCTTTATCTTTGCCTAGATTTTTCGTCTCCAGAATTTTGCCCTGTATACCAGCTGTTCTTGCTCCTTGAACTCTTTTCTGACTCTTCTAAATTTAGTGAGACCACTGTGATCTGTTTGGGATCCTCCTCCATGAACCAAAATCTAAAAAGTAATCTTAAGTTTCCTTTAATTTTAGTCTTTTCTTCCAGGGATCACAGTTTTATGTTGTTTATTCAGTATCTAAAAATTGTTATTTCATCTATTTTGTCCAGTTTTCTAATCGTTCATGGTGGGATGGCAAGTGTGGCTCTAGTTAGTTTATTATGGCCAGAGGCAGGTTTTCTTTCTTAACTTTTCTGGTTGTATCATTTTTACTTCTTTTTTTTTTTCTTTCATTTTTACTTCTTTTGAGCATATACAATACTCATATATTATTCTGACATCTTCATTCTCACCTGTATTTTATCCTTAGATATATAATTAAATATATGAAATGCTTGTCACTTATCTCTTTGCCCATTTCCCCATTCACCTTTTGTTTGAATTAAGATTGCCCTCTCATCAACTTTAAAAAGAGATTGTGAGAACAGCATTCCTTGGATCTTGTATGTTTAAAACTATTTTTCAAAGGCATTAATATTTGAAGGACAGCTTGACTGAATTTAAATTTCTTAGTACACATTTCTTGAGTGTTTTGAAAATGAAACTCCATTGTATGAATTGTTTTCAGAAGTATCATGTTGGACTGATTCTTTTGCTGTCATAAAGTATTAACCATTTTGTTTTAAAGATTTGAAGATTTTGTATTAATCTTTAAACTCCAATAGTTTCATTGAAACAGTGTCAGAGTTGATTATATTGAACTTATTTTTCCACATATCTATTGGACATTTTCAGTTTGTTATGAAAAGTTTTTCTGGACTTATGTTTTAAATATTAATTCTATTTCATTGGTTTGTTTCTTTTTTAGAGTCTCAAATTTTATTACTTGTTAAAGAAACAGTATTTTTTTCTTTGCCTCTTCATTCCAATAACTTTTGGATACACTTTATTTTCCGTTTGTTGATTGCTTCCCTGTCTTTCTTCAATGCCCTTAATTAAATGGCATTTTAATCCATTTTACCTTGGCTAGCTTTATTTTAGTCTTCATTTCCAAGGCAGTTTTGTCTTTTACTCATTATTTTCTGAGTTCATTTGATTCTTTTTTCATTTCTTCCTGATAAATTATTTGGTCAATTTCTTTTTTTTTTTTTCTTTTAAAAATTTTTTTTTTCTTTTTTCTTTTTTAAAGTTTTTCTTTTAATCCTAGGATAGTTAACATACAATATTATATTAGTTTCAGGTATACGATATAGTAATTTAAGAACTTTTTGCATCACCCAGTGCTCATCAAAGCAAGTGCCCTCCTTAATCCCCATCACCTAGTTTCCCCATTACCCCACCATCCTCCCCTCTTGTATCCCTCAGTTTCTTCTCTATAGTTAAGAGTCTGTTTCTTGGTTTGCCTCTCTCCTTCTCTCTCTTTTCCCCTTTGCTCATTTGTTTTGTTTCTTAAATTCCACATATGAGTGAAATCATATGGTATTTGTCTTTCTCTGACTGACTTATTTCACTTAGTGTGCTTGCTTTGGCAGCACGTATACTAAAAAAAAATATATCAATTTCTTTTTAATTTTTGAATTTCTGATTCAGAGTAGTTTCTAGCTCTTCAAATGATTGAGGATATTGGCATCAATTTCTAGTGTTGTTTTACAATTTTAACTTGCTTTGTTTTTGGAGAATGAGGGGCAGAGGTATTTTCATTCTCATTTTCGATTTCATTTTATAGTTGCTTTGAATATGGTTGGTTTTCATCACTCATTTCTTGATTTGGACTAGTTTACAAGATTTGTAGGTCAAGAGTGCCCTCGTCTGTCTGTGTCGTGAAGTAGAATTTCCTTAAATGCTCTGGCTTCCTCCTCCCCTCACCTTCTGTTGCTGCGGAAATAGAGCAAAATTTATACCACCATTAACTTGTGAAAGCCACTTCAACCTTTTGTCCTGAGAGCTCTCTCACCTTCCTCTTATCTTTCTCCTTTATCTTGTTTGACTAAGTAGGGAGGAGTCGTATGCCCTCTAATATTTTAGAACTTTTTTTATTATCATGACCCCAAATTTCTTTTTTGCTTCTTTGTTCTTTCACTTCTAAATTTCCAAAGGTGCCTCCCCCTATTTTCTTCCGCCCCCCAAATCTGGAGCTTTGAAAGACAGTCACCTCAACTCGTACACAACTTTGTGTCGCACCTTTATTCAGGGCCCTGTCTTGGTTTTTAGGTCCATCTTAAATTTGCCACTGATTTTCTACTTATCTTTTCCATTCAAGTCTTTGCTCTGTGAAAACATTCAGTGGGAGCATGAGAGACGCTAGGGTTTGGATATTATGTTTCATGCTTATAGGTAACTTGAAGTTTGAGTATTTTCTATCTTCTAGTTATAGTCTAGACTGTGGGTTTAGATAGTTTTATTTGTTCTTTTGTTGTTCTGTATTGTTTTCAGAGAATATGTAGGGAGATGTGAATTTAAGAAGCTGCCCTTATCATCACTAACCCACAAGTCTGTATACATTTTTTAATCACTTAAAAATAATGTTAGATTTCTGAATATATTAATGTTTATTTGCATAACAGTGAAATTAAGCATATTTTATTTATTTATTTATATATATATATATTTTTTTTAAATTTTTAAATTAACACATAATGTATTATTTGCCCCAGGGTACATGTCTGTGGATCCTCAGGCTTACACATTTCACAGCACTTACCATAGCACATACCCTCCTCAATGTCCATAACCCAGCCACCCTATCCCTACCTGCCCCTACCCCCCAGCCACCCTCGGTTTGTTTCATGAGTTTAGGAGTCTCTTATGGTTTGTCTCCTTCCT
>CM052892.1:23934542-23978532 GCA_028534135.1 Potos flavus
CCTCTCCCACCCCCCACCACCCCCCACCCTGCCTCTCGAATTCTTCATATCAGAGAGATCATATGATAATTGTCTTTCTCTGATTGACTTATTTCGCTTAGCATAATACCCTCCAGTTCCATCCACGTCGTTGCAAATGGCAAGATTTCATTTCTCTTGATGGCTGCATAGTATTCCATTGTGTATATATACCACATCTTCTTTATCCATTCATCTGTTGATGGACGTCTAGGTTCTGTCCATAGTTTGGCTATTGTGAACATTGCTGCTATAAACATTCGGGTACACGTGCCCCTTCGGATCACTACATTTGTATCTTTAGGGTAAATACCCAGTAATGCAATTGCTGGGTCGAAGGGTAACTCTATTTTCAACTTTTTGAGGAACCTCCACACTGTTTTCTAGAGTGGCTGCACCAGCTTGCATTCCCACCAACAGTGTAGGAGGGTTAAGCATATTTTAATATATTCACTTTCTATTCTATGTCTTTGTGATCTTTCTTTCTTTCTTTGTGGGTTTTTCATCAGTGGCCTTTGTTATGTTGAGGTATGCTCCCTCTAAACCTACTTCGTTGAGGGTTTTTATCATGACTGGATGTTTTACTTTGTCAGATTCCTTTTCTGTGTCTATTTAAACATATGCTTTGTATCCTTTTTCTTATTGATGTAATGTATCACATTGATTGATTTGTGAATAGTCAAGTATCCTTGCAATCCAGGAATAGATCACACTTGATCATGGTGAATGATTTTTCTAATGTATTGTTGGATTTGCTTTGCTAATATTTTGTTGAGTTTTTTGCATCTATGTTCATCAGGGATATTGGCCTGTAGTTCACTTTTTTTAGTGGTGTCTTTGTCTTATTTTGGTGTCATGATAATGCTGGCCTCAGAATGAATTGGAAGCTTTCCTCTTTTTTCTTTTCTTTTCTTTCTTTTTTCTTTCTTTCTTTTCTTTTTTTTTTTTTGAATAGTTTGAAAAGAGTAAGTATTAACTCTTATTTAAATCTTTGATAGAATTTGCCTGTGAAGCCATCTGGTCCTGGACTTTTGTTTGTTAGGAGTGTTTTGATTACTGATTCAATTTCTTCGCTGGTTATCTTTCTGTTCACATTTTCTGTTTCTTTCTCTTTTTAATTTTGGTAATTTATATTTATATAAAATTTATATTTTGGTATTTATATTATCCATTTCTTCCAGATTGTCCAATTTATTGGCATGATTTTTCATAATATTCTCTTAACATTATTTATATTTCTGTGGTGTTGGTTGTTGTTTCTCCTTTCATTTATGATTTTATTTCTTTGAGTCCTTTCTCACTTTTTCTTGGTAAGTCTGGCTAGAGATTTATCAATTTTATTGATTTTTTTCCAGAAATCAGCTCCTGGTTTCATTGGTCTGTTCTATTGTTTTTTTAGTTTCTATATCATTTATTTCTGCCTTAATCTTTATTATTTGCTTTCCTCTGCTGTTTTAGGTTTTGTTTCTTGTTCTTTTTCTAGCTTCTTTAAGTGTAAGGTTAGGTTGTTTACTTGAGATTTTTTCTTGTTTCTTGATGTAGGCTTGCATTGCTATAAACTTCCCTCTTAGAACTGCAAAGGCTTTGAACTGTTGTGTTTTCATTTTCATTTGTCTCCATATAGTTTTTTATTTTTTCCTTTATTTCCTGGTTAACCCATTCACTGTTTAGTAGCATGTTATTCAACCTCTGTGTATTTGTGGCCTTTCCAGATTTTTTCTTGTGGTTGACATCTAGTTTCATAGCTTTGTGGTCACAAAATGACCAAGCATGAAGTCATGCTTGGTATGACTTCAGTCTTCTTGAATTTGTTGAAGCTTTTTTTGTGTCCTAAGATGTGATCTATTCTGGAGAATGTTCCATGTGCACTTGAAAAGAATGTTTATTCTTTTGTTTTAGAATGGAATGTATAAATATATCTACTAAATCCATCTATTCCAGTGTGTCATTCAAAGCCATTGTTTCCTTACTGATTTTCTGTTTAGATGATCTGTCAATTGATGTAAGTGGGATATTAAAGTTCCCTACTATTATTGTATTATTATGATTAGTTCTTTTATGTTTGTTATTAACTATTTTATGTATTTGGGTGCTCCTATGTTGGTACATAAATATTATAATTGTTATATCATCTGGTTGGATCGTCCCCTTTATTATTATATGGTGTTCTTCTTTGTCTCTTGCTACAGTCTTTGTTTTAAAGTCTATTTAGTCTGATACAAGTTTTGCTATTCTGGATTATTGGTTTTAAAACATATTTCTTTATCATTCAAAAATCATTGCAAGAGAATTTTGGGATTAATATTTCCATAACATTGTCATAAACTTTTCTCCTTTTAAAATAACTCTATATGTGATTTTACTTCTTCTGTTGTTCACAATTTAATATATTTCTATTATTCTCTTTATTTTTAAGTGGGCTAACCAACAATTTATTTACTAACTGCTAATTTTCCATGTATTCTATTGGATTAATTTTCCTATTTTCTTAGTATCTGCTTTCGTTTGTTTGACAAATATTTATTTAAAGTGTTTATATATTTCAACATTGTTGAAGGAAATGGGGATATAGTATAGTATAAGATTGAAAAGTTCTCATGTGACTTACACTTTACAAGTATAAACATACAATACCTAAATAAACAACTAGTAACTAATATAATTTTATATATATGTTAGTCCCATGAAAAAATAAAACTGAATCGAGTGCTAAAAGTATCTTGCATCAATGTCATTTTAGATAGAAACCTTTGCTTTTATCAATTTCTTCTGTTTCTCTGTTTTTGTTTCTGTACATTTAAAAAGGAATTTGCTTCTGTGTTTTTATACCTTTTTGTAATTAGCCTGTTTAAAACTACTGGTTTAAGAAGGAGATACCCTCAAGTTCAATTCCATTGTGTCTGGGATATTATTCTTGAAGATGATAAGGAAAGGGAAGTATATAATATGTCACCTGGATTCGTTGCTCAGCTTTTCTCCATCTCTATTAAGAGAATATGTAGGAGATAATTTATGATGATCTTTATGGGGTAACTGATGATCTTCAAGGGCTGGGGTGAGCATGGAACTGTTCATTATGATTTGTGTTTCACTTTGCGTTGACCCTAAATCTTGTCCTGTCTCTTAAGTAAACTATGGTGCTCCTGTACTCTCAAAAGAGGATAAATGTGAGGATTCAGGAATTTAACCCAATCCAAATCTTTTGAAGAACTTGGACTTCAAAGTTTTTCCAGCATAACTGTTAGTGACGATGAGAAGGAAACATGAGTTCAAGGATGTTCAGTTTATTGTGAGAGGAAGAAGAGCATAATCATTAAGTGACTGGTTCTGGAGTCAAACTGCTTTGATCCCAGCTCTCACATGTACCTGATTTGTAAACAACATAAGTCAGTTAATCTCTCTTTGCTAAGGTTGCTTGTTTGGAAAGTAGAGGAAGAAATATGGTTGATGAAACAGAATAAATGACTATGAATACCAACTCATAATGTTATTGTTTGTAGTAAATTACTACATGTAAGAAACTTAGGAGAGTGTCTAGATCATAGTAATAACTCAATAAATGTTCTGGATTATTATTATTTATTACTTACTTTTAGTATTACTACTGCAGCCAGGAATTCTGTGTCGTAAGAATTTTTGTTTCTTATGATGCTGTTAGTATAACACCTTGCAAATAAGTCATTCTCTCTTAGAAGCTCTTGCTAGCCCTCATTTCTCTGGCATTCATAGTGTTGCCTTTCTTCCCTGCTTAGTTAATTTTTCTTACCAAATAGTTCTCTTTCTCATTACCATGCAATTACTTATGGAGAGGCCATCTTTCTGTGGTGATGTCAAAGCCACTCTGTACTGATAGGCTTCTCTATTAGTTGAGAGCATGTTGGAGCTGGTTAGGTTAGCTACTTCAGTTAGTTGGAGCTGGTTAGTTAGCTACTTCATTCCTGAAAGCGCAATAAGAATCATCAATCCCTTCCATCTTCCTTGTGCAGGCTCTGGTCTTTGAAAACAAAGTAATGGTTTTTGGAAAGAAACAAGTTGAGCCAGATTGAGGCAGACTCCTAATTTATTATAGACTCATGAAACAACTCTTGCCCAGGCCCACACTGTTAAAGGAGCTTAGAAATGAACAAGATATGGTTTCCAGTAAAATATTAAGTATTATAATATGGCCTGCATTTCCATAGGAAGCGATTTACCTATACCAATATATGTACTAACAAAGAAAGGATTTCAATCTAGTGTGAAAGGATTTCAATCTAAAATGAAACCAGAAGATATGAAATAGAGAATCTCACTCATGTGCTCTCAGGAATAAAAAACTTAAGAACTGAGAGACTGATTCCCTGTGAATGCCTGACTTACAGAAAACTAGAATTTTCTCCTGACAGTGAACATTTACCAAGAAGCTTTCCCCATCCTCAAGCAAGTGAAATTCCTACTAGGACTTCAGCTGGACCTTCCTGACTCCTTGCATTCCTTGTCCGTAAATACAGGCTAATCCAAACCTTCAAAGGACTGATCTGTGGTTTGCTACAATTTGAGTTTCCTAAGTTGCAATTTATCTTCTATTCCTGATTAAACTCTTTCTGGTAATTCAGGTGTGCCTCAGTTTACCTATTTATTTAGGTTGATGCCATGTTATTTGGCCCCCTTTGGAACCTACAGATTTTACAGAGTTAGAGATCGCTTGGTGGCTCATGAGCTTTATCTGTTGTGAAAGAGATAGATAGAAAGGTTTTGGCCTTAATTCTCCAAGCAGCTGATACTGTGGAATCATGAGAAGAGTGATGATATTAAAGTCACATCCGGTTTGAGTTCTATAGGAGTCATTGTGCCACCACCTAGTTAGGGATTCTAGGTCAAGCTGTTTCATTTCTTTGGACTTCGGTTTCTTTACTGGCATAAAATAACTTATCATTAAATAAAAATGATGAATAAAAAAGTATGATATAATTTGTAACCTCTATAAAACATCAATTTAATATGAGTTACTGTTACATGGGTTCACATGCACCATAGTTTTGATTGTGTTTCCAAAGAAGGTTGTGCTATGTAAGACTTTTTCTTAATCTAGATATGATGACTTACAACTCCTTTTTTTTTTTTTCAAAGATTTTATTTATTTATTTGACAGAGATAGAGAGAACACAAGTAGGCAGAGAGGCAGGCAGAGGGAGAGGGAGAAGCAGGCTCTCTGCTGAGCAGAGGATGACTTACAACTCCTTAAGCTGTATGAACTTGGCCATTTAATCTATGAACTTTAGCTCCTATCCATAAAATGGAAATAATACCTACTTCTTAGATTTATTGATACAGTTCATTGAAATAATAGCTGTTAAGTACCAAGTACAGTACCTGGCAAAACACAATGAAAATACTGCACAGTATTATTAGTTTTGTCTGCCCTTCACTTTTTCTTTAATTTTCTCTCTACCTCTTATCTTCCTTAATTAGCCCAGAGACTATTCCTTAATTATACAGTAGGCTCTGGTTGTTTAACTTGGGAGATTTTCTTATCAAGACTAATTTTGGGGTTCTCTTAAAAGAGTATGAAGGCATCAGGCCCAGAGGCTGCCTACTTTTTTTGTTTGTTTGTTTTTATAAGATTTGCCTGTGAGTTTTGAGCTTGCTGTTGCCAAGATCTTTCTTCTGATTTTTCTTTGCTCTCTCCTTTCCACCTCTTTCCCATTCTATCATTTGACAAATTAAAGTATTCATTTTCACTATGGCAGTTGTTTTCTTGGTATACCACCCTGCTGGGATTTTTGGCAGCTGATGGTCCAGGGCGTCCCTCTTTGGTGATTTCTTTCAGCCAGAGAAAGCTGCTTTGCCAATGGTTTTTACTCCTTCCTAGGGGCAGACTTTTTCTAATGACAGTTCCATGTAGGGGTACAAATGCCCTAGACCTTAGCCTTGATTTGAGATTTCTGGAAAGGACCATCTCAGTTTTAGAGATCACTGTGGCATTGTCTGAGACTTCTGATGATCCTGCATTGCAGTTAACCTCCCTTCTGCACAGTCCTCTTCTTGTACTCTCTTACAGATGTTGTTTCTGAAGACATGCCCCAGTAAACCTCCAGTGGCAAATCTCTGTCTCAGAGTCTGTTTCCTGGGAAACCAGCTTATGACAATCTTACACAGCTTGTACTGCAATAGATTTACTTAGTAGGACTCATTTTGCTCATCAATTACACAGCAACTACAAGAGTATAACAGTATACATAAATTCCAATTATTAGGCTCAAGTGTACTAATTTTTGTGCCTTTCCTCCTTAGTGTTAGGCTGAATAGGGAAATTACGGAACATCCAGAAAGACCATCTTAGAAGATGGAAACATGGGGTGCCTGGGTGGCTCAGTCGGTTGGGCATCCGACTCTTGGTTTTGGCTCAGGTCATGATCTCAGGGTGTTGAGATTGAACCCCACATCAAGCTCCATGCTCAGCCTAGAGTCTGCTTTGGTTTCTCTCTCCCTCTGCTTTTTAAAAAAAAGAAGATGGAAACACTGTCTACACCAGTGGACATGCGAGTGCCCTGTTCAGGATTGCCTCTGCTTTCAGCAAATCTAAAATCTCCATCCTTAACTTTTCATTCAAAATGAAGATCTTACTTTAGACATTGTCCAGAAAAGCTGTTGCCTAATGATCAGTTGACCGTCTACTGGGCCGCCTACAATGGAAAACAACATGATGAAAACACAAGTGTAATGGGCTCACTTGAGTCCAAGCTCTCCTTGACAATAAGAACAACACCAACAAAAGAGAAACAAATAACGCTTTTTAAAAAAGATTTATTTATTTATTTTAGAGAGAAAAAGAGTACAAGCAGGGAGAGGGACAGAGGGAAAGAATCCTCAAACAGACTCCCCGCTGAGCAGGGAGCCCAATGCAGGGTGGATCCCAGGACCCTGAGATCATGACATGAGCTGAAATCAAGAGTCAGACACTTAACCGACTGAGCCACTCAGGTGCCCCTGAGAATAACAGCACTTTTAATTTTATTTTTAAATTTATTCAAATACATCATGCATAAAAGCAATGATGCCTGACATACATGCAGACTGTATAATAGTATAAACATATATTTAAGAATTAAAGTGAAAGTAAATTAGTAGTGTAAAGTTTGAAAACAAACAGGTATAATAAATTCTTTCACATTTTCAGATAATTTGTCACAATCTCTTCTTGAGCATCCTACATGTAAATTAAAAGATGGAGACAAGATCAAACATAAGGTTTCAGGCCCCATAAAGTTGTTTTCATTAAGGTCAAAAGGAATTTTGTCCTCGTAGAATTTTAGAACTTTAAATTGATAATAAAAAAGATGAAATTAAAAAAAAACCCACAAGAGATGATTGTCTGTGTATCGCACACTAACAATTTTTCCTAAATAGTAGCGATATCCAATCGTGGAATGCTAAAAGATACCCTGTTTTGGATCTAGCTGAAAAAATCTTCCTTTGTTGTCATCTGGTTTTTACACCTTAATCTTGTCACCTTCAATGACCTTTCCTTTGACTCCATATTAGAAATTGACTTTCATGGCCAATCCTCATATTTTATCATTAACCAGAATTATTCTACTTCCAGTTATTCTACTTCCAAGGCTTCAGCTTCTCAAAATATTACTGCTGACATACTCCATATGGACAGATGCCAACATACAGCTCTGTGAGGTAGCCAAAGGGTGACTTTTAAGTCCAGACATTTGAGTCACTACAGCTCTTGCTATTATTCTATGTCCTATATACACGTACTTTCAAGATCTGAAGGTAGGCCCAATTTTTCTTAAATTCCCCTGGATTTGAATTCTCAAATTCACTCCATCTGAATGCCCACTAATACCATTACACAAGATATCATTTAATAAGAAAAATGAAGACACATATTAAATGGGAGAAGTGAAACAAAAAAAAAACAGTTGTAGATAGAATATATTGTGAAAAAGTAGTTTTAGGCAATTTGATTTTGGTTGAATTAGTGTTGCAGTTTCAGTTAGTTATATTACCTATTTTAATAGAGCTGTAGCATGTAAAGTAAATTAGTATAACCCCTTTTGAAAGTAATTTGGGGATATATATCAAGAACTATAAAACTTTTCTACTGAGAGCCATAAAACTGTTCATTGCCTTTGATGAAGTAAAGCCACTTGTGGGAATTTACTCTAAGATACAATCAAAAAGAAGGGAAAATCAAACATAGGAAGGTATTTATTTCAGCATTAGTGATAATAGACACTGATTAGAAACACTCTTGAATAGAGAAATGATTAGGATATATATCTTTAATTCATATGAATAAATATATAGCTACTAAAATGATAATTAGATACAGAATGACAGCTGCATGACAGGGTGGACCATTGTGGGCCCAGATCTGTAATTAAACAGAGAATGGAGAGGCCGCACTATCATATGTCACCTCAGCATGTTGACAGGTAAAAATCTTCAATACTGACTATTGCTGATGTGATGTCCCAGGGCTCAACCTCTTGTCTTATTATCTATACTTACTACCTTGGTGATTTTATCCAGTTTCTTAATTTTAAATACCATTCATATGCTGATGACTCCCAAATTGATATCCCTATCCTAGACTTCTGCTCTAAACACAAAACTTGCACATTCATTCTTCAGCATTGTTGTCCTATTTAATAGACATTGTGCACCTAGTGTCTACAATGAATGCTTGGTATTCTGCCACAGATCTACTCCAACTATACCTTTCTTCTTTCAGCGAGTTCCACCTCTATCCTTTTCCACTTTTTGGTGTGGAAACCTTGAAGTAATCTTTGGGGCTTCTTTTCCTCTGTTACCCACAACCAATCCTTCGGGAAATCTTGTTGGCTCTGCCTTGTCAGAGTATCCAGAATTTGACTGTTGCTCACCTTCTCTATAACTATCACTCTGGCCTGGGGCCAAATTACTACAATAGGTTTCCAAAGTCTTCCCGACTCTCAAATTATCCCCTGTAGACTGATCTTAACACAACATGCAGATGACATTTTAAGAAAACTTTTAATAATACTGTGGTATTCAAATGCAATTCACATTTTAAAGGAGAGAGTTGTGGATGCCAAATTAAGGCCTCAAACTCAGCTTTTCTGACTCTGACTTCTAGGAACATTCTGCTGTGATTGTCCTTTACTGATAAGAGTTCTTGCTAAAGTGATAAAGTTTTTTTTTTTTAAACACTTAAGCATATTTAAATCACCTTTAAAATATCTCATCCCTCCAGTATATTTAGAATATATTTTTCATGGGTGCCTGGCTGGTTCAGTCGATAGAGCATGTGACTCTTGATCTTGGGGTTGTAAGTTTGAACCCATGTTGGGTGTAGAGATTACTTAAAAATAAAATCTTAAAAAAAAAGAATATATTTTTCAAATTAAATTGATGAATTTATTTTTTACTTTTTTCTCTATGCAAATGAAAGCTGCAGTAAACAAAACAGAATGAAACCTTGCATTTAAACAGCTTTTCTTTGAACAGAGTCCCAAGGGTTTTGCACTTAAACTTTTTACATCATTAAATGGCTTCTTCCCTGGTACTTTATAACAAAGCTCTGGCAGACAACACATACTTTCCCTAAATTCTGATCAATTCTGATATGGGGTATTCTATGTCCTTGGCACTTAACACATCTCTCCCCTCCCCGCCCCAATTCTAAAAGCATTGAGTAATAGGATTCAGTCTCTTCCATTTAATGCTCTGAATCAGAATTCTCATCATTCTCCTATGATAACAATGACTGGGTCTTATAAACATATAGATTAACAGATTTCTTCTCTGGAAATGCTTTTTTTTTTCTTTCCAGATTTTATTTAAATTCATGTAAGTTAACATATAGTATAGTATTAGTTTCAGGGGTAGAATTTAGTGATTCATCACTTGCATGTAACACCCCTTGCTCATTACAAGTGCCCTCCTTAATGCCTATCACCATATATCCCATCCCTCCACCCACCTTCCCTCTGGCCACCCTCAGTTTGTTCCCTATAGTTAAGAGTCTCTTATGGAGATCTCTCTCCTGGAAATTCTGACTTGATGGATCTAGACTGAGCATGATGATATTTTAGGCAAGCATTCCAGATTATCTTAATTTTTAGAATTATTCAGTAAAGCTTCAGGATAACTTAAAACAGGTAAAGTAACATAGGAATTAGTATGTTCTTTGGTTATGGGAAGTTACTGAAATGAAAAATAAAAGACCACATTAGAAATCATATAAGATCTTATTAACCTGAAAAAAAAAGAAAAAAAACTCTTTAATAAGACAGATATTTAGAAATCTAGTGGCATGGGTAAGTTCCCATTTACTGGATAATTGCAAAGAAAAGTATTTCCTTTGAGCTCATATGAATATATTTAAAAGTAGTACATGGGTGTGGGTCACAGTGAGATGTTCCTTAAGAAACTTGGAAGGTTGCTCTCTGAAAGTTAAAATAGTTCAGTTTTCCACAAAGAGCTGAAGTTACTCATCTGTTGAAATTAAGCACCTGTGTGAGTGAAACATCCAAGGACACTGAATATGAATACCGCAAAATACAAACCTCATGTTACCTCAGAGAAGTAGAATTGGAATATGATGCAATTTTGTAATCTTAATTCTAATGAACTATTTCCCCTCTTGATGAAGAATGTTGTAGCAGTGGAGGCTGCTCATCATGGAATATAGAATAATGTAGAAGTAATCAAAATACACTTCTAGATTACATATACAGTTCCAGTTTTGGAAGACCACAAACAAAACATACTTGAACCATGCCGAAGTTTACTTAATCCTGGCTCTAGTTGTTTAGACAAGATAACTCTTGCAAAAGGCCCTGAAATCTGAGGACCCTCTCTAGGCCTATGGTGATCCAACTAAGTGGGATAAGGCCATTTTATTGGATTTTGCCTATGGAAAGCTGGTTGGCTTACTTCACAGGCAATAATTAGCTAATCCACATTCCTCAGAAACAGTGATAGACAAAAGTTATTGAAGAAGGTATCATATGCCTCCTGGAACTAATGAGGCATAAGACTTTAATGTCAACACCTCATTTATAGATTTTTTCACTCATATAAACAAATAAGATGACTATAAATAGGCTCAATGTTTGTGATTACTTGAAATCAGTGTTGTAAATAATTATAGAGATTGGGTAGGTAATAGAGTTAACATTCCTTCCTCCTCTTCAACCAAATAACAGCATCACAATGTAATCATTGTTGTCTGGTAGTAAAATGTATAAATAAGGATGAAAATCAGAATAATTGTGCTACTTTTATTTTTGGTACAAATTCCCAGTTCCTACCTTTGGAGAGATTCTGAATTAACAGCATTGGGCATCTATTATCTGAGAAAGAAAAAAGTTATATTTACTCATATATACTAATGGTACTTGTATTAAGAACCAACACAGTTCCTGCTCTGAATTTTTTTCCCCAAGTTTCCATCATCAGCCCATTCACTCTTAATTGAATAATTCCTTGTAAACTCCAACTTGTTCAGGTTTAGACCTTCTGCAATAATTATCTATAATTGTTCCACCTTCTCTAAATCTAAAACTCAGGGAGATTATATCTATGCCAGCAAGAGTCACTTGTTCCATATAATAAAGTTATCAGCCGTGTATGTCCAAAAATACCTGCCTTATAAAGAGGAAAGGAAGTTATGTGTACACATTGGCTTCATTATTCCCCAGCTCCAGTGAAGGTGGAAAAGACAAAGAAAAACTCATCAATATGCAATATTAATAAAATTATAATTTATGAAATTTTGCTCACAGGTAATAAATATATCCATGAATGTTTTCCCACAATATATGTATACATTCATAAATCATTTCTTTTGCAATGTAATCTCTAAAGGGTAGGAATCTTCTTTCTCAGCCTTTAGCATACTCTAAATAGTAACATGGTATGTGATGTGTTGATGAATTCACTAAGACATTCAAAGTTTAATATGAGAATATTCTGACCTTATTACCATAGATATTTCAAGATGTCCCAAAAGCTATTTCTTTACTCTACTTCATATGCAATTGTACAAGCCCTTGTTGTGTTATCTTTGCATATACATAGACATTTATTCATCCCCCACATACACATCCATCCCAAATAAACAAAATCACTCATACTATAGTTCATCAAATATAAAACCATATTTTTCACGTTTTAATATTCAGAAACCAGGAAAAGTTCTAAAATTGATGGTGTCTTTGTTTTATGAATTATGGCATATTATACCTCAAATTGTATGGACACTTACGAAAAAACACATTTCTTCATAAATTCAGATGTAATTGCAAATCATATAAGGGGAAATTATTTCAAAATTTACTAAGCTTAAAATTTTACACTCTTGGGGTATTAGTTATTGCCATGGTGATGCTAGAGTTGACTCTTAGATGTATAGCAAGTCAAATAGGAAACAATAAGAAATTGTATAATTTTAATGTTTTATTAATTTTCAATGAATGTTATATACTTTTCTGGAAACATAATTCATTCTGCCTAAGTGATTCATTAATTTCAGGAGTTTTATTTACAAGATACATCAAGATTTTGAACTTAATGTGGAACTATCAAAATTGAGTATTTTCAGGGTTTGGTTTATACCAACTATTTTGCAGCTTTCTAGATAATCTTGGAGATTATTCAGATGAGTGTGCTTGCTCCAATATTATTGAGGGCAGAAATTAACACAGTACCAAAAGGATTTCTAATCAGCAGTTTTTTCATAGCTGCTTTTACCTCTTTGTTCCGTAGACTATAGATGATAGGGTTCAACATGGGGGTTAATCCACCATATACCAAAGCTATAAATTTATCTACTTCCTGCGAATCTACAGCTGAGGGCTTCAGGTACATGGAGAGAGTTGTCCCATAGAACAAAACCACCACAGTCAGGTGGGCTGCACACGTTGAAAAGGCTTTGCTTTGACTATCCACTGAACTGATTCTTAGGATGTTAGAGAGAATGAATGCATAAGATATACAAATTAGAAGCATTGTTATAGGAAGGAGAAGTATGGTGATCACCAGCATGATTAATTCCACCGTGGAGGTGTCCACACAAACCAGCTTCAAGACAGCCAGAATTTCACAAGCAAAATGATTGATTGTGTTATGACCACACAGAGGGAGCTGTAGCACAGATACTGTTTCCACCAGGGCGGTGAGGCAGCCTGTCACCCAGGAGGCAGCTGCAATCTGCACACAAACCCTCTTGTTCATGATGATGGGGTACCTCAGGGGGTTGCAGATGGCCACATACCGGTCATACGCCATCATGGACAGGAGCACACACTCAGTGGAACCCATGGCAAGAGAAAGGTACATCTGAGCAGCACACCCTAAGAATGAGATGGTGTTTTTCCCCGAAACAAAGTTTGACAGCATTGGAATGAAAGCCGAAGAGGTGTACCACATGTCTAAAAAGGAGAGGTTGCTGAGGAAGAAGTACATGGGTTTGTGTAGATGGGAATCCAGGACAGTGATGGAGATCAGAATTACATTACCCAGCAGGGTGATCAGGTACATCAGCAAGCACAGCACAAATACAATAACCTCAACTTTGGGGTAGTGGGAAAATCCCAGGAACGAAAAAATTGTTACAGATGTCAAATTTGCCTGGAACATTTTATAATATCATATTCATTTGTGTATATGCATAGAAGAATTAACATCACACATTTTATATAAAACATAAGATCGTCTCCCTTCATATTTTCTGATATTTTTTTCTTCATATGAATATGTGGTCTATGCTATAGACATGTAATCTATGTAGTTAAATGCTTCTTTAGCTTGGTGATAATATTAGTAATATATGTTTGAAGGAATTTGTCATTAATTAGGAAAATTTCAAGCAGGAAGTCAACAGATAAATCTTCAAGCTGTTATTTTTGATACAGTATTTTTTTGGCAATGTTGGGGATGGAGAGGTTTATTTCATAAACATCATGAGCGGTTGAGGAAAGAATCTTATGCATTCTTTTCTTTTTCTGAAACCACATTTTTAACTGATCTATGGCTAAGTCTTCCATTTACCTGAACCATTGGAAGGATTTTCTTCCCCTAGTTTGGTAACAGTCTTCTTAATTTAGAAATTGTTCTGCTTTCCAAGCTCATCATTTCTTCTGTCACCCCTAGAGTTCTGTCCAAAATAATTTGGGAGATTCAATGAGAAAAAAAGTTATAAATTTCTGCAGTCATAGATTAATTAACTGAAAGCCTTGAACTTTCAACACAGGTCCACAGTTTCCATCTCAAACCCAGGAAGATGATGACAGATATTCTCATGGTGGTAGACATATATAGAAATTTCTTTCATATAGCCAGAGTTGCCCTGGCATCTGTGCTCCAGAAACATCCTCCAAAATATCCTTTTTTTTTTTTTTCCAGCTGGGGGGGCCTTTCCTGCATGGCAGTGGGGGGGGGCTCGTCAGCTGGGGGGCCCCTCCTGCATGACCCTGGGGGAGGGGTCTCGTCAGCTGGGGGCCCTTCCTATTGGCACTGTAAGGCAATTTAAGTTTTTTGTAGATGTGAGAAGTTTCCAATTCATATAGCAAATCAAAGTTAGGAATCTATTTATGCAGTATTAAAATTCTGAAACTCCAGGGATAATGTCCCATAGATCCAATTACAGTCAGTAGGTTGTCTGTTCTAATTGCAGTGTTATTCAAACAAGAAATAAACATGTTCCTGTCTACACTGTCTTTGGGAAGGTGAACTTTGCTCTGCTTCTGATTGTGTTGTAGAATCAGTCAAGCTGGCTAATTTAAATAAAATCAATGGGAATAAATATTGTTGATAGTTTCTCCTTTAGATGAAGGAGGGTTTCACAATATGTACAATATGAAGTTATACTTGATGTGGAGCCCATCAAAATGGAAGAAGGAGAGCTTAATTAACTCTTCCATTGCTCATCATAGCTCAAAGAAAAGATGAGATCTTTCATCCATTTAGAGTTTATCTTTGTGTATGGTGCAAGAGAATGGTCGAGTTTCAGTCTTTTGCATAGAGCTGTCCAATTTTCCCAGCACCATTTATTGAAGAGACTGTCTTTTTTCTATTGGATGTTTTTTCCTGATTTGTCGAAGGTTAGTTGACCGTAGAGTCGCAGGTCCATATCTGGGCTCTCTATTCTGTTCCTTTGGTCTATGTGTCTGTTTTTGTGCCAGTACCATACTGTCTTGGTGATCGCAGCTTTGTAATAGAGCTTGAAATCAGGCAACCTGATGCCTCCAGCTTTGTCTTTCTTTTTCAACATTTCCTTGGTGATTCAGGGTCTTTTCTGGTTCCATACAAATTTTAGGATTGTTTGTTCCAGTATTGTGAAAAATGCTATTGTTATTTCAATTGGGATGACATTGAAAGTATAGATTGCTCTGGGCAGCATAGGCATTTTAAAATATTTATTCTTCTGATCCATGAGCAAACAAACTGAAGGTTTTAGAGGGGAGGGGTTGGGGGGATGGGTTAGCCCGGTGATGGGTATTAAGGAGGGCACATATTGCATGGAGCACTGGGTGTTATACACAAACAATGAATCATGGAACACTACATCAAAAACTAATGATGTACTGTATGGTGACTAACATAGCATAATAAATAATAATAATAACAATTATTATTATTTTACATAATGAAAAAACAAAGATAAGATGAGAGTAAATGTTCTTCATGGAACATGAAGGGCCAATTTTTTTTTCCCCAAATACTTTTATTTTATTTTTTCAGTGTTACAAGATTCACCATTTATGTACCACACCCAGTGCTCCATGCAATACGTGCCCTCCTCAATACCCACCACCAGGCTCACCCATCCCCCCACCCTCTCCCCTCCAAAATCCTCAGTCCCTTGTTCTGAGTTCACAGTCTCTCATGGTTCTTCACCCCTCCGATTTCCTCCAATTCATCCCTCCCTTCCCTCTCACAATGTCCTCCACATTTCTCCTTATGCTCCACACGTAAGTTAGGGTTAGAGAACAGTTCTTTCAAGGTAGAACCATTTTGAGAAGATAGCTTCACTATATAAAGGCATCTTGATCCTTCAGAAATACTGTGACTGCTCTATTTATTTGAGTGACTTTTATAATCTCTGTTCACAGTTTTCTGTTTTCCGAATGAGAGACTAATGGTGAATAGTGCATGGTAGTATGGAGAAAACATGCTGCCAGTTTCATGACTGTGCAGTTGTGATTGGATGCCTTATTTTTTAGTAACAGATTGTAATCATGACTATTACTAAATTACTTATATCACATCGTGTATGTTCTCATTCTCAGAGAAATTTATCAATTTGAACTATTGCCAAGATTAAAAAAAAACCCAGAAATCCCCACTCACTGTTTGGTTTATTACAAACATAATGTAGCCTTGAGGTCTTCTATTTACTCTACTCCCATGGGGATGTAACCTTAAAGGCTCTGGATGACTCACAACTTTAACTATAGGACAGCTTGGTGCACAGGAAAGGCCAAGTAAGATTTCAGTGCTACAAATGCTTCCCACCTCACCATTTCCTTTTTGTTATCTAGGGCAAGTTGGTGATCCTTATTGAGCTTCAGCTTATTTGTAAAAGAGCAATGATAATATTTCTTTATCAGGGTTGTTAGGAGGAGTAGAGATATTTTATGTAAAGCAACTTACATAGTATCTAATATATAGTAGGTACTTAAAGATTTTAGATTTTTCTCTCTTCTACAGTTTTCTGTTTGTTTATTGAGTCCTCTTCCTTTCTTGTATTTACTTCCCCTTCTCACTGTTTACTTCCTTGTTTGACTACAGCAATGTTCTTGCCTTTCTCCTCTCATTTAGACAAGATTCACTTCAGCCATAATACAAATGGTTGAAGCAAAAGGAAGAAGAGGCTGACATCTGGCCCCAGAGTCCCATTTCCCTCTGAATTCCTTTATCCAATACATTCCCCATCTTACTTGTTTGATTTCTGTAGGCCAAGGCTTATGAAGCTGGAAGTAAATAATTTACGCTGACCTCATTATGCCTAGACGAGAACTGTGTTTGAGGGCTTCTCCACAAAGGTTTAGAGAGGAAAGCAGTGACTAAGACTGAGGAAGGTTGCTGATCTGACTCCCCCACTATGTATAATGCACCAAACCACACTTCTGCTTTGGAGATACCTCAAAGCACACTGAGAAGAAGAGAAATTCTGAACCTCTATGAAAAATTCAAACCCTATTTATGGTAAAATAAAATATCCTCAGCAAGCTAGCAATAAAAAGATACTTCTACAAGGACATCAGCAAGATGATGGGATAGTAGTTTTCAGAGCTTGTACTCTCACAGAAACATAAGTTTGAACAACTATCCACAAATGAAAATACCTTTACAAGAGCTAAGGATTTCAGATGAGAGATTATGAATTGGTAAATACTTCCAGATCTCCACTGAAACCCAGCCCAGAAATAAGAAAAGATACACATCGTAGAGGGTAAGAACAACAAGTTCACATTACCCATGTCATCCTTTCCTCAAGCGTGAACAGTGCAATGCATGAGACACTCTAGGGGGAGAAAGAGTGAAGTAGTATCCAACTTTACTGTGAACCCTCGCACAGAGCACCCAGGCTGGCACTTATGTCCTAGGGCTCCAAGCTCAGTCCCCCAGAACAACACTCCTGGCCACCACAGTGCTAGGTCAGGCCCTGAGGCCCCAGGCTGAATGCCTGCTCTTGTGGACCTAGCTTCCATGTCTACCTCAGCTGCAGCTCAGCTCCAACCTATAGGCCAGCCCCTGATGATTATCACATTAGATGCAGAAAAAAATATGTGATAAAAATTCAACATTGTTTCATAATAAAAATTCTCAACAAACTATAAAGAACGTACTTCAATATAATAAAGGCCACATGTGACAAGACCACAGCTAACTTCATATTCAATAGTGAAGAGCCGAAAGCTTTTCCTCTGTGACCAGGAACAAGATAAGTGTGCCCACTTTTGCCATTTCTATTCAGTATAGTACTGGAGGTCATAACAAGAGCAGTTAAACAAGAAAAAGAAATAAAAGGCATCCAAACTGGAAAGGAAGAATGAAAATTGTCTGTGTTTGCAGATGACATTTTCTTATATATAGTAAACCCTTAAGACTCCACCAAAAAACTGTTAGAACTAATAAACACAGTCAGTACAGTTGCAGGATACAGAATCAATGTACAAAAGTCTGTTGTATTTCTATACATAATAATGAATTCTCAGAAATGGATATTAAGAAAATAGTCCCACTTATAATAGCATTAAATATAATAAAATACTTAGGAATAAATTTAACCAAGGAAATATATTGTACACTAAAAATTAAAGAGATTGATTAGAGAAATTGAAAAAGATGAAAATTAATGGAAAGATATCCACACTCATGGACTGGAAGAATTAATATTGTCAAAATGTTCATACCACCCAAAGCAATCTGTAGATTCAGTGAAATCTCTATCAAAATTTCAATGACATTTTTCATAGAAATAGAAAAAAAAAAAACAATCCTAAAATTTCTACGGAACCACAAAAGATCTCAAATAGCCAAACCAATCTTGAGAAAGAACAAAGCTGGAAACATTATATTTCCTAAATTCAAAATATACTACAAAGCAGTAGCAATTAAAACAGCATGGTGTTGGTATAAAAGCAGACCTATAGACCAATGGGAGCAGAAGAGAAACCAGAAATAAATTCATGCACTTACAGTTAATTGATCTTTAACAAAGGTGCCAAGATGATAAAATGGGTAAAGGATAGTCTCTTCAATAAATGGTGCTCACTGGATAAAGTATTCTTGGCAGCATATTCTTCTCATTTAGTACCCTGAATATGTCTTGCCAGCCCTTTCTGGCTTGCCAGGTTTCTGTGCATAGATCTGATGTTATTCTGATGTTCCTCCCTCCATGTATAAGGAACCTCCTCTCCCTAGCTACTCTCAGGATAATTTCTTTGGCTATAAGATTTGCAAGCTTCACTATTACATCTTGGGGTATTGATCTATTTTTATCGAATTGGGGACATGTCCTCTCTGCCTCTTAGACACGAATGCTTGTTTTCTCTCCCAGATTAGGGAAGTTCTCAGCTAATTAAACATAATAAAAAAAATAAATAGTGTTCATAAAATTGGATATCCACATGCAGAAGAATGAAATCGGACCCTTACCTCAGACCATGTACTTAAATCACCTCAAAAGGATTAAAGACTTAAATATAAGACTTGAAAAATATAGGGTCTTGACACTGATTTTTGATTGTGACTCCAAAAGCATAAGCAACAAAAGCAAAAATGGAAAAATGGGATTGCATCAAACTAAAAAGTTTCTGCACAGCAAAGAACAATCAACAGAGTGAGAGTTAAACCTATGGAATGGAAGAAGATACTTGTGAACTGTACACATAATAAGGAGTTGATATCCAAAATATATTAGGAACTCAAACAACTCAGGAAAAAAATACCTAATTTAAAAATGGGCAAAGGACCTGAATAGATATTTTTTCCAATAAAAACATACAAATAGCCAACAGGTATATGAAAAAATGTTCAACATCATTAATCATCAGAGAAATGTGTATCGTAGCTGGAGAGAACAAACTGGTGGTTACCAGAGGGGAGGTGGGTGGTAGGGGTGGGTTAAATAGGTGATGGGATTAAGGAGTGCACTTGTAGCGATAAGCACTGGGTATTGTATGGAAGTGTTGAATCACTAAATTGTACATCTGAAACTACTATTACGCCATATGTCAAATAGCTGGAATTTAAATAAAAACTTTAAAAAGCTATATTGAGCTATCACCTTAATGTTAGAATGACTATTATAAAAAAGACAAAAGATAAGTATTGGTGAGGATGTGGAGGAAAAGGAATGCTTTTGCACTGTTAGTGGGAATGCCAATTAGTATAGCCATTATGGAAAATAGTATGGAGTTTCCTCAAAAAACTAAAAAGAGTACTACCATATGACCCAGCAATCCCAGGAAATGAAATCAGTATCTCAAAGAGATATCTTCACTCCCATGTTTATTGTAGCATTATTCACAAAAGTAAAGGATGGAATCCACCTAAATGTCTATCAACAGATGAAAAGATAAAGAAATTATGATATATTCGTACAATTGAATATTATTCAGCCTCAAAAGAGAAAGAAGTCTTGTCATATGCTACAATTAGGATGAATCTCAAGGATATTATACTAAGTGAAATAAGCCAGGCGCAGAGAATCAAATACTACATTGTCTCCCTTGTGTGGAATCTAAAAAAGTTGTTGAACTCATGGAATCATAGAGGAGAATGGTACCAAGCAGGGGCTCTAGGTTAGAGGATATGAGGAAATGAGGAAATGGTACAAAGTTTCAGTTATGCAGGATGAATAAGTTCTAGAGATCTAATATACAGCATGGTGAGTATAGTTAATAATACCATATTTTATACTTGAAATTCGCTAGGAGAGTCAATCTTAAATGTTCACTCTGCATACACACACACAAAAATGATAACTATATGAGGTGATGGATATGTTAATTAGCATGATTGTTGTAATCATTTCACAATGTGTATGCATTTCAAAACATTACATTGTACACCATAAATACATACCTTTTACTTGTCAATTGTACCTATATAAAGCTGGGAAAAATTATAACACCTAACAACAACAACAATAGGATATTTCTTGGGACGCCTGGGTGGCTCAGTTGGTTAGGCAGCTGCCTTCGGCTCAGGTCATGATCCCAGGGTCCTGGGATCGAGTCCCACATCGGGCTCCTTGCTCGGCGGGGAGCCTGTTTCTCCCTCTGCCTCTGCCTGCCTCTCTGCCTGTTTGTGCTCTCTCTCTCTCTGACAAATAAATAAATAAATAAAATCTTTAAAAAAAAAAAACAATAGGATATTTCTAAAACATACTAGTAAAGAACATCTGTGGAAGCTAACATCAAAACATAATGAAAGAAGAGTTTGAATGTTTCTTTTAGATGGTGATATTTTTGGGTTCAATCTAATCTTTGCCTTCTCAGTGGTAAAAATGATATTCCGTGTCTCATGGGGAGATATTCAGGTCTATGATCTATTTCAAATCCATTGTTGTGTATGGTGTGAGATATGGAGCACTATTTGTGGAAAAAACTATGCTTTCCCCATTGAATTACCTTAGCATCTTTGTTGAAATCCATTGATCATATATGTGTGGGTTTCTTTATGTACATCTCTGTCCTGTTCCATTGATTGATTTTGCTTTATGTCAATATCAAATTGATTATTATAGGTTTATAATAAGTTTAATAAGAAAATAGTATAATCTTCCAACTTCATTCTTTTAAAAAATTGTTTGGGTTATTCTAGGTCTTCATTTCCATATCAGTTTTAGAATTATCTTGGCATTTCCTCTAAAATTTCTGCCTAGATTTTGAACGGAATGGCATTAATCTGTAAATCAATTTGGAAAGAGTTGATAACTTAATATCGACTCTTTTAATTCATGACACAGGTATCTCTGTAATAGGTCTTCCTTAATTTGTCTCTACAGTGCTTTGTAGCTTTCAGTATGAAAGTCTTACACATCTATTAATTTTCTGTAATTTTTATTTTTAATCTATTTCAAATGATGTTTAAAAATATGTTTTCCAATTGTTTATTATTGGTAAATAGAAATGCAGCTGGTGGGGCTTCTGGGAGGCTCAGTGGGTTAAAGCCTCTGCCTTCAGCTCAGGTCATGATCTCAGGGTCCTGGGATCAAGCCCCACATGGGGCTGTCCGCTCAGCAGGGAGCCTGCTTCCTCCCCTCTTTCTGCCTGCCTCTCTGCCTACTTGTGATCTCTCTCTCTGTCAAATAAATAAATAAAATCTTTAGAAATGCAGCTGGTTAGTGTGATTTGACACATCCTGATAGCTTAGGAAAATTCTCATAGTAATTTTATTAGCTGTTTTGTGGATTCCTTAGAATTTTTTGTAGTTGTGTACATACACAGTCTGTAAATAAAGACAGTTTCCTTCTTTCCAATTGTAACGTCTTTTATTTATTTTTCTTGCCTTATTCCACTGCCCAGGACACCTAGTACAATGTTATATGGAAGTGGTGGTAGTGGATGTTCTTACCTTGTTCTTGATCTCGAGAGGAGAACATTCTTTTAACTGACTTTATCCTACTGTTTTGCCTTGGCTATATCCCCACATTCAGCCTCTTTTTTTGTGTGTCTCTAAATGGAGAAGATTGATATAGATCATCTTTTAATTTTTAATCATGGCAAAATTGGTCAAATTTATCATCTTATCCATTTCAAGTGTACAGTTATGTTATGTACAGCCACATTATTGTACAATAGATCTCTAGAACTTTTTCATCTTGCAAAACTGGAACTCTGTACTCACTATTCACTAATTCCCCCCTCCCCACCACTACCCCTTGGCAACCAATTATGTTCTGTTTTTATGATTTTGATTTCTTCATTTCTTCATATAAAGGAAAACCATACAGTAATTGTCCTTTTGTGACTGGCTTATTTTATTAAGAATAATATCCTTGAGGTTCATTAATATTGTGGCATGTGACAGGATTTCCTTCTCTTTTAATGCTGCCTCATATTCCCTTATATGTATTTATCACATTTCTTTTATACTTTCAGTTGTTGATGAGCATTTGGGTAGCTTCTTCCTCTTGGCTGTTGTGAATAATGCTGCATTAAACAGGAGTGTACAAGTATTGCTTCAAGATCTTGCTTTAAATTCTTTTAGATATATTCCCAGAAGTGGGATTGCTCGATCATATTGTAGTTCTATTTTAATTTTTTGAGAAATCTTCATAATATTTTCCTTAATGGCCGCACCGTTTTACATTCTCACCAATAGTGTACAAGGGTTCCAACTTGTTTGCACCCTCACCAACACTTGTGCACAAAACCTATTGGACTGAGGAGCTCCTCCTACCTAGATGATCCAGGTATTGCAAAAACAACATTTTTAATACTCTCATCCCTAAGTACCCTCCTCCCCCCTGAAAAAACAAACAAGCAGACAAACAAACACCTATAGAGCATTCTTCTGCTCTGTTCTGATCTTAAATAATCATGTCATTTAATGTCAATTTTTCAATGACAGTGCTAGGGGCTCGTGATCAGAAGATGGTAAAGGTATAAAGCCTTCTCTTAGCATCTTCTCAGTCTAATTAGGGAAATGGAGTATAAAGATAGAATAATTTGTGAGGCATGGGAGTGAGTGAGTAACCTTTGCTACAGTCTGGGAATGGGTTACAAAGGACTTTCTGGAAGAGTTCACACTAGAGCTGAATTTGGGAGGTTATTAAGGGCGGCCAGATGCATATGTGAGAGAAAAGCCTTCCAGGCAAGGAGAATGACATATATTTAAACTTGCGTTGTAAAATGTCATTTTGCATTCAGGAAAAGGTAAGTAGATTGGTGTGATCTGATCATTAAATGCAAAAGAGGGGGTTGCAGGTGATAAAATTGAAATTGTCACACAAAGTAGTTATGCTAATTTAGGAGCTTCGTTGCCCATGTTTTAGGTACTATAGAAGGATTTTTTTACTGGTAGAAAAGCAATATGAATATGTTTCTATTTTTTAAGAAAAATCACTTTGGTGATATTGGGGAGAAGGAATTTTAAACAAGGCTGAAATTAAAACTCCGACAATGAAAATTAATGGGACAAATTTGATTCCTGAGATATAACATCATCTAGTGTTCAATTCACAGTATAACTTGATTCAGGGAGTTAGATAGAACATCATGGTGAACATAATCTGAGAAAATTGAGAGAAGGGTAAAATGAACTCTCAGCTGAGTTCATAATATGGCCTTGCAGGTGCTTAATTAATGTCTTATTTTGACATGTTCTAAAAATTCCTGGGAGCAACATGAAAGATGTAATGATAAAGGGCACTGGGGGGTACTGGATAGCCCCTTTCAGTGATCTGAGGAGGATCCATGTGCGTGGTTAAATTATGAGGGAAGTGATGTGACAAATATTTGGGGCTGAGGGAATTTCTTTGACACTTTACTAATCTCTCCTAAAGAAGGCAATCATTTATTGCTGACAGGACCTAAGTCTGCCTGAAAAATCTTTATGCCTCCCCAAAGAAGAGTTAAGATCGAGGGAAAGACAACCTCATGTTCTAAGAAATAGAGCAGTTACTCAAGTTGAAGACTCTATGGAGTCGGGGCGCCTGGGTGGCTCAGTGGGTTAAAGCCTCTGCCTTCGGCTCAGGTCATGATCTCAGGGTCCTGGGATCGAGCCCCGCATCGGGCTCTCTGCTCAGCAGGGAGCCTGCTTCCCCCCCTCTCTCTGCCTGCCTCTCTGCCTACTTGTGATCTCCCTCTCCGTCAAATAAATAAATAAAATCTTTAAAAAAAAAAAAAAGACTCTATGGAGTCAAATTTTCTGGAGAAGAAAGAGCATTGAACCAAGATTGGGGTTATTGCATAAGAGAATGAATTAGTTTGGTAGACTGCCATAACAAAATATCACAGACCAAGTGGCTTAACCAACAGAAATTTATTTTTTCCCAGTGCCAGAGACTGGAAGTCCAAGATCAAGGTGCTGGTAGAATTGGTTTCTCCCCTGAGGAGGCCTTCCCTGAGGTGTTTCTCCTTGGCTTGAAGATGGCTGTTCTCTTTGTGTGTGTTCATGTGGTTGCCTCTCTGAGTGCACCTGTCTGCTGCTTCTTTGTGTGTCCACATTTCTTCTCCTTATAAGGACACTAGTTATATTGGATTAGGGCCCCACCATAATGAACTCATTTTAATTTGATTATCTCTTTAAAAACCCATCTCCAAATATGGTTACATTCTGAGGTACTGGAGGTTAGGACATCAGCTTAACAATTTGGGGAGGCATAATTCACCCCATAATAGAAGGTATGGTCACTTGGCACCTGGCAATTTTACAATTTTTCAGGAACGTACTTGGTGCCTTTTTAAGGCTTATACATGGATGTAAGGAAAATCTGGGGGTCCTGTGAAGTAAATTGCCCACCAAAAACCATACTGATCTGCTCCCCAATAGGAGTGAATTTTCTTTCTTGGTGGCGGGGAGCACGTTTGCCTGATACCTTCCCACACCTTTTTTCAGGTGGGTCACCAGCAAAGCAGATGCTGTAGGCAGGTGTAGGGGTCCTTGTTGACAGTTGGGTGTGCATTGGTTTGCACTGCATTTCCTAAACAGAGAGGAAAGAAGGCATTGTCCCATCCCCAGTGGACAGGTACCTCAAGGACCAGGGGTTTGATGGGTGTCATGTTTGCTTCCCAGTATAACTTTTGGTTTGTCAGGATTCTCTAAGGCTGGCATAGCAGCTAGAGTAAAAAAAAAATCATGTTTAAGAAAAATTTTTGATGGGTGCCTGGGTGTCTCAGTTAAGTATCCGACTCTTGATCTCAGGGTCAGAAGATTGAGCCCTGCATCGGCCTCCATGCTCAGCATGGAGTCTGCTTAAGATTCTCTCTCCATCTCCCTCTGCCCCTCCCCCTGTTCATGCACTCTCTTTCTCTCTCTGTCTCTGTTTCTGTCTAAATCAATAAATAAAATCTTTAAAAAAAGAGAGAGAAACATTTCTGAGGAGTAAAGTCAAAGAAGTGTGGCCAAAAAAATCATCAAACAAAGGGTAGATTTCAAAAAAAAAAAAAAAAAAAAAGGTAGCTTTCAGCCTAACCAGGAACATGGGGGCAAAGCCAAGGGGTTAGAAAGTCCAGGGAGATGAAAGCAAGCAATAATGGATCCAAATGGACAGAGGGAGAACTATTAGTGAACAGCATAACCACAAATGGGTGGGATTTTGATTATTTTTGATAGCATAGCAAGGGCAAAATAAATTAATTGAAACACATTTAAGTTGGATTTCCTTATATCGCATGATTGACTATTTTATGGGTAAGGTGTTTTATACCACATTTGATTACCATTACAGTGCCTGGAATATAGTAATGGCTGCATAGAGATTTGTTAAGTGAATAAATAGTTAATCACAGAGGTCTTACTCCTGCAAACTGGCACAAGGTAACAAACAGTGAAAGTACACAATTGGCCTACCTGGCATAGACACAGGAAGAAGCTCTAGGTGTGAACTTTATATTCCTGCATTTTTCTAAGTATAGTTTTAACTATTTCTTCAGAAGGACGGAGTTTGAATTTCAGCTCTTATACTGTTATAAGCCTCTATTTTCCCTAGATGGCAACAGTGACTAGCTTGTCTGTCTTTGAGGTGCCCTACTGAAAAGCTCTCCGAAAGAAAAATTCACTGTTTTTTGTACCTATTTTTATTGATATCTACATGTAGTGAAAACAAGTTGTTTTACTTATATTTCTTATTTATAAGATTTCAAAACAAAAATAAACTGTTGAAGAGAGTTGATAGTATCATTTATCAAAGATTAAGTACTAAATAATAGTTCTGTGCTTAGCATTGAGCTAGAGGCTACAGGGAATAGAAATAAGGAAAACGATTCTTTCCTGCCCTTGAACTCATCAATATCTCTTACATTAATCTCTGTAATGTATCAATCAACAGCTGTCTTGCCTCACCATTGCGTAGGGTAAACAATAGGAAAGCTCTATGAGGAGCACCTGTGCTCTACTGCCACTCCTGCTTCTGGGTTGTGTAATAACAAGAGAGCAAGATAAGATACAGTGTCAGTTTCAATGATAAGTGACTTCTCAAGCTTCAGCCAAAGCAGAACTCACGGTTCTGCTGTCCCATAGTATGATTTCAGTGGGGGGCGGGGAGTGTGGTCATGGCCTGTCTGACAAAACAGACACCATGCTTTCTAATCAATGACTTCAAAGAAGGTGTTTGCTAGGGCTGCTGTAACAAAGTATCACAAATGGGGTGGCTTAAACAACAGAAATGTACTATCTCACAGGTGTGGAGGCTACAAGTTTATGACTGAAGTGTTGGCAGGCTTGATTCCTTCTGAGCGCTGTGGGAGACAATCTGTTCCATGTCTCTTACCTACCCTCCGATGGTTTGCTGGCAATCTTTGGCATTCCTTGGCTTGAGAAGCATCACCTCAATCTCTGCCTTGATCTTAGCATGGCGTTCTTTCTGTGTCCGTTTCTGTATCCAAATTTTTCCTTTTTTTCTCCTCTGAGAGAAATTATAAAAGATGTAGAAGACAAGGTGCTTTAAGGATTATTGAAGCATTATGAATTCATTTATGAATATAATTATAAAAAATAAATGCACACATTGGATATAATGAGACACATAAATGCTGACTGAAGGGGACAAGGCAGGGGCCTTGAAAGATGTTGAATCTCTTAAGTAATGACTCCTTGCCTGGAAAAAAGATTTGGAAAAATCAAAATGATCAGCTAATTGTAATTAACATAATGACTTTTCAAAGTACATATGGAAATGATTTTTGATAAGATGCATGTAGCACATTAAGAAGGCTGAAGATTCTTAGACACTTCTCCTGTCAATATGTTGCCTCCCTTTGAGTTCTGAGCAGGTTATATGCTTGTTCTGACTGATAAAATATTAAAGATGTGGTGCTGTGTCAGTTTTTGAGCCCAGGCCTCTAAAAAGCATATCAGCTTTCACTTCCTGCTCTTGGAACACTTGCTGTTGGAGCCCTAAGCCACTGTGGAAGAAGTCTGACTCTTCTGCCGGAGCTGCTGGATGGGAAGAACCAGGCATTTGAGCAAAGCCATTCTCGACACTCCAATCCAATTCTGCTGCAGCTGAATCCCACCAGATTTCCTCTTTTTATAAGGACACCAGTCATATTGGATTAGGGGCACACCTTACTCCAATAAGACCTCATCTTAATTAATTACATCTGCAATGACCCTATTTCCAAATAAGGTCACATTCTGAGGTACAGGAAATTAGGACTTCAACATATGAATATTTAAGGAACACAATTCCATTCATAACAGAAGAGTTTAAAACTATTTCCCGAGAGGATATAGGTATTTTCTCATTGATTCCCTTTGAAGGGGAGGGCTGTTAAATTTCAAGAGGTGGCCAACATGGCCCCTGTATAGAAATGTATAAAATGTATCATAGGATCTAAAAAGCATGCTACAAAGCAATGATAAGTTATCTTTTTTTGCTTCCCTTCCTTCCTTCCTTCTGTCCTCTCTTTCTTCTTTATTATTATTTTTTCACACAATGATGTTGAGCTTTGGTCTCAGACATGACTGGCAAATACTAAATCAGTGGAAAAAAGGAGGGGCATGAAAATAGGAATGGATAGGAAAAGTTTATAATTCATCAAATATTAGCTCTCGTATTTCATGTTTTAAACAAAAAATGACAACATAATGCCTCATTAAGTTGTGAATAGCTAAGTTCCTATAGCAGATATTCTAAGGCCTTTTGCTTACCTCATAGGCAAGGCAATGTGCTCCTTGTAATGTCATTCTGTATTTGTTTGCTATCCAAGATGAAGCCCATTAGGAAATAATGTGGCCTATAGCAGCCAAACTGACCATGAGGAAGAATGCTCAAAAACAGGATGTTAGTGAGTAACTTTGCTATAGTGAGTGCCCAAGTCAACCATGGTTGTATTGTAAGTGGATTTTGGTGCTGAATTAGATTTGTCTTTGCAGGATGCTTTGTTTACATTATGTATAGTTAGAAAAATGTTTTGTTCATTCGTACATCCAAACAAACTTTTAAAGAATACTTTCCATGTGAAGGCTCAACTTTCAGCAAACAGAACTTTGAGCTGGATGAGGTATGATCTCTGTCCTCAAAAGAATCACCCCATATAGTTGAGCTCACTCAACAACCCGAATACACATATGTGCATTATAGCAGCATTAAAATTAATCTGAGTATCCACTGTTAGACCAGTGCCAAAATCCAGGACAAGTGTCAGAAAATCTGCACGTGGTTGATGGGGATGTCGTGCCACCTTGTGGGAAATTGTACTCTTGCCATTGTCTCTTTTTTTAATCCTCTTTGACCATTCTGCTGCCCACATTTTTGGGTCAGGCAAGTAAGGGTGGCCAGAACACCTGGAGAACACCTCATATCTGCTGAGTATGATTTTCATCATGATTAGTGTTCTCTTCCCAAATAAAGGACAACTCTTATATGTCCTCTATTAACCTTAATATGCTCATTAATTCTCCAATTCATCAGCATTCTCAAATAATATTATTTAAATACTTTACTCTTCTTTCACTGGCTTAAGTTTATTTTTGAAGCTCTCAATCTTGCTTTATCTAATAGCTTTTTAATATATAAAACAATGTATTCCCAATTATGGTTATATAATTTATTCATGCAATAAAGTCATATTTCTCCAGAAAAAAAAAATTCCTAATTTGTATGCCAGATCAATTATGCTTCTGCAGAGAACACTGTATTTTTTAGGCACTCTGTCAATGTAGTCCATGTGACACGCACTGTCTTAAAAGAACTCAATGAAAGATCTAGGTGGAGAAATGCTAGGCAAAATTGTATTCCTAAAAATAGCAATAGGAGCCCTTTTAGTAGGACCCAGCCAAAAATGGAGGTCCACATACTAATATAAGATCTAGTCCAAGCCTTCAGGGAGTCACACAGAATCAAGATGGCAGCTCATTTGCTGTGCTTATAGTGTTTCCAGCATTGAGTGCAACATATATACACATGCATCGACTATATGACCAAACTGACTAAAAACAGTTAATCCAATGGTTTTGGAGTTGGAGGCCCTATTAAATACTGTTTAAAGGATCAACAATTTATTTGACAAATTATTTTTTGGCAAGTTAAAGGAGACAACAATTCCAGATATTATTATAGATTTTATTATTTTCGAGAAAAATAATTTAGAAATTGACAAACATAATTAAAGTGTGGTCTACAAAAATCAAATAAAATCAAATTAAAATTTCAAATTTGTAAATCAACAAGACTGGAAGATTGCATATGCTGGAATAAGTTTAAATGCTCTGCAACTGTCACTTCTTATTAATTCACCATGATGCCTAACATAGTGCTCCTGACTAATGCATGGTGTTTCCCTGTGTAACCAGTGCTTAGTAACCATTTAATTTGACATTGAAGGGTAAATGTCCAAAAAGCAATCCCAAATCAAAATCCATGAAAATTATTTTATAATCAAAACTGTACTCATGATGACAGAGTTACAGCTCTCAGCATTACTTGAGTTCCGACTATGTACCAAATATCCAGACTTATGATGCAACTTTCTTTTCTGAACTTTATTCAGTACTCAAAAATAATATTTTTTCTTACTGTGTTGATACAAAAATTAAATTCTCTAATTATCTGTTAAAAGAGACAGAGACTTTTTTATTAAGCTCTTATTAGAAACAAAATTCTTCCCACTGTGAAAAAGATCAAATAATTACTAGACTTTTAATTCTTTATTTCCATAAAAATTCATACCAGGAATATTTCAATTAGGAAATATGTGCAGTAGTTAGCTTGTTTAAGAGCTTGGTAAAAAGTCATTTCAAAGAGATTCAATTCATGGAGGACGTTAATTATAGCAAGAGGTCTTTTGATATTGACATCATGTTCGTGGTAGGGTCATAGATTCTCATTATAATTTAAGTGTTTTGACATGTGCTGACATGTTTAACTTGCTGAAAACACACTGAAATAGTTCTGTAAATCATCTACCAAAGGTGAAGCAAAGACTACCCATAACATCACATATCCTTGAGAAATGACTGCAGGATTCACTATGAAGTCATATTACAGAGTCAAAGTTGCTAGTCCTTTTGCAGTATAAAATGAAAATATTTTAGTGTCTTAGTGGGACCAGTAAGTATTGGTGTTCTGTAGGAGCCATGGCAAGATGACTTTAGTGCCTGTAGGTACATAAAATCATCCTCTGTGAGGGTATCTCATAGGACTCAGCACATAAGATCCAAGAGTTTAATCATATGCAGACAAAACCATTGAGTTTACAAACAAGTGCAAAGATAAATGACTGAATTATGGACAATGTCCAAGCCTTACTAAAGTGACAAAGCTATAACAAAAGAAAGTTGTCACTGAGTCATCTGTAGTATGCACATCCCTAGAGACAAAAGAGGAGTCTTATCTGCTTGAGTCTAGAAAAGGAGAAATTTTGTCAAAAATAGAAACATTTTAACCTAAAAGGCACAGAGTCTGACCACTAGAAAATGAAGAGGATTGAGGGACAAAGAAAGACTATTAGCTTTTTTATATCTTTGTTGAAATAGTCCTCAAAAGCATCTGATTCCTTTGCTCTGATTCTTTGTTCCTGAGCAAACTTCTGATGACACATCCATTTCCAAAATACTAAATATCTACTAAGTATCTTATTCCTAATACTGGGAAAAGTGCACTCTGAGTTTTTTGGAAGCATTTAGTCTTCTGTAGTAAATCAACAAATCTGCCAGTGTCTGCTTTATCACCTATCTCTTGAGAATTTGGTTGTTATGAACCAGTCCCTAAGAGACCAGTTAACTCTTGGCACACTTACAAATTTAAATTTCTGGGACTGAAAGGAATGAAACTTTTGGAGGTGACAGATATAGTTATGGCCTGGATTGTGGCAATAGTTCCACAGGTATATATGTATGTCAAAACTCATCAAGTTGTATACTTTAAATATGTGCAGTTTCTTGTATATCAATTATTATCTCATTAAAGCTGTTTTTTTTAAAAAAGGGGAAAAAATCAAGGGCTGGCCTCCAGGTTCTGTAAGCTTACAGGCTCAGAGAGAGGCTATGAGGCCCTGCTAGGGCCCACTGCTTCTCCTTTTCTCTAGTCTGTGCCCTTTCAAAGTCACCATGTTCTAATCATGAGCATCCATTGATTAGTGTACAACTTTAAACATCCAAATCTCCTCAGAAACAGAACAGATTTTTTTTTTTATCTTGAAAGCGGACCTGCCAACTTAAAAATGTGTGGATGAGGTAAGGTCTCCTTATAAATGTTTCTTGTTTATAAGAAATGTTTTGATACGACACATCCTAGCATGCCAGTTAATTCTTCTGCTAAGATTTGCTGTGTAAATCTGGGCTCATTTAGCTAACCTCCTGTTTTCATGCCTCAGCTATTCCAGGCTTCGTAATGGAAAGGACTTGTTCCTGGTGCAACTGTTAAAACAACAACAGTAGTAACAAATTTGTGAGTGATTATTATGAGTTAGCCAATAAGCTATGTACTTTCTCATACATTTAATTATCTAACTAGCTCTTTGCCCTGTGAAACAATTTCCATTTGACAAGTGAAGTAGTGGAGACTCAGGATAATAAAGTAACTTACTCAAAGTCACAGAATGGTGTATTTATGGTTTGAATGTAGACTTATCTGACTCCAAGATTCATGCTGTTTATCGTATTGCCTACTGTCTTTCTCTGATTTATTAGATGAGTTCTCACAGAGAGCCTGTCCTTTACTAGTACAACAACTTTCTGGTAAAGGAAACTACATGGCAAATAACCTAGATGTTGTAGTGGAATAGATTTCACCAATCAAGACAATGGAATACAAAATTTAATATTGAGTAATTGAATTGATTTAGAATTTCTTAATAGACTTCCATTTAACTAAAAGATTTCAAACTATTAATTAACTCAACCGTGGTTAGGCTAGGTTGATTGTCTGTGGCTTAATATGTCTAGTGCCCTCTACACTGGCAGTCTTTTCACAAATACATTGAAAGTTGAGTCCATTTACCTGATGTCTATGAATAGTACATTTACTATTTAGTGGAATATTACTCAGCCACAAAAATGAAATATTGTCATTTGCAACATGGATGGAGCTAGAAGTATAATGCTAAGTGAAATAAGTCAGTCAGAGAAAGACAAATATGATATGATTTCATTCATATGTGGAATTTAAGAAACAAAACAAATGAGCAAAGGGAAAAGAAAGAGAGAGAGGTGAACCAAGAAACAGATTCTTAACTCCAGAGGGGAGGTGAGTAGGGGGATGAGAGAAATAGGTGATGGGGATTAAGGAGGGCACTTGTGATGAGCACTGGGTGTTGTATACAAGTATTGAATCACTATATTGTACACCTCAAACTAAATTACAATGTATGTTACCTAATTGGAATTTAAATTAAAAAACCTTAAAAAATTAACTGTTTAGGCTGAATGTTCTCAATAGCCCAAGGTCTAATAAAAGAGATAGTAAAATAAATGTAATTGTAATGAAATGTGTTCTTATAACCATCTGAAAAAATTGCTGTGGGAACCAGAGGTAGGAGCAATGAATCACCTGAGAACTTTACCAGTGAGGAGTATCATTTGGGTCAAGTCTTAAGGATAGATGGGCATTTGAAGAATTGCATAAGGGAAAGGGCTTTTTTTAGGCAGTGGACTCAGGTTTTATGAGGGCATTAACTTGTGAAAGAGTTCTGTAAGAGCATAGAAGGATTGGGGCGCCTGGGTGGCTCAGTTGGTTGAGCTACTGACTCTTGGTTTTAGCTCAGGTCATGATCTCAGGATCATGAGATTGAGCCTCACATCAGGCTCTGTGCTCAGTGTGGAGTCTGCTTGAGATTCTTTCCCCCCAACCTGCTCCCCCTCTATTGTCCCCCCAGCTTGTGTACTCTCTCTAAAATAAATAAACAAACAAATAAATAAATAAAATCTTTCTAAAAATGCATAGAATGATGAGAAATGCAATGTGCTAGGTTTTTATTTGTTTTTGTAATTAGGAGCACATTGCCTGGAGGTTAAGATAGATAGCTTGTAAGCCAGAGCTAGATACTGATGCTTGACATGCTGAAGTGCTTGACTCTCTGTTACTCACTGGTTTTCTCTCAGTAAGTGACTTCCACTCTAAAGGAGGACACTCAATGAGACAGAATTAGGTACTCCATCATCAAGTAGGTTCTAATTTTAAAGTCTGATGATCTCAGCTTCGTAGACTTTGATTAACATCTGCTTCAGATCATGTTCAGGACATGCAGTGGAAAAAAGATGGATCTTTTCACCTGTCCTGAACATTCTTTAGATAAGGATTGTCCACCTGTGGTTATGAGGCCATTGTATCAGAAAAATCTGGAGAGCTTGCTGAAAGGTAGATTCCTGAGTCGTAGGATTCTGATATTATTGGTTTGAGTTAGTGCCAGGAATCTAAATTTTTAACAGTATGCGAGATTCTGATTAGTTTGTAATCACATTACTTTGTGATCACATTGTAGTATAGTCTGCAACACATATACATGTGGGTAGCCTTGTCCTATAGGATACAATTTTTTAAAAATACAGTTATACAGATTCTTGGAACTCTCATATAACCGGAACGTTTTCTTTAAGAGAAAAGAAACTGTAAGACAATATATTGATGACATTCATATAGAATTACAATCCAGCTTCTAGATTTAGAAGATTATATACAACGTGGCTTAGATTAATTCAATTTATGTATTTTTCTTACATACATTATAGCAGAGGCCAGAAAGTGGAAGCCCACTCAGGTGGTATTTGCCCATGGAAGTGTTTGTTTTGGCCTATACTCTCATTCTTATAAGTTCAAATTAACTTCTTCATTTAAACACAGCAATATTTTATACAAAATATTACATTCACACAAAGCAGTATACATCTGGGACTAGTTAGGGGATGCCTCCTTTGGGGAAGAATCCATGCTATCTAGTTTATCACAGACCCCACCCAGCCTGCTCCATCCCGGGCTCTTGATTGGCCCACAGAACTTGTCCTGTCCCCCTGAAGCAAGGCCACTCCACATCTGGCCACTACATACCTTCCAGTTTCATTTTGCTCTTTCCTCATTTCTCCTCATGCTCAAACATTGCCAACTATTGGGAAGCAGTTGGGTGGATACCTTCGCACCTCTGTGTCTCTGGACATGCTCTCTCTTAGGTCTTAAATGTCCTTGTCAACTTTATATTCTTTTTTTTTTTTTTATATTCTTGATCATCTTTTAAGACCCACTGAAGTATCATACAGGTTGTGCAGTCTTCCCTGAATCCCCCAGCCTAGGTTAGGAATTCCTCCTCTGCTCTCCAACAACTTACAAAACTCTCTTCTACCTCTTATCACATTGTGGAATAATCAGCTACTTACCTGAACATTTCCTCCACTAGATCATGAATTTATTTAGTACTTATATTTAAAAGAAATTTTGACATAGGCTTGATGTATAAAGGATCATCTCAAACCTGGTTAACCAGAAGATCTAATAATCCCACAGACCCAATTCCTTAATTATCCTCGTAGTAGAAATTGTGACATTGTTTTAGAAGAATGTATAACCATTTTGACTTTACCCAGGAAGGTTTAAGTAGAAGTCTTCATGTAGGTACAATGAACTATTTTTTTAAATTTTCTTATTTCATTATTGTAATTACACTTCTGAAGTGAAATTGAATATATCCTAGATATCTAAAACCCTACTTTATTAAAATTCTTCCTATAAGATATACTCCAACTATATCTTAGTTGAATGCAATTTGTGATAATTTCTTAGAAGAAAATCCTCTTCTATATCTAACTGTAGTCTTATCTAATATTGAAGTTACATATAATTTGAAATTCTGTTTATTCCTGTTTTGGTAAAATAGTCTATTGACCTCTTTATAATAATGCCAGTGTCAGCTTTTCTCTATCACTTTCAAAATTCCATTTCCTCCAAATATCATCTGAAGTTATTTTTCCTGTACTTGAATATACTTATTAGTTTCTCCTTCTCTTTTTCTGGCCAAATGTCATGTGAGTTTTAATTAATTCCTTCTATAATATTTGCATGCTATGATTTTCTGTAATTTATTCTGTCTACACTCTTGCCTTATTTAATTCAAGGGAACATTTGGGGAATGGATATAGTTTGCATAAAGGATGCTTTGCAAATAAATTACACTGCTTCCAACTGCCAGAATGGGTAAGCAAAACCTTGCAAAGCCATTTCTATAAAGTCCATCTGCAAACAATGAGAACACTTCTGATTAATGTAGGTTAAAGCTACACTGAAAGTCATTGGTGCACTTCAATTATACTTGCCCATCTCCTACTTCAAGTTTTAAAAAGTAATGCTGAGTTTAAATGTTTGAAATGACTTTTTCAGTACCAGTTCTAAAAAGAATGTGTAAATCTAGCCCCATTTGGCTGATAGTTCTCCATCCAGATGGAATGGTGCGTGTCAAATTTTAGAGCATTACAAACTTGGAGGTCCTGTGATTGTACCATGATGTTTCACAGATCAAATTCCTGTCTTTTGTGAATTGTTGCCAATATGCTATAGTATTTAATTTCTTGAAAATAACTTTAATTATATTAAAATTAACTGGGTGAATTAATATAAAGCATATTTTTGGAAGCTTTTAGGAGAGGAAGAGAGACAGCTTGAGGAGAAGGAGCAGAGCTAGAGGTAAAGGTACTGGTATAAAGTGACGGATTGGGAAAAGGGCTAATTAGAGGTCTCTAAAACTAAGAGTGAGAGGGGATACCAAGAGGCTGGAATTTTTTTTTTTTCACTTTTACTATTTTCTATTATCTCTCTCTATTTTTTAATAGAAATTTTTACATTTCAATATTTTGTAAACATTTAATTGCTTATTATTTCTCTCTTCCAGTAGAATGTAACCTCCAAGAGTAAAAGGACTGCATTAGTTTTATTTTCAAATATATGCCCAGCATCTATCACAGGGCTGGTATATATAGTACACTGTCCTTTTTTTTTTTTTTTTTTTTTTTTGGTAATTTTTTTCCCATTTTATTTTATTTTTTTCATTATGGCAAGTGCACTCTTTAATCCCCATCCCCTATTTCCCCCATTCCCCCACCCACCTCTCTTCTGGTAACCACCAGTTTGTTCTCTTTAGTCAAGACTGTCTCTTGGTTTATCTCTCTCTCTCTCTTGTTTTTCCTTTGCTCGTTTGTTTTGTTTCTTAAATTCCAGATATGAGTGAGATCATATGGTATTTGTCTTTTTATGACTGACTTATTTCACTCAGCGTTATACTCTCTAACTCTATCCTTGTTGTTGCAAATGATAAAATTTCATTCTTTTTTATGGCTGAGTAATATTCCATTGTGTATATATACCACTTCTTCTTTATCCGTTAATCTACTGATGGGCACTTGGGCTGCTTCCAGAGTTTGGCTATGGTAAATAATGCTTCAGTAAACATAAAGTGCATGTATCCCTTTGAATTAGTATTTTTTGTATTTTTGGTGTAAATACACAGTAGTGTGATTCCTGGGTCATAGGATGGTTCTATTTTTTATTTCTTGAGGAACCTCCATACTGTTTTCCACAGTGGCTGTACTAGTTTGCATTCCCACCAACAGTGTAAGAGTGTTCCTCTTTCTCCACATCCCCACAAACACTTGTTTCTTGTGTTGTTGATTGTAGCCATTCTGACCAATGTGAGGTGGTATGGTTTTGATTTGTATTTCCTTCATGATGAGTGATGTTGGGCATCTTTCTATGTCTGTTGGCCATCTGTATATCTTCTTTGGAGAAATATCTATTCATATATTCTGCCCCTATTTCAATTGGATTCTTTGTTTTTTGGGTATTGAGTTGTATCAGTTCTTTGTATATTTTAGTTATTAACCCTTTCTTAACTATGTCATTTGCAAATACCTTCTCCCATTCACTAGGTTGTCTTTTAGTTTTGTTGATGGTTTCCTTTGCTGTGCAGAAGGTTTTTATTTTGATGTAGTCCCAAGTATTTATTTTTTGCTTTTATTTCCCTTGCCTCCGGAGACCTATCTAGAAAAATATTGCTATGATGTATATTGTACATTCTCAATAAATAATTGTTCAATAAAATAAGAAAGGCTGAGAAATTAGTTCATTTTCAAGTTCTGGAAGTATATAAGCCGTAAAGATCTGAGCAGCCCAGGCAGGCAAGGAGTTGTGAAGGTAATTTTAAGTACAAGGAAGAATGAAACAGCAGCAAGGTAAGAGATTGAGCAAGAGAAAATTCTTTTGATTCCTTAGAGTCAATGTGATCATCTTTAAAATTTCTTTAAAACATAAAATAATTTATTTGTAATGGATTAAGATAGACAAAGAAGTAATCAATATTAGTATGTGTGTGTATAGGAGTTTTATTTTGCAGGGGAGAATAGAGGAGGTAGAGGAAATAAGAGTGGTGTTACACCAGGCGTAGTTATTATGGCCATACTTCTGAGCAAATGGGGCATTCTTTTTTGGACATAATCAATTTATGAATTCTTTCTTCTACTAAAAAAAAGTTTAAAACAACTTCTAACAACTTCACCATTTAAGGTAGCAAGGCAGTATGGTACTGAGTGGGTTTGTTTAGGGTGGCTCTTTGTCAGGCAAAGGGTTGGGATGAATTCCACCTGAGTATATGGTAGGCTATAAGGAATAGGCTTTATTGCAGAAAAGAAAATCTCAGAAGACAAAATTGCATGGTCTGTCAGTCTATCACCATTATGTAGCATGGCTTCCATTGATGAGATTGTGGGTCTTTTTATTTAAAGGGTAAACATGAGAAAGTCATCTTGTCAAGGGAGGAATAAACTGGCCATTTGGATTTTGGGTACTAGCTATTTGTAGTTGTCTGGGATGTTCATGGTCCAATATCTGAAGACTTTGGAACCTATGCAATATTGTAGTTCTTTGGGGGAGGAAGCCTGACACCTGTGATGCTGAGCCTGCATGAGCTCCTTTTATTGGGACCTGATTATCAGTTTCTCAGCCTGTTTGTTTTCTGGGAAACCCAGGCACAAGGAGCAAACCATTGGTAGTACTCGCTTTGTACCCTTTGAAAATTAATTTCTCAAGGTCGCAGCTTCCATATCTTAAAATAGGAATTATGTGTATCTCATGGAATTCTTTGGCAATTTAGATCATATTCCAAATGAACTAGATATATTGGTCTCTCAAGAAAGAACTACAGAATTATTTATTAGTAACCACCAAAAAACACAAAATTGTATTTTTGTCAACACTGAGCTTAAAGTAGAGACTGCCAGAGAGCTAGATTTCCTTCTGAACTTAAACATTATTTAACATTTATTTTAACCCGGGGCACCTGTGGGGCTCAGTCAGTTAAGCATCTGTCTTTGGCTTAGGTCATGATCTTGGGGTCCTGGGATCGAGTCCCGCATTGGGCTCCCTGCTCAGTGGAGTGTCTGCTTCTCCCTCTTCCTCTACCCCTCCCCACCCCCTGCTCATGCTCTCTCTCTCTCTCGCTCAAATAAATAAATAAAATAAAAAAGAAAACATTTGTTGTAATCCTGTTCCTGGACTTGAAAATTAGATAAAAAAATGCCCAAATTATTAAGATTCTGAGATCTTTTTATTTATATTTTTATTGCAAAGTAACTCTGGCTACAAAAAGAAAAAAGTAGCATGATCATTTAGATATTGTCAAAAGACAGTTCCTTGGTTTTTTAGCATATACTAATTGCATATTTCTCTACTTCTCAATAAAATAGGCAGGGAGAATCTCAATGTCTATTGTTCTTATTGCTCAGGAATAACTCAGGCAAGACATCTCTTGTAGTTGGAGAGCCTAAGTCTTTTCCAGAGCAGTCAATGAGGAAGCGTTAGTGTGGCGTCAATTGGAATTTACAGAATGCTTTCTGTGTACCAGGCACTGTGATTTATCTTTTACACATATTATTGTATCACATTTTCACAACAATTCCTATTGCTCTCCTTCAGTGATTCATCTCAATAAAATAATAGATTACCTAGCGATACTGGGTATCGTTCTTCCCAGAGGAGAAAGGTATCCCCTGTTCTTACGGAGGGAATGATGTTTTTAAAACACAGATCTTTTCCCATTTGTAACACAGGGAATCATCAGAAAGCAGTCTTTTTAGTCTTGTTCAGACCAGATTACAGGTATCCCTTTTCTTACAAAATATCATGTGGACTTCAATCCGAAGTTCATGTTAACGCAAATATGATATGAACTACTACTGGCTTTAAGAAATCATCTGTACTATTTTAAATAGTTGGTACTGATACTTGGCATTTGTACATTAACAATGTGCAAATTCATAACAAAACATAGATCTCATCCGGATGTACTTTGACAATAAGAGTAGTAAACTTTTCATTCCTTTTTTTCATCAGTTTTTTTCCCTCCTGCGGTAAAGAACAGGCATCAATGCTTTTGAGTGAAACCTGAGAACTATTTTTCTGAATAACAGATTTATAAGTACTCTGAAGTACTGTAATAAGGGTGATCGTAAAATCCCAAATCATTCACTGCCACAAAAGTTAAAATACAAAAACCTATTGAAGTTTCTTTTAATCATCTTTTAAGTCTACAAAAACAGTCAAGGTATAATACCACTGATTTTTATTTCTGAAAGTACTTACCCTTAGGGCATTATGTTGTTGAGTCAGACCAAGAACTCCTTTATATTACTGTGTGTGAATTTTATAACTTAATGAAGATCTTGCTTGGGGGAAAACATGCCATTTAAGATATTGTATATTAGAGAGAAAAAGCTCCAAATCCTTACATTCTTTTCCATTTAGATACTTTAAACCCTCAAGTTATTCTGAAAGCTTCTTGAGGAATGCCATATATGCTATTGCCTCTGCAAGTAAGCACCAGGGTCCCAGAGGATAACTGTGAGATGTTTTGATCCATAGTTGATGTCACTATAGGGATGGCTCAGTCTAATATAAGACATGAGCAGTCTTCAAAGACCTAGGATCTGGGGTTTAATTAAAATGGATGGAGGGAGGTATTAAGGGGGAAGATTTTTAAAAGCATCAAGCAAGAATTTTTTGATTTCAAAGACAAAGAAAGTAGAAAAGATGATAGTCCCAAAGAATAGAATAAATGTACTAGTAAAAATGGAGCATTTTATTTTTCTTTAAGACCTCTTAAACATTATAAAACAAATAGAAAATATTCAAGGCACCCTTCATATCTCTGGTTTTCAGATTTCTATATGAATCAGGATTAGCTGTTAAAATGCAGATGCCCAAAGCCAAATGCTAACCCTAATGTTGAGATTTTCTGAGGGAGAAACTAGATGATTCTGATGCAGATCAAAGTCTAAGAATAGGTACTCCATAGCTTTTGTCACCTGATGTACCAGACAATAGGGAAAAGACTCTAGATTTTAAAAGAGTAAAGCGCCACTCTGGTTTTCTCTTCTACTGGATGAACTATGGAAAATGGAAATTTTATTAGAACATATAATATAGCAATGAGGTATTTTTTTTAAGATTTAACGTTGGTTATGTGTGTGTGTGTTCATTTGATAAATGCTTTCTGTAGACCGCACTAAGTATAATCCACTAAGTAATTCCTGTTGGCAAAAAGGATGAATCAAACAATTGAAATTGTCTTTAATTTACTCACATTTGAATTGTAGAGACACACAAGCAATGAGGAAAATACAATAGAGGGCTTTTAAGATAGAGACATGCGCAGGTAGAGGATGACAGTAGGGATTGGGTGCTCTAACCCAAATCGAAGTGAGGAACTTCTCACAGCAAATTATGCTTAGGCAAAATTGTGAAAAATGACTATATAGCTGCATTAACTTGGGAATGTCTGTAAGAGCATATTTTAATCAGAAGTGATCAGGTAAAAAGGATCAAGGTCATGAAACAGCTGGCACAACCTAAAGTATTTAAATATATAACTTTAAATATTTCTGGATATATTAAATTAATACCGTATAGAGTAATTAAGTATACCCAGAGTAATAGTCGTGAAAGAAGCGCAAAAGATGGAAATGGGCAAATTATAAAAAAAGTCTTGCTTGTAGTTTTCAGAGTACAGATCTTTTATTTTTTTGGTTAAGTTTATTCCTAGGTACTTTATGGTTTTGGTGCAATTGTAAATGGGTTTGGTTCCTTGATTTCTTCTTCTGTTGCTTCATTGGTGTATAGAGATGCAACAGATTCTGTATGTTGATTTTATATCCTGCGACTTTGCTGAATTCATGTATTAATTCTAGCAATTTTTTGGTGGAGTCTTTTGGATTTTCTACATAGAGTATCATGTCATCTGCAAATAGTGAAAGTTTGACTTCTTCCTTGCCTGTTTGGATGCAATTTATTTCTTTTTGTTTTCTGATGGCTGAGTAAGACCTCCAGTACTATGTTAAATAGTAGTGGTGAGAGTAGACATTCTGTCTTGTTCCTGATCATAGAACATTTATGAAAGAAATTGAAGAAGACACAAAGAAATGGAAAAACACTCCATGTTCAAGGATTGGAAGAACAAATATTGTTAAAATGTATGTACTACCCAAAGAAATCTACACATTTAATGCAAACCCTATCAAAATACCACCAGTGTTTTTCACAGAGCTAGAACAAACAATCCTAAAATTTGTATCTAACCACAAAAGACCTCAAATAGCCAAAGCAATCCTGAAAAAGCAAAGCAAAGCAGGAGGCATCCCAATTCCAGACTTTAAGCTATATTACAAAGCTGCAGTCATCAAGACAGTATGGTACTGGCACAAAAATAGATACAGATCAATGGAACAAAATAGAAAATCCAGAAATGGACCCACAACTATATGGTTAACTAATCTTGGACAAAGCATGAAAGAATATCCAATGGAGAAAACAGTCTCTTTAACAAATGCTGTTGTGAAAACTGGATAGCAACATGCAGAAGAATGAAACTAGATCCTTTTCTTACATCATACACAAAAATAAATTCAAAATGTATGAAAGACCTAAATGTGAGACAGGAAACCACCAAAATCCTAGAGGAGAACACAGGCAGCAACCTCTTTGACCCTGGCTGTAGCAACTTCTTTTTTTTTTTTTTTTTTTGGTATGCCTTATAATTTATTATTTATTTATTTATTTGTATATTAAAAAATAATTTCATCTTTATTTTCCAAAGAGTGAAACATAAGCTGCTTTTTTTTAGTTTTAAAAGATGATTTTTTATTTTTGTTTTTTTGATGTAGTGTTCAAAGATTCATTAGTTGTGTATAATACCCAGTGCTCATCGCCACATGTGCCCTCTTTAATACCCATCACCCAGTTACCCCATCTCCTCACCCCTCCTCCCTTCTGTAACCCTCAGTTTGGTTCCTAGAGTCCAGAGTCTGTCATGGTTCATCTCCCTCTCTGATTCTTCCCTGATTCCGTTTCCCTCCCTTCCACTGTGGTCCTCTATGCTATTCCTTATGTTCCACATATGAGTGAAACCATACGGTAATTGTCTTTCTGTGCTTGATTTATTTCACTTAGCATAATCCCCTCCAGTTCCATCCATGTCGATGCAAATGATGGGTATTTATCCTTTCTGATGGCTGAGTAATATTCCATTGTATATATGGACCACATCTTCATCCATTCATCTACTGAAGGGCATCTCGTCTCCCTTCCACAGTTTGGCTATTGTGGACATTACTGCTATGAACATAGGGGTACATGTGCCCCTTCTTTTCACTACATCTCTATCTTTGGGGTAAATACCTAGTACTGCAATTGCTGGGTCATAGGGTAGCTCTATTTTTAACTTGCGGACTTAATATGAGTTGACTGTGAGTAAATAAATGCACACAAAATCAGTATTTGATCTGCAGTACCTCACTGCCAAATGTTTGCATAAAATACCCATTCTCTGTAAGAATGTAGGATTTGTAAAGAAAACTAAGGTAGATGTGACTGATGTTCTTGGAATCTGGAAGTACTTCCCTGTCCTCTGAGGCATAAGAGTGGCAAGAACCATGGAGAAGGAGTCCTTGGAATTTGATAGGCACAAGTATTGATTATTGCCTTCTTAATATTTTATAATTGAAAAATGACCTGATAAGTGTTTTAAGAATACAAAACTTGAATCAATGGGAAGAAAAATGTACGGCTGTCTCTTAATGTTTAAAAATATTTTAATTATGTTATGTTAGTCATCATACAGTACATCATTAGTTTTTGATGTAGTGTTCCATGATTCATTGTTTGTGTATAACACGCAGTGCTCCATGCAATACATTCCCTACTTAATACCCATCACTGGCCTAACCCATCCCCCCACCCCCCTAAAACCCTCAGTTTGTTTCCTAGAGTTCATAGTCTTTCATGTTTCATCTCTTCCTCTGATTTCTCCCCCTTTATTTTTCTCTTCCTTCTCCTAATGTC
>CM052892.1:23979032-23998383 GCA_028534135.1 Potos flavus
AAAAAAAAGAAACCTTATATGTATACAAAAAAATAAGGTTAAATACAATGAGGGGATAAAATATGTAACAGTGAAAATTAGAAAAGATTTTTAAAAAGGTATTGATTAAATACTAGTTAAAAAACATTAAAATGGGAAAGAGAAAAAATAAAATAAAAAAATACAATAAGAAAAAAATAAAATTAAAAAAATTTAACTCTGAAAGACTAAAGGATCATGGGGAAAAAAGCCATGAATTCTATGTGTTGCTTTTTCCTAACTCAGGAGTTCCGCAGTTTTCATTGATCGATCATCTTGGTCTTGGCTGGATATTCTTGCTGATCTTCTGGGGGAGGGGCCTGTTGCAGTGATTCTCAAATGTCTTTGCCCGAGGCAGAATTGCACCACCCTTGCCAGGGGCTAGGCTAGGTAATCTGCTCGGGTTCACTCTCAGGAGCTTTTGTTCCCTGAATGCTTTCCGTACAGCTTCGGAGGAGGGAAATGAAAATGGCAGCCTCCCAGTCTCCAGCCCGTAGGAGCCGAGAGCTTGGGGCCCCGCTCCTCAGTGCGCCCTCAGAGAAAAGCAGTCAGTCACTCCAATCTCCCTGGTCTCCGGCCGAACTCCGAGCTCACCTGGCCTGTGACCGAGCATTTCTGTCTCTGGTGCACGCCTTGTTTGGAGTCTCCAAACCCAGCAGTTTCCTGCCACGCGCTTCCCGCTGCTCCTCCCGGAGGAGGAAGAAGGGGGTCTCTCCAGATCTGCCCCTTGTGGGGTCCCTGCTCGAAGGGCAGTGGCCTGACTGTGCCGGGATCACGGTTCAACGTAAGCCCGAGCTGGTAGCTCACTGTTCGGCTCGGTCTCTGCCGTTGGCTTTCCTGTTCTGATACCTGGGAGCTCTGCCACCCTCAGACACCCCCGGTCTTTCTGTGTCCCCACGGGTCCTGAAACCACGCTGTCCCCACGAGGGCTCCACCCCCCGCTTAGCCTCTGGAGCGATGTCCCTCAGTGGAGCAGACTTCTAAAAGTTCTGATTTTGTGCTCTGCTGCTCTGCGGCTTGCCGGGAGCCGGCCCCTCCCCCTCCGGTCTGTCTTCCCATCGCTTTGGATTCACTTTTCCGCACATCCTACCTTCAGGAAAGTGGTCGATTTTCTGTTCCTAGAATTGCTGTTCTTCTTCTCTTCTATCTCCTGTTAAGTTTGTAGGTGTTTAGAGTGGTTTGATAACTATCTAGCTGAACTTTTGTGATCTGACACTATCTCAGCCTCCTACTCCTCCACCATCTTGCTCCTCCCCCCCGTCACAATTACTTTTCATCAATCAAATCTGAATTTTCATTCTTTATTAATTAAAGAGAAAAAAATATTTAAAGAGAAAAAATTCTGGCTTTTTATGTGTGTTTATATATAAATAAATGTCTGTTAAATGACTAAAGTAGGAATGATGTTCTCTTCTACATGTTCATATTGAGTGAATTTAAGACACTTATAAAGCCATTACAATTTACAATCTATTTCTTAAAAGCCTAAGGCAGATCCCCATCACTTTCAACTATATTTTAACTTTTGATAGTATCCCACAGTTCTTAAATGTTTTATTCTGTTTTTCTTTTCTTTTTAATTTTTTTCTCTTTGTGTTTCAGGTTAGTAAATTTCTGTTGACCTATTTTAAGATTCATTGATTCTTTCCTCATCTATATTGAGTCTAATGACAAGCCTGTAGGAGGCATTCTTCATTTCATTACTATTTTTAATTTTTTTCTTATCATCTCCATCTCTCTGTTGACATTACACATTTTCACCCTCAGATATGATATAAAAATATTTTTGCATAGTAGACAAACTCACAAAATTTTTGGCACTTTTTGCTTCCCACCCTATAATATAGTTGTACTAAATTATTTTATGTTACTTGGAAAAAAACCCTTTCTTTGGGACGCTTGCCTGGCTCAGTCAGTTAAGCGTCAGACTCTTGATTTTGACTCAGGTCATGAGATCAAGCCCAGTGTCAGGCTCCATGCTCAGCAAAGAGTCTGCTTGAGATTGTCTCTCTCCCTCTCCCTCTGTGCTCCCCCACCCCTGTCTCCTTCTCTCTCTCTCTCCCTCAAATAAATAAATCTTAAAAAAAAAAAAAAAAAAAAACCTTTCTCATTTTATATTTAGTGAAATATTTATCTTCAATACCAATCTCAAATAGAACTCTGGAAAGCCTTCCTGGTTTGATTTTACCATTCCTTGGCATAATTATTAGCCCTTTCTGATGTTTTGCTAGAATATTTTCTGTATATGTTCATATACATATTAGACTCTACTATACTTATTGCTATTATGTTACATTATATTATTATACCTATTATATTGTTATTATTTCTATTGTTGGTTATCTATCTCTTTTATAAGGCAATAATATCCTCAAGAACAAGGAAGACATTTTTATCCATATTTATAATTCCTGGCATATAGTTAAGTGTTCAATATTTTACTGCTTATACTCTGTCTTATTCTTAAAAGCATGGGACAAGCTTATAATAAACATCAGCAATAAAAGAATGGTAAATTAGAAACACAGAATCCAAACCAAGTGGAAATGCAAATAAAATTAAAAACTTGAAACTCTTTCAAATAAATGCCCAAATATGCAGACTATTTAATGACACAACTGAGTTTTAAATTTGCCTCTGAGCTTCCTAGAAGGCAAATAAGTTAAATGGGTTACATAGGATATTAAATAGCAAATTGCCACAACAATGAGAGATAACAAGGAAACACACCTCATGACCCATACCACTTTTCATGCATCTCCCAGTCAACTTGAGCAAATCTGTTGATACCAGCTGAGTTGAGAGATCTGTGCATTGGCTGGGTATTGGCTGATCTAGGCTAGTGGCTGATATATTCTGCTCTATTGCCTGGGTATTGGCTGATCTAGGCTAGTGACTGATATGAGGATCTGCTCCAGTATCTCTCAGTTTCCTTGAATGAGTGGGCTAGCCAGATCACGTTCTCAGGGACATGCAGGGGTCAAAAAGGCAGGACTGATACTATAGACACTTCTCAAGCCTTTGGCTCTGTCATATCTGCCAACATTCTATTGCCCAAAGTAAGTCAGACCCAGTGTCAAGAGGCAGGGAAGTACTCTATTCCCATGTAAATGGCACCAATGAGGCACTGAATATTTATGAATCATAATCTTATCACATGGTAAATTCTGAGTATTTTTTGAAAAAATAAGAATATTATCTTGTGAGGGGAAACAAAACCTTACCTAGTCTCATATGTCAGGAAATATTTCTCATGTGCTATTTTATATAGGAGGTTTTTATTGATACATTGGACTGATCACTGACAGTATCTCCTAAGTTTATCTAGTTTTAAATTTGGATTGCTATTTCTTTAGCTTCACCTAGTACAAATAGTTGTTAATGTTATGGTTATTTTTTTTTTTAAAGATTTTATTTATTTATTTGACAGAGAGAAAGAGACCACAAGTAGGCAGAGAGGCAGGCAGAGAGAGAGGGGGAAGCAGGCTCCCGGTTGAGCAGAGAGCCTGATGCGGGGCCCGATCCCAGGACTCTGAGATCATGACCTGAGCCGAAGGCAGAGGCCTAACCCACTGAGCAACCCAGGCGCCCCTGATGTTATGATTACTATTTCATTATTGCAATAGTGTTAAATTATTGCATTATATAATAATAACTCCATAACCATGTTAGGAAGGAAAGGCAATATCTTCATTTCCATTTTATAGATAAGGAAGCATTACCCAGGGATATTCAATAAATTTTCCAGTTCCAAAGATTTAATAAATGACAGCTAATATATTATAAGTCCCTAGTTGAGTCTAGTATATCATATCATTTTTCTAAGGACTGTAACTATCTTAATTCTGAAATTGATAATGATAATATTAATAGGAGCTATGTTCATACGCAAGGCTAATATTTGTGTGTAGTATTAAAAAGACTTGTCATTATCTCTTTCTAGCTTCATCAAAATTCACTATGGTGTTTAGATTCATTTATTTTTGCATGTGGATATCCATTTGTTCTAGCACAATTTGTTAAAAAGACTATCCTTTCTCCACTGAATAGCCTTTTTCCCTTTGTCATAGATCAGTTGGCTATGTTTGTGTAGGTCTGTTTCTGGCTCTTTAGTCTGTTCTATTGATCTATTTGTCTATTCTTTCACCAAAACAACACTGTTTTGATTATAGTGGCTTTATAGTAAGTCTTGCTGTTCTGTAGTGCTAATCCTCCCACTTTGTTCTTCTACTTCAGTATTGCGTTGGCTCTTCTGAGTCTTTCACATATAGATCCTGTACATTTTAGAGTTATTCCCAAGTACTTCATTTTGATGCTAATATAAATGGACTTTGTCTTTCAGAGCAGTTTGATGTTCATAGCACAATTGAACAGAGATTCCCTTATACCCCCTACCCTCACACATGCATAACCTCCCTCATTATCAACAACGTCCACCAGAATGGTACATTTGTTACAATTGTTGAACCTACATTGACACATCATTATCACCCAGAGCCCATAGTTTACTTAAGTCCATAGTTTACATTAAGTTTCCCTCTGGTGTTGTAGTTTCTATAGGTTTAGACAAAGGTATAATGACATGTATCTACCATTATACTATCATGTAGAATAGTTTCGATTCCCTGAAAATCCTCTGTGCTCTGCCTGTTCATCTCTCCCCACCAACACCTGACAACCACTGCTCTTTTTACAGTCTCCATAGTTTTGCATTTTTCAGAATGTCATATAGTTGAAATCATACTGTATGCAAAATTTTCATATTGGCTTTTTTTACTTTGTAATATACATTTAAGCTTACTCCATGTTTTTTTCACGGCTTATTTCTAGCACAGAATAGTATTTCATCAGATGTACCAAAGTTCATTTATTTATTCACCTACTGAAGGACATCTTCATTGCTTTCAATTTTGACAGCTATGAATAAGCTGATATAAACATCTTTGTGCAGACTTTTATGTGGACATAAGTTTTCACCTCCTTTAGGTAAAATATCAAGGAATGTGATTGCTGGGTCATATGGTAAGAGTATATTTAGTTGTGTAAGAAACCATCAATCTGCCTCCAAAGTGGCTGTACCATTTTCATTCCCACTAGCAATAATAAGAGTTCCTGTTGCTCTATATCCTCACCAGCATTTGGTGTTGTCAGTGTTCTGGATTTGGGCCATTGTATTGTGTTTTAAATTTCAAATACCATTTTTTTTTATATCTTACATTCTTGCTATAATTGCTTATTAGTTATAGGATTTTTGTTGTTTTTTATTATTTGGGATTTTCTAAATAGACACCATGTCATTTGCCAAAAACAAACAAACAATCCGCCAACAACACCCCTCTCAAAACAACTAGTTTTATTCTTACGTTACAATCTGTATACTTTTCATTTCCTTTTCTTATTGCATTAGCTAGGAACTTCTAGTATGATGTTGAAAGGAGTGGTGAAAGGGATATCACTTTGTCATCACAAGGTCTTTCCTCTGGGGATGTATATCCCTGGTGTCTCTTTCTCTTTTTATAAGGACACCAATCAGATGTGGACTGGATTAGGGTCCACCTATATTATTTTATTTAACCGTAATAATCTTTTAAATGATCATATTTCCAATATAGTCTCATTATGAAGTACTGGGGGTTAGGGCTTTAACACATCAATTTTGGGGGATACAGTTTGGCCCATAACAAATGCTAAGCATAAGACCACTGAGAGCAGCACCCTAAGTTCTAAGAAGGACACAGCTGCTCTTACCTCTCCTCTTCTCCATTTTTTTCTAATTGAATAAATATGTGACAGACAGAGCTAGGGTAGCTGCCCTATGATCCTGAAATAAAGGCTAAGTGAATCAAGGATATGTCAGAACCTGTACTGTGGAGTCCAAAATTAATACCACCAGCCATCTACATCCAGACTTCTTATTACATGAAAATAATAAACCCTAATTCATTTAAGCCCTTTAAATCAAGTGTTTTATTATTTGCTACCAGATAGAATCACACTTAATATGCTTTCTCTGTTGGAGATTTCATAAATTTCAATTTTTAAATTTTGATTATTAGCATGAATGAAAATGCTGTGTCTGCTTCAGTCAAGGTCCCAGCAGGAAAACAGCGGTCACCTCAAACGTTCCAAATGAAGTGACTTTAATAAAAGAGTTAACATATACTGGATAGAGCTTTAAAAAAAGATACAAGGGATGGTGAGGCATCCAGAGACCCGAAGTAGTTTGTATTCCCAATAACTCTTAATTTTTATCACTATTAAAAATTTACCACTCTGAAAATCAAATAGACAATTATCACTCTAAAAATCAAATATTATTCTTTTTTTTATTGTGTTATTTTAGTCACCATACAGTACATCATTAGTTTTTGATGTAGTGTTCCATAACTCTTAAAATCAAATAAACAAGGCAAGTAAATTTAGTTATCTCATCCCATTGAAAGATAAAACTATGGAGGAAGGGCTCCTGGTAGAACCTATTGGCACAGAGGGTCACCGCTACACCCAGACGCATGGCAAGGAAGCAGAAAAGAAGTGAAAAAATACTGCAGTCTTCTTCTTCCTGCCTTCAGATTGTCTGCTTCTGTTCCAGTGTCCAAACCTAACTGGAAGACTTTGGGCAGGGGAGCCTAGTAGATGGAATCCATTTATATCTTCCTCCTAGGGAAAGTGCAGGGCAGAGAAAGGCAGAGAATTAATCTTGGAGAGGTATGAAATGAAAAATAATCAGCAGTGTCCTAGAAAACTTTAGCCTCATTTTGACCATTTTTCATTTCAGTTACTCTTTGACATAATGCAAGTCAGTGGCTCTTCTCTAATATCAGATATCTACCTTTTAACTTGAAATGCACAAACCTATGAATTAAATTCATCTATCCTTGGGAAATGAGATTTGACTAAAAAGTATATGAGTGAAATGTCTGTGATAATGCAAATTGAGAAACCACAGCTTGTAATCAGTTTCCATCCACCAGAATATTAAAAAAATGAATCTGTAGCTACACACTATAGGTACACCTTGGTTTTAATCCAATAATGATGAAAATATGCTGCGTAAAAGCAATTAGAAGGTCTGGGGAGTCTCGGTTTCTTCATCTGTAAAATTAATGGATGCAATCCCATCTATATTACAGGACTCCCAAGAATAAGACAAAATAGCAGTCATAAAAATATATTTTTTAGACCAGAGATTGATAAACATTTTTATAATGGATATGATAATTAGGTTAGAGGAAAATTTTTATGTTGATAATAGCCAGTTTATTAAACACCTCTGATGTGTAAGACAAGGTATTTTTCCTTCGTACGCTCTTTCTTTCCTCCTGCCTTTCCTTCCTTTCCTCTTTCCTTTTCTTCTTTCATTCCTGCCTGCCTTTTTGTTCTCTTGCTCTCTTTTGCTGCTTTCAACAAGCATTTCCTGGGTTTGTAGTAGTTATCGGGAATACAAAGAGATATGGTATTACAGGTAGAAGCACATAACCTAAGCCAGGGACAAGAAAGGGTTCTTGAAGGATATGGAAAATTTTCTGGAATTTGAAGATCATACAGAAACTTGCTGTGGGAAGAAGTGGGAGAGCTACATAGGCTATATGCAAAGACACTGAAGGCAGAGCACATTATGCTTAAAAATACTTCAAATTTCCAGATATGCCAGGAACATACGTGGTAGAGTGTGGAGGAATGTAGGTAATATGAATGGAGGGATTCATATGCCCTGTTTAAGAGTGTGGGTTTAAAACTAAAAGTATTAGAGTCACTATATAAGTTATTATTCGAACTAGGAGACTTTTGAGAGTGACAGTTGGTGTTATTGGTAATTACCCTGAGACAAAAGTTATAAACTGAGAATGGGCAAATCAGGATTTGTGGTTACTATACTGTATTAGAGATACAGTGAAGGGCTTTAAGGAGAGATGTGGCATAATGAAAATTCCCCTATAAGTAAACCAATTTGGACTTTATTTGAATAATCAGTGAGACAGGTTCTGAGACACTGGACCAAGCTAGGAGGACTTGAATACAAGGCAGCAGGGTTTAATACAAGGAGGTGGATTTGAAAAACAGAAAGCAAGTAGTAGTAACAAGACCAGACATGGAGGATGAAGACGAAGTGAAAATATCTCCTGGGTTATTTGTGAGATTGAGACAGCAATCTCATATTCCTCATCAGTAATAATAATTGTTTGATAGCCATATCCACTACAAATAGAAATATTTTTAATTGTTTATTTTTTAAAGTAATCTCTATGCACAACATGGGGCTCGAACTCATGACCCTGAGATCAAGAATCACATTCACTAGCAACTGAGCAAGCCAGGTGCCCCCAGATATTTATATTATTAATTAGATCTTTGCCTTGGTTAAAATTCCAAAGGACTTGCCCTTGCTTTTGGAATAAATCCAAACTCTATACAGCCCAAAGGCTCTACAGGGTCTGACGATTGCCTCTCAACTAAACTCAGTACCATCCTTCCCTTGTTCACTCAGCTCCAGGCACTCTAGCCTCAGTTTTGCATCTTAAACACTCAAGTTCTTTACAGTTTTGGAAGTTTTCCACTTACTCTCCTCCTTGCCTGGATCCCCTTCCATGGTCTCTTCATGGGGCTGGTTTATTCATTGCTTCAGGTCTCCATAGAGTGGCCCTCTGGAGATGGCATTAAACATCCGTCAACAGTAAATGTGCTCTGACCTTCACCCTGACACTAGGATTATTTTGATCAGAAACATGAGCGTGTGGAAGTCGAGGTCAGCAAATTTGGAGAGTTGCTAAGTGGATGGTGCATCATCTATTCCCCGTACAGTATCAGAGTGATCCTTAAAATTTAAGGAACAAAAACATCCAGGGTCCTTCTTTTGCAATTAAAATACAATGAAAAGTTTTCACCTTCACTTACATGACTCTACATAGTCTGTCCCTGGTTCCATCTCTGGCTAGACATCCGGCTTGCTATTCTTGCCCTCACTAGGTCCTCTCCAGACCCTCTAGTTTCCTTGCGTTCTTCCAATACTCCAAAAGCACTCCTAACTCAGGGACTTTGCGTTTGATATTCCTCCTGTTTGGGAAGTTCTTCACCCACTCCTTCCCACCGCATTTACTCCCTCCCATTTACTCAAATGCCATCTTCTCCAGGAAGCCTCCTAGACCCTTCTATCCATAGAGGAACTCTCTTCAGTCACTCTTATTCCTAACCATATTTTATTATTTTATAGTACTTATCACTACCTGCCATTATACAGATATGTGTTTATAGTTATCCTCTACTAGGTTGTAAGCTCTGGTAAGGCAGGAATGTTATCTGTTTTGTTTATTGTTTATTACCCAGTGCTTATAACAGTGAATGGCACATGGTAGTGGATTAATTTGTTGAACAAATGATGAAAAAATTGACAGACCCATGTATTCTCCACACAGATCTTCTTAGGCTAGTCTTTGATTAGAAGATGAAAATTTATGTGATAGGTTTTCTGCTAGATGAGGCCAAGAGAAGTCATTGATGCAGTAGCCTTCCATCAGACAGGTAATTTAGTAGTACTAGTCTTGGTTAAAGAAAAGAAAGTGAGGTTCAGATAATTAACTTACTTATCTGAAGTTACACATGTTCTTATTCTTAGAGCTGATAAGATCCTCAGCTTCCTGTATTTTAGCAGAAAAAACATTGACATTATAGAGCGTTTTCTATGTGCCAAATCTGTGTTAAGTGCTTTACTCAGTAAAACCACCCCACAGACAGACATATGCTGCTAAGTGAGGTTAAGTAACTAGTCCGAGGTCACGCAGCTAGTAGGTAGCAGAGTTGGAATTTAGAAGCAGGTCTATCTGGCTTCTCAGCTTCACAATGTCCAAGTGAATATCTGTTACATTAAGGGCAGTCTTAGCTCCTAAAGTACCAATCTCAGTGGCAACCTCCAAGTCAGATTTCTTAAATCAAGTAGAAAACTAACAAATAATCATAACAAAAGTGATAAAATAATGATTACGTAAGAGGTGAATGTTCAGATCTCCAAGAATAACTTCCTGACACAAATAAGTTTTCTTATTCAAATACTATAAATATCTTAACAGAATCATGCTACTGTATTAATAACTGCAGGACATTAAATAATTGACTCATTTATTCGACATATGTTTACTGAGCATTTCATGCACACAGCATATATTACTAAGTAATGGAAGAGGTACAGAGTAACATAGACACAGTCTCTCCTCTCAGGATTTTCTGATCTAATTTGAAAAACAAAACATGCACAGGCCAAATTTAAATATACACTTGATAACAAAATAGGAGACTTTCAAGAATACATGCAGATACTTCATTTAAGTCAGTTGTTTTCATTTTTCCTGACACTAAGTCTAACAGAATGTGAAACAGACTGAGTCGAGGCTCTTATTTACTCCATTCTTTAGCTTGTGTTCGAGGTAGCCACACTCATGGGGCAATTAATGAACAAAAAGAAAGTGAGGAAAAGAAAAAGTTGAGTAATTCAAGAGCCATTTTTTTCCCCTTTATTCAAGCATCTACTATGTCAGGGAAGGAACTGGGTGCTGAGGGTTCAGGGAGGAGAACATAGACATTTAGCCTTGCCCTGAAGGATTCTGAGGTAGAATTGGGGTAGAGTCATAAACTGTAGTGCTCCAAGGCTGTTACATGTGTTGTGATAAAAATCAGAAAGTGGTAGGGTCTGGCAATAAAGCATGTGGATGTATGGGATCCAGACTGCCACACTTCATGTCTTATTAGTATTACCACTTACTACCTGTGCGATGTAGAACAAATTTCTAATCCTTATGAATTTTCATTTTCTCACATGAAAAATGAAAATAATAATAGGCCTTCCTAGGGTTATTGTAACTACTAAATGAATTATACATATGGGCAATAATGAGCTGTTCTGTGAGCAGTCATCCGGACAGTTTCCCTCTAAGAAGTTACCTTCGTCCGAAATGATTCAAGTAAGAGTAATGAGTAATATTTCCAGATTTGAGAGGACATTCTGGACAGACAATATCATGAAGGAAGAATTACCATGAAACAGACACTCAGGGCAATGCAAGCCTTTTGATTGGTGTGGATCTCTGGCCCCCTGGTTAAAGATGTATGTGTCATTTGAGAGGAAAATAAGGTTGGAAGACAGAGGCCAGATAAAGTTCAGCCCTGTCTGGCATGTGAAGAGGTTTGATCTCGGTCAAGATTACAGTGTAGAAAAAGGGAATTTTAATTAGAGAAGTCACATAGTCAAAGCAGACTTCGACAAACTGTAGCAATACACTGGAACAAGAAGAAATGGGCAGCCAGAAAAACAGCTGAAAGATGGTTATGATAGTTCAAGTAATAGATGATAATAGCCTAAAGATTGTAGCTGTGGGGATGGAGAGAGAAAGGCATGATTCTGACGGATTCTAGAAGGTAAAATATATAGGACTTGTGATTTATTGATTTTGTGGAGTGATTAAGGAGAAAAAGTCTAGGCTGTTTCACACGAATGTCTACAAAATGAAAAAACCACGTTCTTCCAGATAAGTCAAGTCAAGACTATTCCAATTAGTGCTGCGATTTGTTTTCACCATACTTACCCTTGGGTGAATAACAGTTTCCCTTACTGATCAAGTACTTACGTGATTGAGGATAGGCAAATATGTTATTGACTGTTAAACAGCCCTACTTTATTCTGTGCCTAACTGTTCATGAAAACTAGTACGTTTGCTACAAAAATAAAATAAATTTCAGCTCTCAATTACAATATAGAAAAGAGCTAGTTGAAATCTGTAACTCAACAATGAACTTTGAGTTTATTTCTAATTCCAGCATTTCAAAGCTTTAAAGGCTTATTCACTAATGGATTACATTCCCAATGCAACCAGTATTCTGAGATCTAATCAGGCAATTTCAATAATTCTATAGTGGAAAGGATCCTAGTCTGTGGCTTACTGTTGCTATATTCATTTTGATACAGATTACAAAAAATCGTATTTTTTGGCTTTTTAAGGCTTTGAAAACCTTAACTTAATCCTGGGAAGTCCTAAAATAGTCAGAGAGAAGAAGTAGTTTGTGATTATTGATCGGAGAATTTTAAATTTACCTGGGCTAGTCTTCTTCCACTCTTATTTGTTCTGCTGGTTGGAAGATTTCTCACTAATGCTTTCACTCATGCAAGGAGACAATCGTCCAGAGTCAGTGGGCATTCAGTTTAGTTTAGGAATGGAGGATGAGTTGTAGCCTCCCTTTATAGGAGGTATCATGAGATAGGATGAGATGTTGTAATTCTCTTTCAAAGTGCGCTTTATTTTTGTTCTATTTGCTAAATATTATTTATACAGCTTAAACTTTATTTGGCATGCGACTATTGGATATTAAGTGAAAGCATGCATTACTTAAGCAGTATATTGTACACGAAGATGCCAGAAACCGACCACATGCATCTAGAATTTGCCTGATACTAGTTAACAGTTTTCAAAAGTTAAAAATTAGCACCAGAAAAACGTTGAATATCTGATAGTATTATAGAAAGAGAACCCAAACTTTGTTTCAGTCTTTCTTTAGAGCAGCATAATTACTTACTATGAGATGTGATATGCTATGTCGTAGGAAGGCTAGATCAGGAGGTAATTAAAGAAGGAATGATGGAATATTCAGGGATTTATTATACCCAAGTTTTTGGAGAAATGTTTACTTCTTTGAACTGAGCTTAAGCTAACTTTGCAATTTGCACCAATCCCGTTTTCTACTCCAAAGAAATGATTGAAGGAAAATATCTAAAATGTTAATCCTGAATTTTAAGTATTTAAGAAGTTTTAAAATGATTGAGTTTAGGAGTACCTGGGTGGCTTGGTTGAGCGGCCAACTCTTGATTTCGGCTCAAGTTGTGATCTTGAGGTCAAGGTTTCGTGCCCCAAGCTGGGCTCCATGCTCGGTGTGGAGTCTGCTTGAGGTTCTCTCTCTCCCTCTCTGTTTGCCCCTCCCCCTGCTCTCACTTGCTCTTGTGTTCTCTCTCTCTCGCTAAAATAAAGTCTCTTAAAAAATATGATAGAGTTTGGATTTGAATCCATTTTTTCCGCCTCAATTTCAATCTTTTTCTATGAGAATAACCATAAATAATCATTAGGATATGTGATAAACTATATCTCCCATGGCTACTTAGACTGTCCCATTTTATAAAAGTGACAAAAATACCATCAAGTGCAATCGATTATTTTTTTGTGTTTTATGTACTTTCTCCATTGGATCATTAAATTCTTTGAATCATAAGCAAAGGCTTCTGATCTGTTTTATGTATTCTTGCTTTGGAATTCTACTCCTCTATAAAATGCCAATACAGCTCACTCACAAGGGTACCCAAAGTACAGCTTTTGGTCTACAAAATTATCTTAAATGACAAGAGACAAGAAAACCATTATAGATAATAGCTCAGAAGAAAAACAACACACTAAAATGAACAAAGAATAAGAGTTTATAGATATATGTGAGATAGAGCCTTTCTAAACAGAAAAATTACATTAGACATTGTAGAATAATCTCCAGTGTTATGGTAGAGGTAAAAATTAGATGTTATTGATAATTTTTGGTAAGGCGCTCCATTATATAGCAAATAATAACAACTATTTTGACTCATATTTATGGTCATAAGAGGTAGAGAAGGGATGAAACAGAATTGTTTCAGCTCATAATAGTTTATAGCTGTTGAATATTTAATTTTTTTAAGTTAAATTTTGTTAGTTAACATACAGTGCAATATTGGTTTCTGGAGTAGAATTCAGTGATTCATCACTTACATACAACACCCAGTGGTCATCACAACAAGTGCCCTCCTTAATTGTAACTTTCCACAGCTGACCACCCAGATGAAACTATACCCAGAGTCTATGATGCTGGCTGTGTCAATTTTTGATGTGGACTTGTATTTACTAGCAGTTAGAGTCTAGACTAAAGACCTCCCAGTGATGATTTAATGCTTGACTTTGTCCTGAGACTTTGTCTGGTCCCCTTCTAACTTAAGCTATGTGGGCACCCTGCAACCACATACATGTCTGGTGATACCCTCAAGCTCAGGAGGTGATGAAGGCCCTCCTCTGGATAAAGGTGAGGGAAGTACCTTCTTTGGGGGAAAGGCTGAATGAGCATCCCAGTTACCTTTTTATTGAATCAAACACATGGTGGGTGATTTGCTGTCAATAAAATGGGGAATTTCTATACAGCTAATTTTCATTATTTTATTCAGCATAGATTTATTGAGCACTTATTATATGCCAGACACTTTACAATACGATGGGAATACAGTGGTGAGTGAATAGTTATTTATCTGACTGTTTGTTCATGCAACCATGTATTCATTTAGCCTGTAGTCTAGTGGGGCTAAGAATAATTAACAAAAGATCACCAAATAAGTATAAAATTTAAAATGGAACTGTGCTTTAATAGCAAGATGCTTTTATAGCATATAATAGGGGGAAATCTCCCTTGGAAATGTTATTCTTAAGCTGCGACCTGAAGGACTAGTAGATATTGAGTAGGAAAAGACAGGAGAGGATTAATTTCAAGAGAAGGCGAGTGTTGTTGAAGAGTATCTAAGGAAGTGCTGTACAAGGTGGAGAGGAAGAGGCCAAGCCGTACAGGCCTTCTAAAGAGAGTATGTCAGTCTGGGTCCTTCAAGAAGCAGATACCAAGACAGTATTTTATCAGGTGAATTGTGGGAAAGGGAATAGGTAGGAATCAGGGAAAACTGGAAAAACTTTCAGACCATGATGTAAATCAGGTGGAAGCATCTTAGACTGACAGCCTCAAGCTTTTGGGGATACCTAGCACCAAAATCTGCAGACAAAAGAATTCCTCTAGGGAGAAGTCTGTCGTAGTGACTGATGGAGAGCAGCCCATGGCTGTCATGGCCTTACAGTAAAGGCAGAGATGGATTTCAAAAATCTGCAGCTTTGTATTTTGCTGATTGCATCTTTGGTGTCACCGAACATACTCTGAGTTTATAATACCTGTAAACTAGTAGTTCTATCTAGAGATTAGATCAGATTCAAGTATAATTTCTTTACAAGTGTAGCTTTTCTTTTAATTTTCTTTATGATACCTTTTGATAGAAATTTTGCATTTTGCTGTATTCAAGTCAGTATATTTTCTATTCCCTTTCTTGTTAAAAATGTTTATGTGCAGAGCATATAGACTTTAGGTTGCGTGGGTTACAATCCTGTTCCTGTCATTATAGAATGTTGGACAGGTTTCTCAATAAAACTAATATTTATGGAGCTCATACAACATACCAGTCACTAATATAAGCTTTATTTCTTTGGCTTTTTGTTTTGTCTTATTTAGTTTTGGTATTTCTTTCCCTTTCTTGTACTTTCAATCATTTTGTATTTTTGCATTTTAGATGTGCCTTTTGTTTCTAGGTTTTGCATTTTCATTTAGCATGACAGTCTTTGTTATTTTAAGTGGAGCATTTAGTCCATTTCTGCTCAATAAAATTGATATTTTGGAATAATGATATATTTGGAATATTGCAGAACTAAGTTGATATATTTGGAATATTGATGTATTTGGAACATTGCAGAAATAAATTACTGAGATTAGAAAATTCCATGCAAACAAAGGGCAGCGGATTTTTCTCTAAATTAAATGGGGTGGGGGAGTTTTTTTAGGGATAATAGTTACTGCCTTATTTTTTTTTAAGATTTTATTTTATTTATTTGAGAGAGAGAGAATGAGCAGGACAGGGAGGAGCAGAGCGAAAGGGAGAAGCAGACTCCCATCAAGCAGGGAGCTCGAGGAGGCTCAATCGCATTATCCCAAGGACCCTGAGATCAGGGCCTGAGCAGCAGGCAGATGCCTAACAACTGAACCACCCAGGTGCCCCATTACTGCCTTATTTTTAAAGACACATAACTCTAGTATCAGTATAGAGAGGAGACTTTATACATAGGGAAATAAATAAGGTCACTATTACAGTAATGGTGAGTAATGACTTCATCCCAGACAATGATAGTGGGAATAGAAAGGACGGGGTTGACAATACATTGGAAAAGTTAGACTCAAAAGAACTTAAATAGTTAGATGTATTGACTGAGGTAAGAGAGAGCTTGTCATAGGCTTTCTCATAGGTTTTTAGGCTTTGTAACTTACAAAGACTTATAATCATTCTTTTACATAAGAAATAATGGTGGCTAAGAAGACTTTTGGCAGGGGAAATCATAATTATGATTTTAGATAGGTTAAAGCTGAAGGCTCTGGAGATAACCTAGGAAAAGATATCCGGGGGTAGTTCAAATTTAAATCTGAAGTTCAAGATTTAGAGTATAAAATGTCACTTAAAACAATAACCAACATAGAGGTAATAGTTGAGTTTATGTAAGTAGATGATTTCAAAATGAGAATGTATATGGAAAAAAGAAGAGGCCCAATAATAGACCTCCCAGGAAATAGCAACAGGTTGAAAGATAAATAGAATAGACTTAAAAGAAACACAAGGTGAAAGAGAAAAAAATTATGATAGCATGGTATGATGGAAATCCAGGAAAGAAAGAATTCACAAAAGTATGAAGTGATGATTGCTGTCAGATATCTCAGATTATAAAAAGAAGTGAAAAGAGATCACCAGTTGGAATTAGAAAATTGAAAATAATTTGGAAATCTTAGCAAGAATACTTCAAGAATTTCACTGATAAGTACTCAAGAAAATTTCCTTAAAATTCTTACCACAGGTCACAGGTACCAGAGATGATTTTTGCAAATGGGTGGAGGCAACATCTAGCCATTATGCTTCTCTGTACTTCTGCACGTGGAGCTTGAAAAATTCCCATCAGCTATGATAACCAATGAGAGTACTACTGTGTTCTGGCAATGAAAGCATCTGCCATCACCCAGGGTCCTCTCACTCATCTTGAATCCTACTACTGCTGTGCCTGAGACATAGGAGATACTCATTTGTTCGACAAACATTTACTGAACATTGACTCTAGACCAAGTATTAGATACACAAAGATGAATATGATTTGATTCTTCTGTATAAGCTGTTCTGACTAGTTGGAGAGACAGACGGCAGCACACTATGAACTGTTTTTTCTTCCTATAATAACATAGTATACTAGGTAGGAAACAAAGATTTATTATTAAAAAGCCATATATGTATTATTTTGAGCTTAAATCTTTTAGAACTAGAATATCTTTTTTTTTTTTTTTGCTTCTCTGTAGTTGAATACAAACAGTTGAAAACATTGCTTTTCCTTAAAAGAAAGCCTATGTAATCAAAGTGATCTATTGAAAGATGGGGTCCTTCACTGCAAATTCAGTTTCTGCATTAGATCTTCTCTCTAATAATTGACAGATGCTAAATTATTAGTTTATGTATATACAGAGCCAATGAAATGATTTTCATTCTATGTCTACACAGAATGAATAAAATGATTTAAACATAAATATTTGATTATTTGTATTTGGTCTGTAGCAAATATATCAAATATCTGACATGTACACTTCCAGTTGTCTTTTCTGTAACTTGACAGACATTGCTAATCAAGAACTACCCTTTTTCTCTCTAGTCACAGGCTTGGACACAAAATTCTTTTTAGCATAATGTTCCGGGAAGCTATTACCAATGAATTCACATTGATGCATGAAATGAAACCTATCTGCTTTCCCTGATCTTCATAGTGTAAAATATCTGTTAAAAATAAAACATAAATGGCATTAATCAATCATTTTAGACAAACCGTCTTAAGGATGTACCTGCCTAATAGGTGTTCAACTTTAAAAATACAGCTAGCATGTACTAATAGTTTACTATATTTTAGGTACTATGTAAGTATTTTCCTTACATTAACTCATTTAAATGTTATACTACTATTAAGTAGATATCATTGTCATATCCATTTTTACAGAACAGAAACTGAAGCACAGAGAAATTAAGTGACCTGGGTGTGGTCACATATCCAGTAAATGCGAGACCTGGGGTTCAGATCCTGAGCTTATGAAGTTAACCACCATGGACCAAAATTGATTCTGTGTAAGTATGTGTCTGATAATTACTTTATGGAGAAAATTAAGGGAAAACCAACACTCAAATTCTAATTTGTGCTAGGGCATTGTGTGTGTGTGTGTGTGTGTGTGTAGAATTTTTGGAAGTTAGATCACATGATAAAATATGCAGGTGTACCTACTATATTAATATATACTTTTTGCTTATATGCTATACTGTGCTGAAAATATTACATGGCAAAATCAAGAACCGTGGGTTCCAGTGGTTATGTTGCTGTTACCTCTCCATACCTCAGAGTATTGGCAGGACTTCTAAATACATGTATTCATTGCTGTTAGCACTGCCAATTAAAATAATATATTTGGAAACTAATTTGGCAATAAATGCCCAGTCCTGAAAATGTTATTTTCTGACCTAGCAATTCCAATCTGGGAAAAATTTCCAAAGAAATAATTAAAAAAATAAAGAACAACAAATATTTACACATCAAGACTAGTTTAGTAACTTAAAGTTATAAACAACTAATATGTCCCAAACTAAGGTAATATGGAATGAATTATGATAAATTTGTTATCATGATCCTCATTATCATAGCTTTGAATATTAGTAATAGTATAGAATAATAGGTGCCAAGAATGAAAAATAATTGCCTTAGTAAGTTTAATGGCTTTAAATTAAAGGATCAATTTTAGTTGAAATGAAAATTATAATAATGAACCAAAATAGCTTTATGTCAATAAATCAGTGAGAAAGGAGAGTCTGCCAAGCAGTGTGAGTGGGTACTTAGATGGCAAATTTCCAGGGAAGAAAGCTGGTTCAAGTAGGATTTCAATAGAATTGCTTAACCAAGGAAATTCTTCAAAGAGAATTACAAATGGTGCCAGATATAAAATTTCAAGATATGGCACACTTAATATTAAGATGCCAGGACTTTCCATCACAACCTACTATGCTGGTTATTTAACACATCACAGTGGACAGTGGACCTTGCAGAGTGACAAAGAGGGAAATCGAGTCATTTCAAGTAGAAGGGGTAATATGTGTGTGTCACAGTCCCATTTTGTAAAAAATATCCAGGACAAAGGAATTCCTTCAGATATTCTATCAAAACTAAGGACTAGAGTCTCTTAACTCTTGCAAATCAAAAATTAGGCCAATTCGTTAGTTTCATGTGTCTACTGAACATTCGTTATTACCAAAACTGTCGCGGCCGGCGCGACAATCTCGAACCAGGGTTGAGGGTAAGGGAATGAGGAAAAAGAGTCGAGAGACAAAGTGTGGGAGCAGGAGGGACACAGTGGATGATGTCCAAACAGTGTCTAATTTTATTCCAAAGTGCACTTGATTATATAGCGTGAGGGA
>CM052892.1:23998883-24061512 GCA_028534135.1 Potos flavus
ACCTCGTTCAGACCGCCCTTTGTCAGAGCAGCCGAGGGTCACGAGTCCGGGCTCCGCCTGGGTTCCATTAGCAGCTAGCCTGCGGCTTCCCACACAAAACACTCTATTAAGCTCTTCGCAGATGTTTTCTCATTTAATCTATACAACAACCTTACTAATTTATTTAACAGATAACTGTAAGAAAATTATTATTATTTTTCACATTATAGATAAGGAAATTCGTGCTCAGGAACATTAGGCAACATACCTGATGTAATGCAGCAGCTGTATGCTAGCAGTATTTGAACTCAGATTTGCCTAATGCCAGATCTCTCTCTCTGCTAGTTGACTTTGCCCCACAGATGGGTAGAGAGCTTCCTTTCTGCTTAGTGATTTGGCAGCTATGGAATACACTGCTCAGATCTCCCCTGAAGAATTTGTTGTCAGTTATGAGTGCGAACTTCCACGTGTAGAATTTACAGCCATAGCCATGTTCACTATTCAAGTCAAGGACACATTCTTCTGGGAAGTTCCCAGTCAATGCTTGAGTGCAGTGAGAGGACTAGGGCTTGAAATTTCTGCCCAACAGTTGACTCTTCTAATGGACAATTTTTGCTCCAGAGCTGCCTATTGGGTTAGACTGTTTATTGCCTATTCAGAAATATATCATTTCCCTTCTTTTCCTCCCCGAAAAATTACTTCAGGAATTAAAAAAGATATTGACCGAGTCACCTGAGTGACACAGTCAGTTAGGTATCTGACTCTTGGTTTCCGCTCAGGTCATGATCTCAGTGTTGTGAGATCAACCCCCCACCCCCACCCCCCACCCGTCAGGCTCCGCGCTCAGCACAGAGCCTGCTTGGATATTTCTCTTCCTCTCTCCTCTGCTCTTTCCTCTCCCTCTGCCCTCCCCTCCCCCGCCCCCGCTTCCTTGCTCTCTCTAAAATAAATAGATGGCAAAAAAAGAAAGAAAGAAAGAAAAAAGATAATTGACCTAAAGGATTTCTTAGAGCTACTCAGTGACTCAACATTTGTTAGGAATCTGCCCATCAATCATTGAGGGGTAAAGTTACATAGTATAAACAGAGCCAAAGATCAGCCCTGAAAAAATACTACTAATACAAAGTATTAACAAAAATGCCGTGCTTTGTGTGTTGCCTATGGCTCTCACTTCACTCAAACAAGATTTTATGGTTCTGTGTCACGGTGAAATTCATTAGCCACTGGACCCAAGGGTCAAAATATCCTTAAAATAAACTTTTCTGGCTGCTATTGCTAAACAGGAAATTCAATAGCTCATGTTGGCAACAAAAATTTTCCTTTCTTTCTATGTATTTTCATAGTTTCAGATGCAAAGCATACTAGGGCCTCAAAAAACAGAAGGGAGTTTTACATTGTACTATTTACGTACATTTCTATTCCTTCCAAACAAATAAAGAAACAAACAAAACCCAACAGAATAGTGAGGGAAAAAATTAGTCAATCAATGAAAGGAAACAGAATGAATTATTAACCCTAAGGAGGCATTTCATGAATAAGTCAGTTGGCTCCAAGAATCATCTTATAGCAGCTCTCCACTTGAAAGTTAATATACAATTTCTGAAGTAGAGATTGTGACAGACATGTCTGAAATAATAGAAATATATAACTCAAAAAGATGACATAAGTAAATTGCCTCATTTTATAGACAGGAAAACAGTCTCAGAAAAGAGAAGTGGTTTTCTAAGGCTAAAGAGTTTGCTACTGCAAGAGGAAAGTTCCAATCCAGACCTCCTGGCTCTAAATTCAGGGCTCCTTGTTCTAGTTCCTAAAATGGTATCGCAGTTTTCCAAGAGGCTTCTATTCTGTCAGCTCTTGAAATCTTTTGGTAATAATTGGGGTTGTTCTGCTGGAAAAACATCCTGCTGCATTCCGTAAAATAATGATTTTTCACCAAGCTGATTCTCTATTTTATTTTTAGGATAAGTACTTTCCTGGAAAGTTTAAAATTGTCAGTGATAACATTTTGGTTATTTTCAGATTTGTTTTTGAGGACATTTTATTAAGCTAAGCATTATGATTAAACTTATTGCTCTGTGATCTTAATTAATTGATTTTAATATTTTTTATGATGACTTCTGAATATCTAGTTAAATTTGAACAAAGTGCCTTTAATAACTTCTTTATTGACTTTCTAATCTAAATGCTTATTTAAGCAGAAAACAGGAGCTGACTTTTTTAAAAATAGATATATAAAACTAAATAATGTATGGTTTCTACTTTTGAGGAATTCATAGGATAAATAACTAAAGGGAGACACATATTAAAATAATTATAATGCAATGTAATAAGGGATATAGTATAGAGAAGAATCAAAGTGTTATGGAAACATCTAGTACTTGTCACAAAGAATGTGTATATGTAAAAATTATAGTTCCTTTCCTCAAAGATTTCACAATTTGGGAATTTTAGTATTGTTTTAATCTAATGGGGCAAATGCCCTATTGTGCATGGACACTTTTAGGAAAATAGGTATTAAAGAACATGGAATTTTGCTAGAATCCTTGGAGTAAAAAAAAAAAATTCAGAAATTCATTTTCCCCTCTATTTTTTTCCTTTTTAAAAAATTTAAATTCAGTTATATAACATATAATGAATTACTGGTTTCAAAGTAGAGGTCAGTGATTTTTTAGTCTTAAATACTCAAGTTCATTACATCACATGCCCTCCTTGAGGTCCATCACCCAGTTATCCCATCCTCCCACTCCCCTCTCCTCCAGCAACTCTCAGTTTGTTTCCTATGATTAAGAGTCTCTTATGGTTTGTCTCACTCTCTGATTTCATCCTGTTTTATATTTTCCTCTCTTCCCCTATGAAACTCTGTTTTGTTACCTAAATTCCACATTTAAGTGAGATCATATGATAATTGTCTTTCTCTGATTGACTTATTTTGCTTAGCATAATACCCTCTAGTTCCATCTATGTCATTACAAATGATAAGATTTCATTTTTTTGATGGCTGAGTAGTATTCTATTGTATATGTATATACCATGTCTTTTTTACCCATTCATCTGTCACTGGAAATCTGGGCTTTTTCCATAGTTTGGCTATTGTGGACATTGCTGTTATAAACATTGGGGTACAGGTGCCCCTTCAGATCACTACATTTGTATCTTTGGGGTAAATAACCAGTAGTGCAATTGCTGGGTCATAGGGTAGCTCTATTTTTAACTATTTGAGGAAACGCCAAACTGTTTTTCAGAGTGGCTGCTCCAGTTTGCATTCCCACCAACAATATAAGAGGGTTCCCATTTCTCCACATCCTCCTCAACATCTTTTGTTTCCTGACTTGTTTATTTTAGCCATTCTGACTGGTGTGAGGTGGTATCTCACTGTGGTTTTGATTTGTATTTCCCTGATGCTGAGTGATGTTGAAAATTTTTTTCAAGTGTCTGCTGGCCATTTGTATATCTTCTTTGGAGAAATGTCTGTTCATGTCTTCTGCCCATTTCTTGATTGGATTATTTGTTCTTTGGGTGTTTGATAAGTTCTTTATTGATTTTGGATACTAGCCCTTATCTGATATGCCATTTGCAAATATCTTCTCCCATTCTGTCGGTTGTCTTTTGGTTTTGTTGACTGTTTCCTTTGCTGTGCAGAAGCTTTTGATCTTGATGAAGTCCCAATAGTTCATTTTTGCCTTTGTTCACCTTAATTTTGGAGACATGTCAAGAAAGAAGTTATTGGTGCCAACATCACAGGGTTGTTGCCTGTGTTCTCCTCAAGGATTTTGATGGATTCCTATCTCACATTTAGGTCTTTCAGCCATTTTGAATTTATTTTTGTGTATGGTGTAAGAAAATGGTCTAGTTTCATTCTTTTGCATGTGGCAGTCCAATTTGCCTAACACCATTTGTTGAAGAGACTGTCTTTTTTCCACTGGATATTCTTTCTTGCTTTGTCGAAGATTAATTGACCATAGAGTTGAAGGTCCATTTCTGGGTTCTCTATTCTATTCCATTAATCTATGTGTCTGTTTTTGTGCAAATACCATCCTGTCTTGATGATTAGAGCTTTGTAATAGAGCTTGAAGTCTGGAATGGTGATGCCATCAGCTTTGGTTTTCTTTTTCAACATTCCTTTGCTTATTCGAGGTCTTCTCTGGTTTCATACAGATTTTAGGATTATTTGTTCCAGCTCTGTGAAAAATGTCCATGGTATTTTGATAGGGATTGCAATGAATGTAAAAATTGCTCTAGGTAGCATAGACATTTTAACAATCTTTGTTCATCCAATCCATGAGCATGGAACATTTTTCCATTTCTTTGTGTCTTCCTCATTCATGAGTGCTCTATAATTTTCTGAGTATAGATCCTTTGCCTCTTTGGTTAGGTTTATTCCTAGGTTTTTTATGTTTTTTGGCACAATTGTAAATGGTATTGATTCTTAATTTCCCTTTCTTTAGCTGCATTGTTAGTGTATAGAAATGCAACTGATTTCTGTGCATTGATTTTATATCCTGCCACTTTACTGAATTCCTGTATAAGTTCTAGCAATTTTGTGGTGAAGTCTTTTGGGTTTTCCACATAGAGTATCATATCATCTGTAAAGAGTGAGAGTTTGACTTCTTTGCCAATTCGGATGCCTTTTATTTCTTTTTGTTGTCTGATTGCTGAGGCTAGGACTTCTAGTACTATGTTGAACAACAGTGGTGATAGTGGACAGCCGTGCAGTTTCCCTGACCTTAGGGGAAAAGCTCTCAGTTTTTCCCCATTGAGAATATTTGCTGTGAGCTTTTCCTAGATAGCTTCTATGATATTGAGGTATGTTCCCTCTATCCCTATACTGTGGAGAGTTTTAATCAAGAAATTATGTTATGGGGCTCCTGGGTGGCTCAGTGGGTTAAAGCCTCTGCCTTCGCCTCAGGTCATGGTCTCAGGGTCCTGGGATCAAGCCCCGCATTGGGCTCTCTGCTCAGCAGGGAGCCTGCTTCCCCCTCTCTCTCTGCCTGCCTCTCTGCCTACTTGTGATCTCTCTCTCTCTCTCTCTCTCTCTGTCAAATAAATAAATAAAATCTTTAAAAAAAAAGAAGAAAGAAACGATGTTATATTTTGTCAAATGCCCCTTCTTCATCAATTGAGAGGATCATATGGTTCTTCTCCTTTCTTTTATTAATGTGCTATATCACGTTGATTGATTTGTGAATGTTGAACCATCCTTGTAGCCCAGGAATAAATCCCACTTGGTTGTGGTGAATAATACTTTTAATGTACTGTTGGATCCTATTGACTAGTGTCTTGGTGAGAATTTTTGCATCCATGTTCATCAGGGATATTGGTCTGTAATTTTCCTTTTTGGTGGGGTCTTTGTTTTTGGGATCAAAGTAATGGTGGCCTCATAGAAAGAGTTTGAAAGTTTTCCTTCCATTTCTATTTTTGGAAAAAAAACTCAAAAGAATAGGTATTAGTTCTTCTTTAAATGTTTGGTAGAACTTCCCTAGGAAGCCGTCTGGCCCTGGGCTCTTGTTTGTTGGGAGATTTTTGATTACTGCTTCAATTTCCTTACTGGTTATGAGTCTATTTAGGTTTTCTGTTTCTTCCTGTTTCAGTTTTGGTAGTTTGTATCTCTAGGATGTATAAATTCCAGATTGTATGTATAAATTCCAAATTGTATAAATTCCAAATTGCTTAATTTGTTGGCATATAGTTGCTCGTAATATGCTCTTATAATTGTATGCGTTTCTTGGATGTTGGTTATGATCTCTCCTCTTTCATTCATGATTTTATTTATTTAGATCCTTTCTCTTTTTTTTTTTTTTTTTTGATAAGTCTGGCCAGGAGTTTACAATCTTATTAATTCTTTCAAAGAAACAGCTCCTAGTTTTGTTGATTTGTTCTACTGTGTATTTGAGATCTTTCTTATTTCTTGAGAAAGGCTTATATTGCGATATACTTCCCTCTTAGAACTGCTTGCTGATTGTAGCCGGTTTCACTGCTCCAATCCCTGGGAGCTCTGCTGCCCTCAGGCTCCCCTGGTCTTCCTGTGATGAGGATCCTGAGATCACACTGTCTCACCTAGGATTCCACCCCACTTTGCCACCTGAGGACCTTTCAGGCATGGACATCCCTCACTGGAGCAGAATTCCAAAAGTTCTGATTTCATGCTCCTCTGCTATGTCACTGTCTGGTAGCTGGCTGATGGAGGTTCCCTCTGTCATGGTTTATCTTCCCATATATCACCTCAGATTCACTTCTCCACACCTCTTACCTTGCAGAAAGTGGTCACTTTTCTATTTGTAGAGTTGCAGCTATTCTTTTCTTAGATCCTCAGTTGAGTTCGCAGGTGTTCAGAATGACTTAATAGCTAACTAGCTGAATTCCTGGGACCAGACAAAACTAAAGTCTCCTACTCCTCTGCCATCTTGGACTCCTCCCCTCTATTTCTAATATGGAAATAAGATATCAGCAACACAGAACAGAAAGCTGTGAATTTTATATAAGTGGCGCAGACAATGCTCTGGAAATTGAGAAGTGATAAAGGTCTTTTCTAGATAAAAGTGTAGACTCCATCCACAATTTAGTCATTTAACCAGAGAAGTATGACCAAGATGTGAGAAATGTTATCTAGGGCTAAGTGTTAAGGATATTTCTAAAATGTGAATGGCATCAACAGGCTTAGTATTTATTGTGCACTTATGGAAAAATCAACTATATGAGTGTGGTTGAAGCATAAAGTATATTAAGAAAAGTGGTACAAAATGAGGTTTAAAAAGAAAGTTGGAGCCTAAATGTATAGGTTATTAAATACAAGATATTGATTTGGCAATTTATCCAATGACCAGTTTGGAGCCTTCAAAAGTATCTGAACTAGAGAGGTATGGTACTAGGGTTGTATTTCAGGAAAATTAATCTACTAGTCTCAAGTAGTCTGCGTTGGAAGTGAGAAACATTGGAGGTGATAAAGATCAATCAGAACACTATTTCAGTAACATAGGTATTGGATTATGAAGACCTAGATGAAGGCAACGGTAGAAGAAATTACTAGGAAATGCAAAATGTAAACTTCTTTTTACATTAAATATGCCTACCCCACATATCATTCCCATATACTTGGGATAATGTAATATAATAATATTATACCATATATACACACATATATATCATAAACCCCATGACAAATATTGTGCAAGAATAAAACATTTTCTTAATGAGAGCTGCCCAAAATGTCATGCACTTCAGAAAAAAAAAAAAACAGAAAATAGAGTGGATCTGAGTGGATCAATATGATAGATTTAATTTTGCCTATGGATAGTTATGTAAAGGGAATGAGATAGGAGAAGGCAAACTTAAAAAATAATAATAAACAGATTTAAGGTGTCAGGAGAAGATACCCAAGAAAGAATTCTTTGTCAGAAAGAGGTATGATTCAAAATAAGGAGGAATGTTAAGGAGCTGAGTATATGAGACAACTGGAAGATTTCTGGGTGAAGGAGAATACCTCCCTCCGCTTCCTACTTAGGACCCTATATTCTTAAGCTTTTGAGTCTCCGTTTTCTCATTTTTAAAATGGGGATAGGAGTGCCTCGATGGCACAGTTGGTTAAGCATCCAACTCTTGGTTTCGGCTGAGGTTTGGCTCAGGGTTGTGAGATCGAGTCCTGTGTGGGGCTCCATGCTCAGCACAGAGTCTGCTTAGAATTTCTTTCTCCTGCTCCCTCTGCCCCTCCCCCCATGCTCTTTTTCTTAAATAAATAAATTTTTAAAATTTATTTTAAAAATTTAAAATGGGGATATTACCTGCTGCTTGTTAATAATTATTAAGTGAGTAAACAAATGTCTTGGAATGTTAGTATTTATTATGTACTCAATAAATATTGCTTGAATATTAATGGTTGAGAAGTGGAAGATGGAAGCAGTTAACAAGGAGTTGTGATAGATGATATAAATTAAAATAAGTGAAAGGGAAAATAACATGTACCACTGATAGAACACAGCCAGATCCTGGCACATAGGAAAGGATTATAAAATATTTTTCTAAATGGAATTGAAAATATGGGTTTCATAGCTGACTATACTTGTATTATTTGGAATACAACTTTTGAGACTTAATTGATCCCAGTTAAATTCAACAGCAGAAATGATAACACCATGAATCTTCAAATTGACAATTGAATCAATCTGTATTTATATCTATAATAGGAAGCCATAATTCAGTCTCATTGGATGCCCTGTTAATGAGATGTTTTGTCTTAGTGAGTTTCCTCATAAACCATGTTTTTAAATCTAAATTAAATGAGAAAGCCAATATCCCATGGCTCCCTGGGATTTTGCCCAGAGACAAATTCCTCTAAAATCCCAAGGTCCTTTGCTGCATTGCTTTAATGTTTCTATTAAAATGCCCATGAAAATTAAAGAAAAGACAAAGCATACTTATATGTATAAAAACGAGTAAAAAAATTTTTTTTGACTCCAGTGCACAGAATAGTTGTCTGTCTCTCTTTCCCTTACCGCAATTTGCTGAGCAATTTGAAGAAAATTTGTGATCTGCAGTGCACCCTGCAGAGACAGCATCATCCTGCTGTTTCTGCAAGAGGAAACAATAAACTCTGCTTGGGTTTTCCCACACAATTATAAGATAATTAAGCTTAGCTCTTTAAGGATGAGTTCAGGACTAGAACTGGCCTCTTCTTGACTAAATAGCGCTCTGAGGGCAAAACACTTAATTATAAAAGATCATCTTAAACACACACACACACACACACACACACACACACACACACGGTAATCTGGGTCCTTTGTAACAGCATCTATAGAAAATGCTGCCATTGTTCTTTCATGGATTTCAATGTTTTGCAAACTAAACATTTTCTAATTGCGAGTGAACAGAAATAGAAATACACTTTCTTGAGAGAAGGTGACACACACGAAACCCTCACTGAGTAAAATCAGAACATTAGAAGCCAACAGAGAATTTTTAGCATCTACACACCTGAAAAAACATACAAGAAACCAGTAGTTTAAGAAAAAAAGGAGGCTTCAAGGAACTCTCAAATCATTCCATCTCTATAGTCAATTCTGCTTTTTGGCTTTGTGTTTCAGTAACAGGAAACAGATGGAAGAAGTTGTCCTCATATATCTCTTCTAAAAGAAGTAAAATAAGATGCTCTGGATAGATGCACATACATGACTTCTAAATGGCGGCTGTCCTTAATCTCTCCTTACTTACCTACCCCGGCGAATTGGCTGGACTTGGTAGAATAATAAATCCTGAAGTTTTATCTCCAACTAGTTTTAACATTTGTGTAATGAGGCTCTGATCTCTTATTTCAAAAGATGTTGTAAGAATTAAATATATACTTAAAAGTGTTTATTGAAGTTCTGAAGATAAAGTACTCAAAATCTGTTGAACATATCAGGTCTATCATTTACATTTTTAAAATAGCTATGGAAATTAGGGTTAAGACAATACAGATTACTTTTGTTTATAAAGTTCAGGCAAAGAGGAATAAAATATAATCTTATAGACCACATGACTTGAAGCTCAATAGCTCCTAATTCAAACTCCAACCTCTGACTATTTTGTAGGTTTTGGGTATAAAAGAGCATCATTGATGATCTTATGAAAGTTCTAGGAGGCTTCTCCAAAGAACAGGATTCTTATGTGGAAAAATGCATGATGAAGAGAGGTAAACCCAGGGACACTGACCTGTTCTTTTGGATATCATAGGATTGCTTGAGAGATGCAGAGAGAGGGGCTCTCAGGAATATGCTAAAAATTAAAGAAGGAGAGTTTAGGAAGAGATTGGAACCTCAGAGAAAGGGAGCCAGTTAGAGAGTGTCTTTTGTTTCTCATTACATTATCCAATCAGATTTTACTAGAGATTTTGCTGGTGGTTATAAAATAATTTCTTCGCTCCATTTAGCTCCTCTCTTAGTGTGTATAATTTATTAGGCAGAATCCTGTAGAAGAAAACTGTTAGCAGCTTCATTTGTACACCAAACTCTAACCTCAGCCTTCAACATCATTAAGTTAGACTGTGCTAATATAGACACTTGCAAAAATTTGGACATAGGAAGGGCAACTTTGGGTTCTCAGTTGTCATTTTTTTTATTGCCTGCTAAATATTAAGCACTGAGTTAGGTGCTGAGAATAATAATAATACTCCCTTCTTCCCTCAAGATATGCAAAGCCTGGTGCAGAAGAAAGAAAAGTAAACTGAAAATGTTAACACAATGTTCAAAATGCTATAGGGAAACGAAGGAGAGACATAGTAAATATACCCAGGGATAAGAAAGTTTTTGAAGAGTAAATGAGACCTGTGCCATGTTTTGAATGATGAGTAGATCTTTATCAAGTAGGCAGAATGTTAGAGGGTACTCCAATTAGAGGAAATAGTAAATTCAAAGGTATAAAGTTACAACAAAGTATGTTGTTGAGCTTTCAATTTGGTATAACTGGAATGTAGAGAGGTCCTGAGGAGAGTGGAGAGAGAAAAGGCTTCAAAGATGAGGAAGATTTACTTACTCAGGCTTTATATGCTGTGGAATAGGAAGTATGGACCCTTTGAAAAGTTTTAAGCAGTAAGCAGAAGGGTAATGATCTGATTTGTTTTCGGAGGATTACTATAGCAGTTAGATAAGTAAAATTACAACTATATCACTAAAAGAATGCTGAGTGTAGCAGGAGAAAGAGAGAAAGAATACCTCCCAGTTTTCTAGCTCAGCCAGTTATAGTGGAAAGAAACGAGTCTAAAATTTGAAATATTTTTATGTAAAAATTCAAAAAAGAAATGACTGTATATATATGTTAAACTTTAAAGTTTACTTTAAAAAAGATGTTTGGGGGGTGCCTGGGTGGCTCAGTTGGTTAAGCTCCTGATTTTGACTCAGGTCATGATCTCAGGGTCCTGGGATTAAACCCTGTGGGGGATGAGGGGGAGAGGGTGGATTCACGCTCAGCAGAGAGTCTGCTTCTCTCTCTCCCTCCGCCTCTTCCCCAACTCATGCATGCTGTCTCTCTCTCATATAAATAAATAAAATCTAAAAAAATGACATCTGGTTTGAGATTAGTTACTATAAGAATATGAAATACATTATTTTACTTTAAAACATATACTTTTTAAAAAAGATTTTATTTTATTTGACAGAGAGAGAGAGAACAAGGAGGCAGAGCAGCAGGCAGAGAGAGAAGGAGAAGCAGGCCCTCCGCTGAGCGGAGCCTGACATGGGGCTCGATCCCAGGGCCCTGGGATCATGACCCAAGCCAAAGGCAGCTGCTTTAACCAACTGAGCCACTCAGGTGCCCCAAAATATATACATTTTCAATTACAAAGAGTAAACAATTGCTAACTCACACAAGAAAGCTTTATAAATGTAAATTCCACCTCCATCACAACCTCTTGTCTCAAAGTCTGGCTGGAAACCAGATGACATAATCATGTCATGTATAAATAAGGATGGTTTTATTTGTTTTCCTACCATAATAACATTTACTTATGTTTCTTGCCCTATTGTACTAGCTGGGCTAACCCATAAAATGTTGAATAGAAATAATGATAATAGGTACCTTTACCTCATTCCTGATCCAGGGGAATGCTTTCAAGTATGATGTTTGCTGTGTTTTTAAATGCTCTTTATCAAGTTAAAGCTGTTTCTTTCTTTTCTTGGTCTGCTAGGATTTTATTTTTATCATACATGAGAGTTGAATTTTATCAAATGCTGCTTCTTCCTATTTGAGAAAATCATGTAATTTTTCTCATTTATTTTGTTGATGTAATGAGTTACACTGATTGATTTTCTAATGTTGAACTGACCTGCACTTGAAACAAAGCCAAATGGCTGCAATGTATTAACATTTAAAAAAAATTATTTAATTCTGCATTCAGTTTGCTAATACTTTGCTTACAGTTTTTATTTATATCTTTATGAAGAGAATGAGCCATAATCTTTCCTTCTTGTGATGACCTTATCAAACTTTGGCATTTAGTTGATACTGGCGTTATAAAACTAAGTGAGAAGAGTTATTCCTCTTTGTAGAATTTATATAACGTTGGAGTTACTTTTTCTGTACATTTTTGAAAAAACTTCCAGCTAAAGTTAACTGGGCTTGGAGATTTCTTTGTGGGAGAATTTTATTTACTTATTTTATCTTAATTTAATTTTTTTACCCATGATTTTGTTTATTTGTAATTTTAATTCCAGTATAGTTAATATACAGTGTTATATTAATTTTAGGTATACAATATAGTGATTCAACAATTTCATATATTACTAAGTGCTCATCATGAAAGGTGTACTCTAAATCACCTTCACCTATTTCATCCTATTTCAGGAGTCTGATTTATGGTTTGTCTCTTTTTTGTTTGTTTTGTTTCTTAATTTCCACATGTGAGTGAAATCATATGGTATTTTTCTTTCTCTGGCTGGCTTACTTCACTTAGCATTATACTCTCTAGCTCTATCCATGTTGTCGCAAAGAGCAAAATTTCATTCTTTTTGTGGTTGAATAATATTCCTTTGTATGTATATAATACATCTTCTTTATCCATTCATCTATCCATTACGCTTGGACACTTGGGCCACTTTTATAATTTGGCTATTGTAAATAATACTCCTATAACCATGGGGGTCCATGTATCTCTTTGAATTTGTTTTTGTGTTTTTTGGATATATACCCAGTAGTGTGATTATTGGATCAGAGAGTAGTTCTACTTTTAAGTTTTTGAGGAACCTCCATACTGTTTTAAACAGTGGCTGCATCAGTTTGCATTCCCACCAGCAGTACTTGAGGGTTCCTTTTTCTCCATGTCCTCGCCAACACTTGTTGTTTCTTGTGTTTCTGATTTTAGCTGTTTTGACAAGTGCGAGGTTATATTTCACTGTAGTTTTGATTTGTATGCCCTGATGATAAGTGATGTTGAGCATCTTTTCATGTGTCTGTTGGCCATCTGTATATCTTTGGAGAAATGTCTGCTCGTGTCTTCTGCTCATTTTGAATTGAATTATTTGTTTTTTTTGGGTGCTGACTTACATAAGTTCTTTATATATTTTGGATATATCATAAGAGAAAGAATAAAAAACATCATCATTTTAAGAGATGCAGAAAAAGCATCTTTGTACTTTCACAAACTACCATATCTATTTATAATAAAAACCATCAAGAAAATAAGTTTAAAGGGAAAATATCTCAACATAGTAAAGGCAATATATGAAAAACCCACAGCTAACATCATATTCACTGGTGAAACACCAGAGCGTTTCCCCTAAGATGGGGAACAAGACAAAGATGTCCACTGTCACCACTTTTATTCAACATAGTACTGGAAGTCCTAGCCACAGTAGACAACAAAAAGAAACATAAGGCATCCAAATAGGTAAGGAAGAAATAAAATTTCAGATATTTACACTTGATCTTAGCCAAAAGGCCGAGAAGCGATAAAATTTCAGATATTTGCAGATAACATGATACCTTATATACAAAAACCCCAAAGACTCTACCAAAAAAATATTAGAACTGATCAGTGGTTAAACTCTCTTTTATTTTTCCCCCCATATTCATCTATTTTGCTTCTTAAATTCCACATATGAGTGAAATCATATGGCATTTGTCTTTTTCTGACTGACTTATTTTGCTTTGCATAATACAGTCTAGCTTCATCTACAGAGTTGCAAATGGCAAGATTTCATTCTTTTTGATGGCTGAGTTATATATATATATATACACATCTTTATGCATTCATCAGTCAATGGATATTTGGGCTCTTTCCACAATTTGACTATTATTGATAATGCTGCTATAAACATTGGGATGCATGTGTCTCTTTAAATTAGTATTTTTGTATCCTTTGGTAAATACCTAGTAGTACAATTGTTGGATTGTAGGGTAGTTCTATTTTTAACTTTTTGAGGGACCTCCATACTATTTTCTAAAGTGGCTGCACGACTTTGCATTCCCACCAACATGTAAGCATAATAGCGACTCTTAACCATAAAGAAGAAACTGAGGGTTGCTGGAGGAGAGGTGGGCAGTGGGATGGGTTAAATTGGTGATGGGTATTAAGGAGGGTACTTGTTGTGATGAGCACTGGGTGTTGTATGTAAGTGATGAATCACTAAATTCGACTCCTAAAACCAGTAACTATATGTTAACTAACTCGAACTTAAATAAAAAAAAATTCCAATGGCCTTCTTTTGCTTTTCCTGCATCTCTTGAAATTATATGTTTTTTATTCTTTATCTTATGATATATCATGTTGATCGATTTGCAAATATTGAACCACCCTTACATCCACAAAATAAATCCCACTTAATCATGGTAAGTGATTTTTTTAATGTATTGTTGGATTCACTTTGCTAATATTTTGTTGAGGATTTTTGCATCTGTGTTCATCAGATATTGGCCAATAGTTGTCTTTTTTGTTGTGTCTTTTTAAAATTTATTTTATATTTTTTATTTTTTATTGTGTTATGTTTGTGTGTGTGTGTGCGTGTGTGTGTGTGTGTGTGTGTGTGTGTGTGTGTTATGTTAGTCTTTATCTGGTTTTGGTATCAGGGTAATGCTGGCCTCATAGAATGAATGTGGAAGTTTTCCTTCCTTTTCTGTATTTTGGAATAGTTCGAGAAGAATAGGTATTCTTTAAATGTTTGATAGGATTCATCTGTGGAGCTATGTGGTCCTGGACTTTTGTTTGTTGGGAGTTTTTTGCTTACTGATTCAATTTCATTGCTGGTTATCAGTCTGTTCAAATTTCCTATTTCTTCTTGCTTCAGTTTTGGTAGGTTATATGTTTCTAGGAATTTATCCATTTCTTCTAGGTTTTCCAGTTTGTTGGTATGTAATTTTTTGCAATATTCTCTTATAATCCTTGATATTTCTTTGTTGTTAGTTTTTATTTCTCCTTTTTCTGATTTTGCTAGAGCTTTCTTTCTTTTGTTCTTTCGTTCTTTCCTTCTTTCTTTCTCTCTTCCTTTCTTTCTCCCTCCCTTTCTTTCTTCTTTCTTCCTTCCTTCCTTCCTTCCTTCCTTCCTCCCTCCCTCCCTCCCTCCTTCCCTCCCTCCCTCCTTTCTTTCTTTTTCTTTCTTTCTTTCTTTCTTTTTCTTTCTTTCTTTCTTTCTTTCTCTCTCTCTCTCTCTCTCTCTCTCTCTCTCTCTCTCTCTCTCTCTCTCTCTCTCTTTCTTTCTTTCTTTCTTTCTTTCTTTCATCTGGCTAAAGGTTTATCAATTTTGTTGAGTTTTTCAAAGAACCAGCTCCTGATTTCATTGACCTCTTTACTATTTGGTTTCTATTTCATTAACTTCTGCTCGAATATTTATTATTTTCTTCCTTCTACTGGTTTTGGATTCTGTTTGTTCTCCCCATTCCAGCTCCTTTAGGTGCGAGGTTAGGAGGTTTATTTGAGATTTTCCTTGCTTCTTCAGGTAGGCCTCTATTGCTATAACCTCCCACTCAAAACAGCTTTTGCTGCATCCCAAAGATTTTGGACCATTGTGGTTTTTTTATTATTTTCATCTGTATTCACGTATTTTTTTTTAATTTCCTTTTTGATTTCTTGTTTTACTAATTTATTTTTTAATAACATGTTATTTAACGTCCATGTATTTTTGGTCTTTCCAGATTGTTTCTCATAGTTTATTTCTAATTTCATCGTGTTGTGGTCAGAAAAGATGCATGGAATAACTTCAATCTTTTTGAAACTGTGGAGAGTTGTTTTATGACCTAATATGTGATCTATTCTGGAGAATGTTCCATGTGCACTTGAAAAGAATGTGTATTCAGCTGTTTTAGGATGGAATGTTCAGAATATATCTATTAAATCCATCTGGTCCAGTGTGCCATTCAAAGCCACTGTTTCCTTGTTGATTTTCTGTTTAGATGATCTTTCCATTGATGTAAGTGGGGTGTTAAAGTCCCCTGTTACCATTATATTACTAATGATATTACTAATGATATTACTAATTCCTTTATATTTTTTATTAATTATTTTATGTATTTGGGTGTTCCAATGTTGGATGCAAAATATTTACAATATTACAAAATATTTACAATTATTACATCTTCTTGTTGAATTTTCCCCTTAATGATTATAAAGCGTCTTTCTTTGTGTCTTATTACAGTCTTTGCTTTAAAGTTGACTTTGTCTGACATAAGTATTGCTACCTTGGCTTTCTTTTGACATCTATTTGCATGATAAATCTTTCTCCATCTCTTCATTTTCAATCTGCAGGTGTTTTTAGGTCTAAAATGAATTTCTAGTAGGCAGAATATAGATGGGTCTTATTTTTTGTATACGTTCTGATACCCTATGTCTTTCGATTGGGACATTTAGTCCATTTACATTCAAAGTCATTATTGATAGATATGTCTTTATTACCATTTTTTAAATTTGTTTTGTGTTTATTTCGTAGATCTTTTCTGTTCCTTTCTCCTCTCGTGCTTTTCTCTCACCATAAGTTGGCCTTCTTTAGTGATATACTTGGATTCTTTTCTCTTGATTTTTTGCATATCTATTACTGGTTTTTGATTTGTGATTATCATTAGTTTTGTATATAATATCTTCTATATATAACGGTCTATCTTAAGTTGATGGTAGCTTAAGTTTGAACCCATTCTTTACTCCTCTCCTCCCCAGGTTTTTGGTATATGGTGTCATACTTTGCATCCTTTTATTTTGTGAGTCCTTTGACTTATTTTTACATATACTCTTATTTTTACTGCTTTTTGCTTCCTACTTTTCTAACACTTACTTATGGTCTTTCCTTTCCACTCAGTGAATCCCTTTAACATTTTATGTACAGCAGGGCAGGTTTAGTGGTCATGAACTCCTTTAATCCTTGTTTGTCTGGGAAACTCTTTATCTCTCCTTCTATTCTGAATGATAGCTTTGCCGTATGGAGTATTCTTGGCTGCTGATATTTCCCTTTCAGCACTTTGAATATATCATGCCATTCCCTTCTTCTGGCCTGCAAAGTTTCTGTTGAAAATTTGCTGATAGCCTTATGGGGCTTGTATGTATCTATTTTCTTTTGTCTGGCTGCTTTTCAAATTCTTTCTTTATCACTGCTTTTTGTCTTTTTAAGTACTATGTGTCTTGGTGTGAACTTCCATAGGTTGGTTTTAGTGGGGGGATTTCTGTGCCTCTTAGATCTGAATTTCTCTTTCTTTCCTCAAATTCAGGATGTTTCAGCTATTATTTCTTCAAATAAATTTTCTGTCCCCTCTTCTCCCTTTTTCTTCTTCTGGGATCTTTATAATGTCAATGTTATTATGCTTGGTGGAATCACTCAGTTCCTGAAGTCTGTGCTCATTTTGCATAATTTTTTTCTCTCTTACCTGCTTAGCTTGATTATTTTCCATTACTCTGTCCTCCAGGTTACTGATTCATTCTTCTGCTTCTTCTAGCCTGTTATTTATTTCATGTAGTATATTTTTAATTTCATTTATTACATTCTTCATCCCTTATTAGCTCTTTTTTATGTTTTCTTTTTGTTAAGGGTCTCATTGATGTTCTCCACTGTTTTTGCAAGTCCAGTGAGTGTCTTTATGATCATTACTTTAAATCACCTATTTATGATCATTACTTTAAATTCTCTAAGGCATATTACTTGTCTCTATTTCACTTAGGTCTCTTGCTGTGATTTTATCCTGGTCTTTCATTTGGGACATATTCCTCTGTTGACTCACTTTGTCTAACTCTCTGTGTCTGTTTCTTCGTGTTAGGAAAGTCATTTATGTCTCTTGCTCTTGAAAGTAATGGGTGAGGTATGCACTTTTAACAAGGTGGAGCTGGTCCTCTTCCACAGGGGATTGACAGCCACCACGGAGACCAGGATCAATCAGGAAAACTCTGCAAAGTGCATGCAGGTAAATTCTGCCTGCCTACAAACTGTGTGCACCACCCCTCTTCCACAATGGACATGTAACCACTGCAGAGATGGATGGGATAGGGTCACTCCCAAAGTGTGTGTGGACCAGGTACACAGTTATACAAGGTGGACATATCCACCATGGGAGGTGACCAGCTGCCACCCCTATACCACGGCCCTCTAAAGCTGCAGTTGGGAGGCGTGGTATTGGGAAAGTTTGCACCAGTCTTCTGGGGGGAGGGGAGCTGCAGCACCAAGACCATGGAGGTCAGGCTAGAGAGGGTGCAGTCCGATGTAAGGAAGCTATGTAGTGAATGTCAGTGCCATGCCGGTTCCTGCAGTTGGCCATGTGTTTATGACTGGGATGAGGGAGGGAGATGGTGCCTGCCAGGTCCTTTTTCCTAGAGAAATCCGAGAGATTAGTAAATAATTTTCCCTCCCATGTCTTAGCTATTTATCAAACTGCTGCTTCTATACTGTATCTTCATGGGCTGTTTTTTGTGCTGTCCCTTGAAGGGTAGTGACTCAGTTTCCTATTGCTCTCCCAGCTCTCACATAGCCAAACCCACTGATTTTTAAAGTTCCAGGCTTTAAGTCCATCTGAGTATAAGAACTCATGAAATTCATCTCCTCTGGTTTTCAAAGTCACATGTTATAGAGATTCATCCTACTTCTGCAGGCTTCCTGGTGTGATAGTCTGTTTCTCTCCCCTCTTCATGCCTGTGAGTCCCTTCCTCTGGTGGTTTAGCTCCCTACCACATCTTTGCTGTACCCACCCTCTTCAGTGTGGTATCTTCTCTATACTTATTTATGGAATTTGTTCTACAAGTATTTGGGTGATTTTCTGGTTTATGTACACTGATGTGAATATTATGGAGCTGTATCCATGGGACCACGTGAGCTCAGGGCCCTCCTATTCTGACATCTTCCCCAGAAGCCTTTGGGAGAATTTTAAATTGCAGATTTAGTTTCTTTCATAGGTATAATAGTAATCAGATTTTCTATTTCTTTTTATGCCATTTTTGGCAAGTGATACTTTCTTAGGAATTTGAACATTTCATCTAATTTGTCAAATTGATTGGTGTTTAGCTTTATATAATTGTTACTGATGTCTTTAATGACTTATCATGTTTCCATTATTCTGATATTGAGAATTTATATTCACATGTGTGTGCATTTTTTTTCTCCATCTGTCTTGTTTGGAATTATCCAGTTTTATTAACCTTTTCAAGAAAATCAACTTTTGACTGTGTTGCTTTTATCTGTTGTAAGTCGATTTTCTATTTCATTTATTTTTGCCCTTCTCTTTCTTTTCTTTCTTCTATTTTCTTGGTGATTAATGTATTGTTCGTATACTAACTTTTTTCTTATAGATACTTAGATCTTTGATTTTAGACTCTCTGTTCTCTAACATGTTGTTCTAAACATGATTAGTTGCATTCTACAAGTTTGATCTTATCATCATTTTGTTCGAAGTATTTTCTAACTTATATTATGAGTTTTAAATTCTTTTTTCTTATAAATTCCACTTGACTTAAAATTTTATTTTATTTTATTACCATAGATGCATCAACTTTCTTTTGGTTGGTGTTTGCCAGATACACCTATTTTTCTTCCTTTAACTCCTAACCTTTCTGCGTATATCTTCTATAAGCACTGTGTAGTAAGTTTTATTTTATACTCAGGATGACAATCTTTGTATTTTAGTAGGAGAACTGATCCATGTACATTTAATGCAATTGCTGATATACTTGAATTTATATTTATCATTATACTAAGTGCTTGCTATTTTATTACATGTTTATGTATTATTTGGCCCATAGAAATCTAGTTTAAGTTCCATATATTTGAGATTCTTCTTTATCATCTTTTTTTTTTCACTTTTCAATGACATGTTTGTTAGAAACTATACTCAGTATGCTTTCAGTCCTTTCAGATATCTTGAAAATTGTTCATAGTGTAGTATTTGGTAAATATTCCATATAATTCTGTTTTTGTAATTTCATTACCTGGGTAACACATGTCTGTGTTTTAATATTTTCATCCAGTTTCTTGGTAATTGCTATGCTTAATTTCTTATTGAATGTCATTCAGATGTATGAAAATTTGTAGATGATGTTATTTTCCTCCAGAAAGTATGCATCCTACCCACAGACAGACAGCTAGAATTATGGGGTCACCACTGCCCCATAAGGGACTGAATTGACTTGATGTGCAGCGTAAGCCTTTATAAGGCTTATTCTACTTCTGGTTTACCCTTACTCCTAGAGTGCAGACTTCCAGGGTCTTTACCAGGGACTCTCCTTTTTGGAAATTCCTGAACTCCAGATTTTTATCCTTGGCATTGGAAGAGAAAACTCTGGTCTGTGTTTCACGTTCTTTCTGCTTAGATTCTTAGCTTATTGTTTTATGTAAGGAATTTGAAAAGTATCTCAAAGATAAAAGTGCTAACTTCTCTTGTTTTCTTTATTTTACTTCTTTTGGAGTTGTTTGTTTCTCAAATCTTGGCTTTTTTGGAAGTCCTACTCAAATGTTTGATTCCCCAGTGTCATATGATTTTAGAAAGTTCTGTTAGATTCTGTGCTCTTAATAGATTGACAGATTGCAGTTGTCAGCTGAGGAATGATGACACCTTGGATCAACTGGTGTTAGAAGAGATAAAGTGATATAGAAATAAGAGGACTCAGTTATGAATTGGGTGAGAGTTTTTGCAAAGATGCTGGGTGAAAAGAAACATTGTAGAATGAAATATGAATTTTTTTATAGCAACTAGGAAGACATAGAAGTGGCATTTTGAAATATGTAGAAGAGATAGATTATTTAAGAAATGCAGTAGCACATTTCATTAAAATTTTGGAAATACATTTTAGATCACTTTCTCATATTATGCAATCAAAAAAAGTTCCAGAGAGATTTTACAGCATTGAGTGAAAAAACTGAGAACCAAATTTAACAGAATAAAATATAGATATTTGTCTTATATTTACTTGAGGAATGTCGTTCTAATTTCAAAAAAAATAAAGAAACTAATCAATGGAGAAAATTGAAATACTTGACTATGAATATTTGAAAACTTCTCAACACTAAAAGTATAATTAGCTTAAAAATACAAATGACAAGAGGGAAAAGTTGGCAGGCAGAGGAAGAAGCAGGCTCCCCGCTGAGCAAGGAGCCTGATGTGGGACTCAGTCACAGGAGTCTGGGATCATGACCTGAGCCGAAGGCAGACGCTCAACCAAATGAGCCACCCAGGCATCCCAGAAATATTCTTGAAAATGGTAAATTGGATGGGTAAATTAGAGATGTTTTAATAAAGGTAAAGAGTAAATATACAGGAAGAAGGATCTAACAGAAAGCCTCTATATAATAAACTCCAAATGAACATAGAGACACCTTAAAATGTGTGAGTTCTGTCCAAAGGGTAATGGAATGATGGTCAAAGACCATTGTATCACTAAGAAAGATGATCCTGGCTACAATGTGGGGAGTGGTCCAGTGTGGTCCAGAAAGAGGAATGCTGGTTAGAATCATGCAGGAACCAGATTATGTTAAAGGGTCATAAAAATATGAGACTTAATCTCTTGATGGAGTAAGGAATGTCATTACAAATGACTTACAGGAAGTTGTGACATCTCTGAGGTTTCATTTATACTTCATTTACATCTAGAAAGCAGTCCTATTCTCTCCATACATAGACATCTACAAAAAAAGCTTCTCTTTCATTATAGTTTTCAAGATATCTATATAGATATAGATATCTCACATATTTTCTCCCTCTTCCATTCCTCTCTACTTCCAGCCAAATGTCTTTCTAGCTAAAGTGTTTTAGATTTTATGCTTCATTTTATGATGATGAAATTAAAACTGCTGGCTTTTATGGAGATCGTGCGTGTGTCTGATTTTGGTTGTTAAAAAATTGGGGCCAAATCTTTGACCTAGTAAGCCTCTTTCCTGGGACTTTATCATACTTAAATAATCCAAAAGCAGATAAAGAAGAATATCTGGAACAAAAGAATTACAAATGATTAATCGAGTAACATAATATGCTTGCTCTATATCACAATAAAATAATATATAGCCATTAAAAATGACTATTATAGACTGTAGCAACCAGAATATCTTTATGAATCATTTAACCAGATTATAAATGCGTATCTACACTCTAGTTAAAACATTATAAAAATGATATATATTTGGAAAAGATATATATCTGGAAAAGATCAGTGAAAATAAAAATAGTTTGATTCACTGAGGTGACCAAACAGTGGTTTTCAAACTATAGTGTGCAAGAGAATCATCTGAAATACTTCTTTAAAATTCATATTCCCAGACCCACCCTAAGAGATTCATATTCAATTACCCTGAAGTGGGACTTCAGAACTTACACACATAAGAAAGCATTCTCAAGTGACTCTGAGGCAGGACATAAGTAATTTACTGTTGGTAACACTGTGATAGGATCAGAGGTGATTTAAAGAATTATAACCAGTCTTATCATCCACTAATGTGGTTATGTTGTTTGCTCCACAAATATGAAACATATGGGGGAAATCAGGAATATACTGCAGTTGATTGTTTGTATAGCCCCTAGTCAAAATGTGATAGACTAAATTTTACACATTTGATGTATAATATCATGACATATGCATATTTCTGACCCACATTAATAATTTTGTTGTTGTTGCCTATGTCTGTGGAACTCTATTTTTCTTATCTATTCCTTGGGAAGACAGTGACTCCATTTGGTAACTTACTGCTATTCAATTCTTGGTATTGAGCAGGAAAAACAACAAATTTACAATAGTTCATTAATTGAAGAGAACTTTAAATGATAGTTCTCTAATGGAGAACACTGGAGTTAAGCTTGCTGTCATGGATTCAGCATCCATCTTTCTGGGTGAACCTACATTTGCTGTATCTTAGCTATCCTCCTGCCTCCTCAAACCTGGTTTTCCTTTTTCCTGTTGAAACACATCCCATCTATAACCCAACACACATCATACCCTACTGTAGTCTTGCTAGCACTTTCCCTAGGGTATGGAATTGCCTCTCTTGGGTCAACTCTCTATTTAGTTTCCTGCTTTGAATGGATTTATCAGTAGGAAGCATAGTATAGGTGTAACCTTCTGTAATTTACTTAATGATTGTTACCTAATTGGCTACTATATTGAGAACTGTGACTGGCACATACTTAGCAAGTGTACAACAAAGGTCAGTGACTATTCATTATATCTGCTGGTCTGAATACTTTTAGATATCAATATTAGCCCTAACCCTAACCACCTCTGTATCTATTGGATACTTGGAATGGACTTTAAAATAAGTTAAGCATCATGGCTTCATGAATGTTCCACACCTCCAGCTCTTTTCTGGTCCCTGTTTCATCTTTCTTTTCATCAATTCATGGGGTTGAAATTCCACACAAGTATGTACCCAATCTCGTATTTATAACATTAGATTAGAACTTATATGTAATTTCTAATGTAGACAGGGCAAGCACATTAATAGTTACCTTCCCAAAGTATACTGTACTAACTAACTTGGCATTGAGAAGGAAAAGGAGGCAGTACTCTCTTACATATTTGGCACACATAATTACATTTATTCTCATGATGATAACGTATTACATGAGGAAACTGAAGTTTGACAATAACAGAGGTTCAAGTAAAGTGACAGAGGCAAAATTTCAACTCATATCTAACTGACTCTAATGCTTTTTTTGGGAGGGAGCCACTGTATTATTTGGCTACTATATTATATTATGGCAGTCAACTTACCTTTTTTTTTTTTTTAATTTAGAGAGTAGAAACAAACCACTTAGAAGGAAAATCTTATTGTTAGCAACATTCAGTCATTAACTGAAGGTTTTTAGTTTGTGTGATTTCGTTTTTCTAGAACTGGTTATCTCAAATATTTGACTATTGTATAAGTTTAGGTTTTCATTAAGCCAAAAATAATGAAAGAGAAGAGAAAGATGAGGTTTTAAGTGATACTATGGACAAATTCTCAACATAAAATTAATATGCAGGGCAAATGGGGAACTGAACAAAAATGATTAATTGCACATTAAAATTTACCTTGATATTAAAGTGTGTCAAGGGCATATAGTTCTGAAAGGATATCGGACGAGACTAAGAGTGTGAGAAAAATAAGAAATGGCTGTGAGGTCATTCTTTTGTTCTATTCCGTGAACTTAATAGCATAGAAACCATTGCATAATGACTGACATGATGATACAGATCAAAAATGAACAATACAGCAATACAAATTAAGAGGCTGGTTGTTGGCCTCATTTAGGATAGGAATAATGAATAAGCAAGGTCAGGTCATGTGAGAATTTTTCTTTAATTGAGAGCTCTAGTAAGAGTTTTAAATAGAAATTAAATTGCTGTTTGTATTTTAAAGATATCAGTATCTTTTACATTTAAATACTCATAGAGACAGTTAAAGATAATACCTAAAAGTCAGTCTGAGATCTAAGCATATGTGTTAACCATCAGAAAAGACCCAGAAGTTTCCATGAACCATAAGAAGTAGATAAAATGGATTGAGAAATACAATTGTAATCTATGTATTGAATCCTGGTAGGAAGAAATGGGGATTGAGAATAGGAACTCAGTATAAAATATAGTTTTATTTTTTCCAAGTTAACTTGAAGACTTTCTATTAAAACAACCTGAACAACTACAAATTTACCCTGTGGGTATGCTTTCTTTACAGAGAGAGCCAGGGCCACAGCCACCCTCCTCTATTCCTCATCACTACCTCTCCTTTTCATCCATTCAAAGAAACAAACTCAGAATACAATATAGCAAGCAGGCAGAAGGAGACAACTAATAGTGTAATGTATTTCTTGGTATATTTTTTCACTTATATGAAATAATGTATGTACAGAGAGAGACAAGAATAATATTGAAGTGAATAATGCTAAAGATTGTAGGATTTTATGTACTCTAATGGAAGAAGAGTCAGAGATACTTTTACCTCATATTCGCTTGTTGATGTACTGAAATTAAGACAATCTTAATTTATATCAAGATCAACTTTTGTCAACTTAATGTGCTTTTAACTCTTTTATTTAATTCTTCACACTCACTGATATCAATAATCTTGATTATTATTTCCATTATTTTATTTGTAATTTATTTTATTTATTCCTTTTCAATTCACTTCTTTTTCATTTTTCTGACTGGTGATTTTTGTTCTGGCAGCACGTTTTTTAGGGTTATGTATTTACAATGTTTTGAAATATTTGGTGGTGCAAATATCACTTATTTGTCTTTCAAAAATGTTGACTTGCCTATCTAAGTCTGCTTTTCTTCTCAGAATTGTTTTAGCTATTCTCAAATGTGTCTCTATGCAATTTTGGATATTGATATTGTGATGAAACCAAAAATTACTTATGGAAAAATTGTGACCTTTATGAAATTCATTCTTCACATACAGGAATTCCCTGAAATACCTTATAAATTTGATGGGAATTGTGACATTTATTATGTACAGTTCCTCTGCATTTCTTGGTTATTTTTAATTGTATATAAAATATTTTATTCCTTTGTATTATTAAGCTGGTATAACTGTTATGAAGGAAATGTATTAACATTTAAGTTAGAAGACTATGAGAATTTGGAATAGAATAGTGCATTGATTAATAGACTAGATGATTCCATCAAATAATGCTTTTATCTGAGTAGGAGCTAAAGTTCTAATGACTTGAAAATTAGGTAATGATATGACTCAAATCTAGAGACAAAAACTCCGTGACTATCTCCTATAAGTTACAAGATTCCTATTATGGTTTTTAATTTGAGTTAGGTATAACCTATCCTTGTCACAGACAAGAATCTGGTTATGTCACCTCAATATTCCCTTTTATTAGGAATCCTCAGCAAAATCTGGGAAGGCAAACTTAAAATTACTTGCAAAGTTTATCCCCAAATTTGAATGACACAGGCATTTCCTAAGTGAGTATACATGTGATCATCCAGGGAATCTAGAAGTGAGAATATGATAGTTTGAGGAAATCAAGATTATAATTTTTTTTAGTTAAGAAATAAACTGGCTTTCCAGGTAGCTATAGACAATGAAGTCAGTGTATTAAATAACCTTCCAAGATCTCTTCCATAAAATATGTAAAATAGCCTCACATCATGCAAAGTCACATGCTAAGAATTACTTAAAGACAAAGAAAGCTGAATTTTAAAATAACTGTGATGAAATGAGAAAAATCAACAGGTGTTAGCACCATGGACCCACTGGTCAAGGGCAGGAAAAGTCAAAGAAATAATGGCTTTAATCTTACCAAATCTGGCAAAAAGGTATAACCTACATTTCAGGAACTGAATGAAGTCCAAACAGAATAAACCCAAAGTAATTCACACTAAATGCATCATAGTCAATCATCTGGAAACTAAAGAAAAGAAAAAGCTTGAAAGCAGTGAGAAAGAAAAGACATCAAGTGCTGAAAGAAAAGAACTGTAAACCCACTATATTAAATACAAAGAAAACATCTTTCAGAAATGAAGGAGAAATCAAGACATTTTCAGATGAAGGAAAACTAGGAATTTGTCACCAACAGATCTACCTTAAAGAATGGCTAAGGAAAGTTTTCTGAACAGAAGAAAATGATAAGAGAAGAGACCTTGAAACATCAGGAAGAGAAAAAGAACAAAATGAGCAAAAATATCGGTCGATATAATAGACTTTCCTTCTCTTCTTAGATTTTATAAATTATATTTGACAGTGGAAGTAAATATTAGAGTCTTATGTGATTCTAAATGTATGTAGAAGAAATATTTAAGACAATTATACTATAAGTAGAGGAAAGTAAAGGGATATAAAGGGAGATAAGGTTTTTATATATCACTTGAATGGTAACATGATGATACAAGTAGACTGTGATAAGTATATAATGTAATATCTAGAATCATAACCTAAATAGCTATACAAAGTGATACACTAAAAAACACTACAGATAAATCGAAATAGAATTGTTCAAGTCAAATATTGTTCAGTTATCCTACAGAAAGACAGGACAAAGGAAGAGGGAAACTTAATATAAACAAAAATAAAATGGCAGACTTAAGCCTCAATGTATTAGTAGTTACACTAAATGCAAATGGTCTAAATACAGCAAAGAAAAGACAGAGAGTATCAGAGTGAATTAAGTAACATGCTCAACTATAAGCACTCTACAAGACACTACAAATATAACAATATAGGTGGTTTAAAAATAAAAGGATGGAAAAAAGATGTATAATGCAAACATTAATAAAAAAAAAAAGCAGGAGTGGCTATATTAACTTCAGATAAAACATTACCAGAGGTAGAGAGGGATATTATATAATAAAACAGTTAATCCACTAAGAAGATTTAGTGATACTAAATGCACCAAACAACAGAGCAACAAAATATGTTAAGAAAAAATTGATAGAACTGAAAGGAAAAATAGACAATCCACAACTAAATTTGAAGATTTCAATATCCCTCTATCAACAATTGATAGAATATATAGACAGAAAATCAAGAAGGATACAGAATAACCAAATAACACATTAACCAACAGTATGTAATTGACACTTATAGGACACTCCACTCAACAAAGCTGAATACATATTCAGGTGTCCAATGGAACTTATACAAAGTACATCATAACCTGGCCATAAAAGAAATTTCACCAAATTTAAAAGAATTAAAAATACAGAGTGGGTTCACTGACTACATAAAAGCAAACTAGAAATCTATTATAGAAAGATAACAGGAGGGATGCCTGATTGGTTTAGTTGGACTTGTGGTTTCAGCTTGGGTCATGGTCTCAGGTCGTGGGATCAAGCCCCATGTTGAGCTCTGCACTCAGCAGGGAATCTGCTTGTCTCCCTCTCCCTCTGCTCCTTCCCCCCACTCGCACTCTCTCACTCTCTCTAAAATAAATAAATAAATCTTTAAAAAAAAAAAAAAAGGAAAGATAACAGGAGAATCTCCAAACAATTGGAAACTAAACAGTAGATTTCCGAATAACACATGGGTTAAAGAGGAAATCTCAAGGCAAATAAAAAATTACATTACACAAAATTAAAATGGAAAATATGATAGATTAAGATTTGTGGAACAAACTCAACAACAACAACAACAACAACACACACACACACACACCACCCCCCAAACAATCCGATTTAAAAATGGGCAAATGACTCAAATAGACAATTTTCAAAGATACACAAATTGCTAATAACCACATGAAAAGATGATCGACATCATTAATCATTAGGGAAATGAAAATGAAAACCACAATGAGATACTGCTTTGCACCCAGTAAGATGACTATTATCAAACAAACAGAAAATAAACAAGTGCTGGCGAGGATGTGAAAAACTTGGAACCTTCTACATTGCAGTGGGGAGGGGGAATGTAAAATGTATAGCTTCTGTGGAAAGTGGTATTGTTGTTCCTCAAGAAATAAACAGAATTACTGTATGAAACAGCAATCCTACTTCGGATATATACCCAAAAGAAGTGAAAGCAAGGACCGCAACAGATTTTTGTATGTTCATAGCAGCATTATTCACAATAGCCGAAAGGTGGAAGCAGTTCAGGTGTCCATGGACAAATGAATGCCTATACAAAATGTACTAATTACATACAATGGAGTATTATTCAGCCTTAAAAAGGAAGGAAATTCTGACATTGCTACAACATAGATGAACCTGGAAGACATTATGCTAAGCTAAATAAGCCAGTCACAGTAAGGCAAATATTATCTGATTCTACTTATATTAGGTACCTAGAATAGTCAAATTCATGGAGACAGAAAGTAGAGTGGTGCTTTTGAGGGGATAGGGAAAGAAAGGAATGGGGAGTTATTGATTAATGGATACAGAATATCAGTTTGGGAAAATGAAAAGTCTGAAGATAGATAGAAATGCTGATTGCAGAACAATATGAATAATGCCATGGAACTGTACTCCCAGAAAATGGTAAATTTTATGATAGGTATATTTTATTACAATTAAAAAAACCTGTGGGACATAATTAAAGCAGTGCTGAGGGGGCATTTTATTTATTTTTTTATTAGCATATAATGTATTATTTGCTTGAGCAGGGATTTTATAGCGCTAAATGAATACACTAGAAAAGAGGAAAATGTCTGAAATCAATAATGTAAGATCTCACCTCAAGAAACTAGAAAAAGAAAAGCAAAATAAACCTAGAGTAGGCAGAAGGGAGGAAGTAATAAAGAGAACGGCAGAAATCAATGAAATTGAGAAAGGAAAAACAAGAGATATTTAACAACGCCAAGAGCTGGTTCTTTGAAGAGTTCAATATTATTGTCAAACCTCTACCAAGACTGATAAAGGAAAGAAAAGAGAAAAGATTCAAATCATCAATGTGAGGAATCAATCATGGCATATCAATGCCAACTCTCTAGAGTGTATATCAAGTGTTCTGTTTGAGACATATTAAGTTTGATATATGTCACAAAACTTTCAAACCATAAAGTAGGCACTGGGATTTAGGTGCCTTGATGAACAAGAACTGTTGTTGAAACCAGTCTCAGCAGGTCAAAAACATTTTTTGGTCATTTGCCATGTGACAATGCATCCTTCATCTGAAAACAAACAAACCTGATTAAACTATTATGTGTAGTGCATTGCATAGCAAGCCTTTGTTTTATGCCATGCAGATAATTTATATAAATCATAAATGAAATGAGAGCATGTAAGTTTCCTTATACATTTTTCATTATGTCATGAACATTTTTGCATGATTACTACTTTATAATAGCTCCATTAGAGAAAAAACCAGCCACCTCTACATCCCAAATGATGTCATTGTTGTCATTGGGTACAAATGAAGGAAGGTCACGTCATAGAAGAAAGGAATGACAGGATTGTGTCTATGTGGCTTAACTGCCAATGAGCCTTATTTATCTACCTCCTCACAAGATAGCTAGAGGCTGGATGATTAATCAGGAAGCATGTTCTTCAGTTCTGCCCAGGTTATTGAAACTTGAAGTAGAAAATCTTCATCAGAATGCAGAGAAATCAGAGTGAGTGATAGCTGATTGCTACTTAATGTTGAATAGAAAATGGGGACTTTGTTGAGAAACTACTCAGACTGATGTCTGTATCCAACTTCTGAACCTTTTATCCAATGATTATAAAAAGAATCTATTATATAATTAGGCCCCTGAAAGGGAGAAAGTAGTCTCTACTGATTTTTGACCACAACTTCTACTAAAACGCCAGGGAAACATCATCATGTATGCCATTTAATGTCACAGGAATTTCTGCAATTACATGGAATAGTTTTCTCAAGCTTTTGGCAATTTTAGGTTACCAATTTTAAGTACAATTTTAAAAGATTCATCAACTCTGTGAGAAATGTTGATGGTATTTTGATGGGGATTGCATTGAATGTGTATATTGCTTTGGGTAGCATAGACATTTTAATAATATTTGAATCCCTTTTTCTATTAAATTAGAATATTCCAATAAATTTTAGTCACTAGGAATGGACAATAGTGTTTAGTGTTATCTGTTTAATGGTTCTGATTCATATTCAAAATAGACCTAAAATTTATAAACAGATTTTTCAGTTACTACTTTAGGCATACAAAGGTATACTTATTCAGTTACTATGTTAAGTATACATGACATTCTGTAGTATCATCTCAAAAACTGAAAAATCAAATGCCTCCATATGAAAGATAATGGTGAGTGAGTCTTTATCCATGCTTTGTTTCATTCATCTCTGTAAAGCATTCTTTCAAGTTTTGATTAAATATGCCCAATAATGTATACCAACAATTTCATTCTCCACAGGTGAAAAAGTCATCAGGTATTGTGAAAGAGTGAAACTCAGCAATCAATCTGCAACATGGCTTAGTTTTCTTTTTGCAATTTTAATATTTTATCCTTAACTCGAAGAACTGTGATGTCTTAGTATGGTATCATAGATTCAGACTGATCGAGATTCTGCCCATTTCAATGAGAAACACAATTATATAAGTTACTTAAAATCTTGGAAGTGATCTCCGGTATTAGAAATGTTTCATTTAATGGTTCATTTCACTCATTTGCATACCTTTATAGCAATCTGCATTCTTATGTGCATAAGAGCATTTCTTTGCACAGCATATTGAGAAAAATGCATGATTTGATGATATTCCCAATTATGCTCTTTTCTTTTGACTCTGAATTGAGATCAGGAATGGGCTCTGGAGCTGGACTCCCTGGCTTTGAATCCCGGCTCCACTACTTACTAAGCTGTGTGGCTGTGGACAATTTACTTAACCTCTCAGTTTCTGCATTGATAAACTGAGTTTCATACTAGATAATAACAATTTCATAGGTCATTGTGGTAATTAAATGAGTTAATTCTTGTAGAGGTTTTAGAGCAGTGATTGATACATAGTAAGTCTCAGTACATGTCATCTAATATTATATGTGAGTAGCACTAACTTAAAAACTTACTCTGATATCCGTGATTTTATCTAATTGTAGTATATGTAGTGCATGTGGCTTTAATTGCTTTTCTAAATAATTACACTTCAGTAGTCAGGACTCTTTCTGACATGGATTAAAAGAAAAAAAACCTTGAACCTAGCTTAAATGGAAAAAGGAATGCATTAGCTCACATAAACTGGGAAATCCTAGAGGAGATTTCAACCTGGCTGAATTAAGAATTCAGACAATACTATCAATAATAAATCAATCTCTTTTTCTCTCTCTCTCTTCAATCTCTTGGTTCTGCTTTTCCAAATTTGGCTATATTCTCAGAGGAAAAAAATGGCTATCTTTTTTGTGCTTAAACTTTTTAACTATTAGTACTTCAAAAAAGAGAGACTCTCCTTCTCATGGCATCATTATGAATCCCCATGTAAAATAAACACATGATAATGGTTTAAGGGAAAAGCTGTCTCTGTAGTTAATCGCCCCTTTCAACCTTCTTTCTAGAAACAATTTTCCTTCTCCCCGGATGAAATATCAGGCATGTTCCACATCTTTTAGCTAATAACAAATAGTTTAATTTCTTAGTATTAAAAAATCCAGGCTAATATTAATGCTTCAATATTTCATCCACTTTAAAGCTTCTTCCATTCCCCAGCTTGGCCCTTCTTTAGGCTGTGAGCTCTGTGATGGGAACATACAGGTGAAGTTAGTTACCTCACCATTTTCTGTCCCCATTTTTCTGCTGCTTCTCTCCCATTTGCTATGCTTCTTTTGAATCCTATAGTGTTGGAATAGGGGAACAAAGACAGGTAAGGACAGGAAAGGTTTGCCCATGTGATACGGTTGTCATGTGGCTTTGGTATCCTCTGAAGAGTGGCCAATATATAGGTGCTCAGTCTTCTAGTTGAGCCCCTTTTGTGGGTTTCTGGGAGACTTGTGGGGGACCTCTTACCTGCAGTTCCCTGAGGCTAACAGAGGTCTCTCCTGCCTAAACACTCATTTATTTCCTGTTCCGTTCTTGGGTTCTGACAGGTATCCCGAGACTTGCTCTGAAGAGTCTACTCTCCACTTCTTGACTGAGAATCCTTTAACACATGCAAGTCTTCTTGTCTTCTTCAGGGTTGACATCTTGCCTCCAAGTTCTGGAAGTCCAGGCGGCTTCCAGCACAGCTCTGTCTGTTGGGCTTAGGAATGAGCCTGCCTGATGGCAGCACGAGCTGTCCTTTTACTCTTACCTCATCTGATCAGGCTTCCCTGCTGCCCTAGACAGGTGTTGCCTGGGATTAGATAGATCGGTTTTTCTAGTTCTGGACTTGTCTTGGTAGGTATGTTTGGTTCTTCCACAAAGTGCATTTTTCAACTAAGCTGCATCGATAAAATAGGTACTATTTTGGCCTCCAGTTTGATTGTTTTATTTCTCATGTTCAGAATCTAGATTGGGAAAAGAGTTCTCTTTATTTAGATGGATGGAGAATCTCAGTGGTACAGACCACCATGCTGGCAAACACTAAACCATTGAAGAAAATATAGAATGAAGTGGGAGAGAGCCTAGGACATAGCCACAGCCTTCAAATTTTTAGTCTAATTAGCGAGCTAGGCAAGTCAGTCAACATGTATAAGTTAATGTAGTAAAGACAATAATGGCTGTATTTATTTAGCATTAACTCTGTGCTAGGCTTTACATGTATTTTCTTAAGAATACATGTATTTTCTGTAAGAATTCTTACAGCCACCTTGATTTAAGGACTATTATAATCTTCATTTTACAGGTTGAGGCTCAGAGAATTCAAATAACAAGTTAGGAAGAGTTGGAGCTCAAATTTGAGCCCAGGTCTGTCTGATTTCGACATCTTTTTTTTTAAGATTTATTTATTTATTTTGGAGAGAGAGACAGAGCACAAGTTGGAGGAGGAGAGAGAGAGGGAGGGAGGGAGAGAGAGAGGGAGGGAGGGGGAGAGAGAGGGAGGGAGGGGGAGAGAGAGAGACAGAGAGGGAGGGAGAGAGAGAGGGAGGGAGGGAGGAGGGGAGAGAGAGAGAGAGAGAAAGAATCCCAAGCAGAATCCACACTGGGCAGGGCGCCTGGGTGGTTCAGTGGGTTAAAGCCTCTGCCTTCGGCTCAGGTCATGATCTCAGGGTTCTGGGATCCAGCCCCACATCGGGCTCTCTGCTCGGCAGGGAGCCTGCTTTCCCCTCTCTGCCTGCCTCTCTGCCTACTTGTAATCTATCTCTCTGTCAAATAAATAAATAAAATCTTTAAAAAAAAAAAAAAAAAGAATCCACACTGGGCGCGGAACCTAAGGTGCGGGGGGGGGGGGCTTGATCCCACAACTCTGAGATCATGACCTGAGCAGAAACCAAGAGTCGAAGGCTTAACTGACAGCACCAGCCAGGCTTTTAATCAGCACCCTCAAAGGCCTTATTTAACTTTTAGAAGCTTAGAGTCTAACAGAGAGACAGACATGCAAATCTTCAATTTCAGGAAAACATAAGAAAAGCTTCCTTCTATCAAGTGCTTTGATGTAGTAAATTATATGATATAAGGTCTTTCTTAATATGCTAATGTCATTATTTGGCAAAAACAAAGTGTCTGTCTTAGTTCAGGCTGCTGTCACAAAGTACCATACACTGGGTGCTTATAAGCAACAGAAATTTACTTCTCACAGTTTTGGAGGCTGGAAGTCTGAGATCAGGGTATCAGAATGATCAGGTTCTGCTGAGGAAATCTCTTCCAGGTTACAGATGGTTGATTTCTTGTTGTATTCTCATATGGTACACAGTGAACTAACTCTCTGGCCTCTTCTTATAAAAGATTTGATCTCGTTCATGAGTGCTCTACCCTCATGACAAGTCACCTCTCAAAGTCCTCACCTCTGAATATACCACATCGGGGATTAGATTTCCACATATAAATTTTGGTGGACACAAACTTTCAGTCCATAATAGTCCTAGGTATAAACGCATGAATCTGCAGGAATCGTAAAGCTCATCTCTAGCGCCCAAATAGTGTACATGCTCCACTTGTGTAAACTGACCATTGGTGCGTGCTCACCAAAACGCCATGCCTTTTAATATATTCTGAAATAAAAACACACTCTATTCAGGATCAGAAAATCACACAATTTCTGGGAGTTCAAAAGATTTATTTTTACTGTACTTCATTACATAAAGAAATATAACATTAAATTTCACAGAAATAACATTAGTATTCTGATTTTATTTTAAAAGTGATTTTTTATATATCTACTCATTTCATACTATAGTATATAGTAATGATGGTATAGAATAGATCATCATCATCATTGTTATCATCAATATAATTTGTATTATATTATAAGGAGCCTGAGGTTCAGAGTTATAAAGTGGCTTGCCAAGTCACACAGTTAGCAGCTGCCTGGATTCTCTTCTGACTGTAAATCTTTCTACTCTACCTCAGCGCTGCAGATACAGCCAGCAATCACTCTAGCTTTTCCTTGGCTAGTTCCTCCAGAATGATGGATATCTTCAAAAAGTTGCCAACGTGACTGCAAGAGCTGATTATTGGCTGGCTAGAAATAAAACATATATCAGACACTGTGGGTAAAGCACAAGTGCATTTAGAGAGGCATTGTTTTTAATCATGAAAAGCTGGTATGACAGGTAATTTTTTGAAATATTAAATTATGTTTTGTTTTTCCAGCTCTAAAAAAAATAAAAAAGAATGAGCAGTATTTATGTTTTATACTTTGTATTTTCCTCCCCTCACTCCAGAAAGGCAACCAGGACTTCGAGTCCTTTTCCCCTGGGTGTAATTTCTAAGCAAAACAAAATTCCTGGTAGAAAATCGCTTTTTATGGTCTTTTGGAAGCTTAAATTCATGAGAGGGAGGGAAGAGAATCCAGTCTCTTCTAGGTTGAGAAGTAAACAAAAGCAGTGAAAAAGTTGGGTTACACCACAAAATTTAAAAGGAGATGGCGATCTGCTAATTTGTGGTGTATTTGAGATGGAAAGTATGATCCATTGAAATATTCTTGGAAGCAGGAAGGAACCTCAAGATGGAATGACGGCTTGATAAAGCTCAGGAGGCTGGACCCTAGATAGTAGAGCTAGAACATAGGCAAACATTCACGTGCCTCACAAAGGCTCCAGAGCCACAGGACTTCAAAGTTCAGTGTAGAGAGATGATAGGTTTATCAGTTCTTCCAGAATGCCTCAAAGGCAGAAGAGGTTTCTGTGAACATATATTTATCAGAGCTCCCATCATCATCTTTGTACAAAGGCAGAGTCAGAAAGGGGATGCCCAAAAACATTGTTTTTATGTTACAGAAATAAAGGACACAGCAAGTGAATATAGTCAATGATACTGTAGTAGTGTTGCATGATGACAGAGGAAAGATGCACTTGGGGTGACCACAGCATAAGGTATAAAGAAGTCGAATCACTGTGTTGTACACCTGAAACTAATGTAACATTGTGCGTCAACTATGCTCAAGTAAAAAACCAAATTATTTTAAAGGATTGCTTTTCTAGATAGCTACTAGCTGGAAACTTGAAGATTTAATTTTACTTGAAGATTTAATTTAATCGTATTTAAAAACAATAAAGTATATATGTATACGTGAGTGAGGCAGAGTTGGATAGTTGAAATAAGTTTGGCATATGTGAATAATTTTGACACTGAGTGATGAGTACATGGAGGCTCATAATACTATTCTCTTTTGTTTATGTTAAAAATTTTTCATAATAAAACATTTAAAAAACATTTTAGATATAATAAAACATAATGAAAACATTTTAACCTTCAATAAGATGACAATTCTTGCACCCCTATTTTGTAGAATAAGGTTCATCTGGCCATGTTGGAAAGAGCCTAAGAAGTACAGACAAAGGGAATAGTTCAGTAGCAGGACCCGCCATGGGCTTAGAATGGAGAAGTGGCGATGTACGTGACATGCATTTTCCATCTTTGATCAAGATTCCCTCTCTTTTATTTTTTATATAAACAAAGACATCAGAAATCAATATATTCCATTTTAGTCATTTCTATGCAGAAATAGAACAAATACGTCATGCTTTTGTGGGGCTAGATTAATAATTTGAATCAATATCCTTATCTTTTATTATAAATATGGTTCAGTATTTGATTCTATAGCCCTTTTTTTTTTAAACAAAATGTTTCTGCTTGCTTTAGTTCCAGGACAAGCTCTACTAGGAACAGAGGTGGGATTTAACTAGAGTCCCCTAACCACAAAAGCTGTTAGATCCAGATAATCTTGCTGGCTTTGGTTCCACCAGACTAGAAATAAAACCTGGCCTGGATCCTTACCAGAGTCTGAGGGCTGGATTTCATTTCCAAACTCAGACAAAAGCCCTGGTGTCCAGTTCTTGCCCTACTACCAGCTGCGATGCCCCAAACTTTTCCCCGCAGCCCTGCTGGTGCTCTGGGATGGCATAATCAGCCAGCCAGGGCTCCAGGGCTCTCAGATTGCCCTGATCTCCTGAGTTGCCAACCTCTTTCAAATTCTGCCATAGGACCTGCAGCTCAGCAGTCCCAGAAACCTGCACCAGCAGAGCTCCTTCTGGCCTAGGTGTCTAACACCAGGACACCCCAGATGAGGAGAGTCCAGCTGAGGGAAGTCTAAGCATCCCCCTATAAAGGCCCCGAGCAGACTCCTGAGGACTGCCTGTTCTCTGAGTGGGGCTGCTCTCAGGAAGGGCTGAATTCCTCTGAATCAATTGTGAAATAAATATCCAGTAGCTCAAGGAGATTTGAAACTAGCTTCCAAGGAGTACAAACTACCAGTGATTCACAGACACATCTAGGTCTTTGAGGGATGTCCAGCCATACTTAGGACTGGCCCAAGTGCAGCTGCTTCTCCAGAGGAAAAAAAACTTCTACTTTGGAACTGCTGCCGACATTTAGGACCCTGAATGCCTTGTCCTTCAGGGCTGAGGATGGAGTATCAAAACCTGAAAAGCTTCGAAGGATCATAAAGGTCTTTGAAGTGATGTGCAGAAGAAAGTGTTGCAACTTCTATTTATATTCTTTTGTATCTAAGAGGCTAAAAAGGAATATACTTTAATAAAATAGAATCTATGATTGGCAGTGGTATACCCACTTGGTCCACGTGTCACTTAATATATAAGTTGTACCCTGACGGGAGAATATACATTCCACAACTTAAGGGGTCAACAACTGCAGGCCTACACATCCCTTCAAGCACATAGTGTATTTATATATGCTTGGTTATGTGTGTTTGTGAATTTGATATCATAAAGAGTAGACTATAATGCCTACATTTGTAATGACATTAGGCGTGACCGTATAAATCTATTTTATGTATTGTTTTTTTTTTTTTTTACGCAACACAGTTGTCTTGTTATCTTTTGGCAAGGAATCTAAAAGAGTAACAGTTTTCTTTCACTAAATGACAAGTACTCCAAATTTGGTGACCTTTTTTTTGATGACAAGTAGCTGTCAATAGATGCCACCTAACAGAGATCCTCAAAAAAGATAAAGACACTTATTGTCTCCTTTCAAGTTAAAGGTGACATTCTAACAATGAGTGAGAAAGAAACTGTTCTTTGTTTTGTTTTCTTTTATTTTTAATCCTGCTATGGGAAAAGAATGTTGAAAAATGGATGTTTGTATGCGTTTACATCATTGTAAAAAATGATATGTCTTAGACATAAACTTCTCATCTTACACTAAAAAAAATTGAAACAGAATTCCCTAACCTATTTTAAGATCTTCCAAATGAAGAGTTTCAGTGGTTTTTTGAAACCATTTGATAAAAATTTTAAGAAAGAAAATCCCTTCTGACTCATTACAAAAAGAAAATCGATTTTGACATCAGGGAAAGGGAGAATTTATGAATTTTAACAATACAATCGAACAGGAAATGTGAATAGGACTGAGAAATTAATTAGGAAGTGCAGCCAATGATGCACTTCCTCTGTTGGATCCACAGATCTTTTGAGAAATATTTTGCAGCTGTGATAGTCATCAAAACCAAGTATCAAAATAAAATGAACACACTAGAGCTTTATATTCTGCAACATAAAGCACTAAGTCAAAATTTTATTTAAATGATGAAACATATTCTATCTCATCACAATGCTAAAACTATTATAATAATAATTTAGTGAGCCCTTTAATACAGATTTTTGTTTAATATCTAAATGTTTAAATATTTCTAATTCATTTTTATTGTATAGGAACAGTGTCTAGTTTGGCAAATAGTTTGTAGTGTACATAGTACCTAGTACTATATATATGTATATGTTGTTTGTGTGTACATATATATGTAAAGAGAGAGAGAACAAAAAAAATTATGAAAAATGCCCCTGGGTCACACACATGAGATCCAGAATAAATGGACATAGCTTTTTTTTTTTTCTTTTTTACTTATTTGACAGAGAGAGAGAGAGAGAACACAAGCAGGTGGAGTAGCAGGAAAAGGGAGAAGGAGAAGCAGGCTCCCAGCAGAGCAAGGAGCCTATGTGGGGCTTGATCCCAGGACCCTGAGATCATGACCTGAGCTGAAGGCAGTCACTTAACCAACTGAGTCATCCAGGTGCCCTGGACATAGCTTTTGAACCACAACTTGAAACAGAGGCTCTGAGACCGGCTTATCTCTATATCCATAGTGTTAAGCACAAGTCCTGGCTATACTGAATAAATAATAAATGATTGAAAATTTCAGTATAGCTAGAGGTTTAAATTGTTCTAATTTAAAAATAAGCACTCATTAATTCTTTCAAAAACTGTTTTAAACCAACCACATATACACAGAGCAGTGAAATAAAATCGCAAAATATTTACGCATTTGTAAAAAAAATTCTATTCCTGTTAGACCTGAAAAAAGGAGCCTGATGTTTCTGTTACTAACCACTAGATGGCAATAGCTCTACATTACTCTTCATCTCACTTCCTAGGGATCCTTCCCTAGTAGTCTTGGAGTTAGCACAGAATGTTATCTCTGCAGATATTTGCCAAGAAAAGGCTTATCTGTCTTAGCAACTCTGATATCGATATTACTGATGCAAATGTATTTCTGTGCTTGTTTCTTGTTGCATATATCTATGACTATTGCAACAGTTATCCACCAATTTGATTATCTTGGAGCTGTGAATTATAGCAAAATCAATAAAGAATTTATTTTTAAGCCGTAGGAGTCCATAAAGGTCTACATATGGAAAATTTAAGATAATTGCTGTGCTTTTATGTAGCATCCTGATATATTCTTTCTCCTTCGCCCTAACCTCATGGCCTTGGAATTACAGAATAAAGACATGAACGCAGCTTTAAATACAGATAAAGATGGCAGAAGTGAGAGGCTGCCCTTGCTTCTCTCCCTGGCTATTGCTCTGTATTCACAAACAAGTCACCTAACTGTGACTGAGACCTGTCCACTTTCTCTTTCTTGGAGCAGATCTACAAAGAACACCTGCAAGATGCATGAGATTTTGGACAGAAAATGATGGAATTGGAGACAAGATAATGGCTGGGCAGTATGAAATGCTCTTCAGCTCAATACCTTAGGAAAATGATACAGTGAAATTTTCTTTTGAAATAGGAACAAAATTTAAATCAATGCTTTCGTGAAGCTGTTCTGTTTGAATTTATTCATACAGCCATATCAGGGTAGTAGAAAGAAACCATATCCAAAGTTCAGAAGTTGAACTAACTAGTTTGGTCTAAAGCCCTGATAGATAATACCTAGATCTTTTAAGATGTCTTTTTCTGTGAATTTATCAACTATTGTCTCTAAGTGACTAAAAATTAGGAAATGAAACTAGTTAAATTAATTTAAAAAAAAACCTCTTGACCTTTGAATTTGTATCTGTTTTTTTAAAGATTTATTTATTTGAGAGAGAGAGCATGAGTGGGAGGGGTAGAGGGAGAGAGACTCTCCAGCGGACTCTATGCTAAGCATGGAGCCCAATGTGGGGCTCAGTCTCACAACCCTGAGATCATGGCCTGAGCTGAAACCAAGAATCAGATGCTTAACCAACTGTGCCACCCAGGTGCCCCTGAATTGGTATCTTTTTATTTCTCAAATACTTTTAGTTCTAATGGGTTCAGAAATGCAGTTTTATTTTAGCATCTCCCTATACCCTGACAACTGCCTCCTGTCCTCTTCTCCCGCTTTTCAGATCTTTCTGAAGGCAATATATATATGATATTATTTATTATTTATTTATTTGAGAGAGTGAGAGCATGAGCAGGGGAGAGGGGCAGAGGGAGAGGGAGAAGCAGGCTCCCTGCTGAGCAGGAATCTGGAGGCGGGGCTAGATCCCAGGTCCCTGGGATAATGACCTGAGATGTTAACCGAGTAAGCCACCCAGGCGCCCCCTGAGGGCAATATTTAAAAAGAAAGGGCAAGAGAGAGCTAAAATGCAGGCACCCTGAGTATTTCTAAAATTAAATAAATATTAATGATGAAGAAGCAAAAAAGTCACCGATTACTGTGATTTATTTAAGGCCACATTTGGCTTTTTATGGTGGAAAATAACTGAGTTATTCTAACCACCCTCATGCTTTCTGCATTAATTTAACTTAAATTCCATCTAAATCTCGTTATAATTGGTTTCTTCTAGAGAGAATGCTAAGGGATTATTTTGGAATTAAATCTTCTCTTAACTATCTACAACCAATTGTTGTTGAAAATTATTTTAGGGCGCTGGGCGGCTCAGTCATTAAGCGTCTACCTTCCACTCAGGTGATGATCCTGGAGTCCTGGGATCGAGTCCCGTATCGGACTCCCTGCTCAGAAGGAAGTCTGCTTCTCCCTCTCCCACTCCCCCTGCTTCTGTTCTCTCTCACACGATCTCTCTCTTTCAAATAAATAAATAAATAAATAAATAAATAAAGTCTTTAAAAAAAATATTTTAAAAACAGACCAAATGAGCTGGAATCAATGTGGTATCTCCAAAAGAACATTCAGTCATTCAACAAGCTCGCATAGAATGTCCAGCACTGTGTTCTCACATGACAGAGTCCAGAGCTGAGAGGGAAAAAAGGCAAAGCAGTCTTGTTCTTATACACCTCTTTTTTTTTTTTTTTTCAGGTGTTAACTTTTTGGGTATCTCCTGGCTCACTTTTCTCACATCTCTTTGGCCAGAACTAAGCTTCATACCTGCTCTAGGCCAACCCCTACAAAGTGTATGGGGTTCTATGACTCTCCTAGGTCAATCATGAGCCATCCCTAGACAAGTCTGGGTACACTGTCACCTCAACAGGGAAGGCGGATAAATGTTAGTGATAGGAGACAGTACATGGGCAGCACAGGGTATAACTTTTTAGGAGAGAGGCTGGTGAGTTTGAAGAACTAACAGGTCAAGGACCAAAGTTTCTGTAGCCCTGAATGAGGTAGTATTGGAATGAATGGGAAGGTTCAAATGTATCAGAAATGGGTTAGGGCAGAGTGCATCTCAAGAACTAGATTGTAGAGGAGATTGGGAGTCTGCAGCATGGAATGACCAAGACCACAGTGTGTCCAGCCTCGTGAAGGGGGATCCATCTCCCTGCGTCATTGTTAGGAATGAGACTGGTGTGGATAGAAGAGAAACTCCTCTGATTCAGTAGGGCATTTGGTCTCAAGCACTGGATGCAGAGTTTGTATTTGTAACCTTTTACTGAGATGATTCGGGCTGTCCTTGAGCAGTGTTTGCATCACTGTGAGAGGGTGTGTTGGTGTCCAGTGTGCTCAAAGAATTAATCTGTGGAGTGTCATTTGTGGCTCCACCACTAGGTGAAGATCAGTGAATCCATGCCAGTGGACCAAGAAGGGCCAGAATGCCTGAATTCAGTACTTACTGTTGGCAGGGAGGTTCTAGTATGTCTAGCTCACTTGGAGCCTTGGGAGACTCCGGGGCATGTACCACTGACTAGAGGGGAGTCAGAAGCCCTAGGTCGTGAAAGATTCTTGGTATCTTCCAATATTGCAGATAAGAGTGGGAAATTGGAAATTTGAAGAACTGTTGGGACAAGGATTCCATGTGGCTGCACCTATGACTGTGCAAACAGCTGATATTTCTGAAGGCCTGGATGATAAAGTACCTGTGTGTCTAGAAAAAAAAAAGCAGTAAATAAAAAAAAAAACTGTGGGTTAAATATGGTTGTGTAAGGGACAGATGTTATAAAGCAAAGGATAAATTATATTCTGTTTATTGTGTTTGGTCTGTGTGACTGACTTGAATTATTCTTTATCGAGTGTGCATCACCAGTACCCCCTTTAAATGTGTCCTCTTCTAATGACAGCAGAACATAAGAAGAAAATTCTTTTGTTAGAATGCTTTTCTGCATATGGTTCAGATTTAAAGTGTGCCAGTGAAAACCACTTGCATGTGCTTTGGTAAGTGGACGAGGAAAGGTATACATTATTCCCTAAAGACTGTTGCAGGCACACATAAAGTCACAATAGCTTATTAGGGAATAATGGGAACCATACAACTCAGCACTTCAAACTGAACTCTCTGTAAATGTGTGTGTGTGTGTGTGTGTGTGTGTGTGTGTGTGTGTGTGTGTATAAAATTGGGTCTTGAAAAAACACATAATATATGCAAAGAATAAATAAGCATATCCATGATTTTTTTGCCCAACGAGTAATTTATAATCCTCAGAATACATTGCACAACTCCCTTTCATGCGACTAGGTTCCTCTGATGATTTTAGAACTAGAGAAAGAAAGCGAGTTATTTCATCTGAGAAACCACCCCACTGGGCCAAAGCATATAAAATACAGTTTGATATTATAAAGGAAGATAGGAGTGCAAGAAAACAGGAATCAAGCAGAGACTGAAAATTTCGGAAAATCAACTGGAGTTAAAAGAAGATCAAAAGAGGAAACATAGTAGTGATAGCTTTGAAGGTTAGCCATTGATAACTTAATCCTTGCTGTTCCTAATAGGTCCTTACAGACACACCAAGGGAGGGTGGTAGAGATGGGTGATAAAGAATGCTTAAACTCTAATAAGTTTCATCTTATCACAAAGGTACACAATTTCCATTTGAGTGAGAATTAGAAAAGGCATTTATTCCATAAATAAGCATCCAGGATATTATCTAGTACTAACTAGGGAAATAAGCCTAAAGAACATTTCAAGAAATTTTGGGAAGTTCTTGACTATGTTAGTATGGGCTTTCACCCAGACAAATACAAAATTAATTCCAAACTCTGTGACTTAATAGCTGAGAGACTTTGACGAGTCAGTTATTTTTCTGAGCCTTAGAGTCCTAAGCTGTAAAATGACACCAGTAGTAGTATTCTGCAACAAAGAGTGGCTATGAAGATTAAATGAGATGAGGATGAAAAACCCAGCCCAGGGTCTAATGTATAAGAGATGGCCAGTAAATGCTATTTCCCTCCTCTCTCTGGATTAGTGCCTCGCTTACACCAACCTGGCTGTACCAGTTAGGGTCCAATCAGGATATAGAAACCACACAGTGATTATAATAAGTTTGATAGAAAGGATATTAACAATAACAGGGAATTGGAGTAACAAGGAAATAGATGGTAAGAAGTAAAGAGAATTCTAAAGAATATAGGAATGGCAGACAGAAGGAGTAGTCACTATCCCTGGGGGTATGATAGAGCATTCAAAAAAGTGCACCCACCATCCCTCACCCCTTTGGGTGAGATTCAGATATTGTTGAAGAGATTAAAGCTGTTGGTCACCAGGGCTGTTCGCCAACTGTGCATGGCAGGAGGAACAGAATCCCGTGGTTGGAGAAAGCACGGTGCTGCAAGAGCTGGGTGCTGGAGAAGCTACACACACTCCAGGAGCCTACAGAGGGGAGCACACTGGAACCAGAAAGAATATCCTCTTCCTCCTTTATTGACTGTCTCTGCAGAACTCTCTATTCACAAAACTTAACATTGTCTCCTATGGCAAAGAAGAAATAATCAAAGAGCCCATCTCCGTTTCACAGATCATGCAATGGCAAGTAGATTTGTAGCTGAGAGGCAATAAAATGCTAAGTGGCACACTGGTTAATCTAGTTTCCTCTTTGGGTGCGTTAGTGTGGAATCATTCCCTGTGAATTTATCCAGGGGACCCAGAACGTGTGAATGGCCAGAGACAGGCTGGTTAGCTCCTGGGAATGGCCATCTAGGGATGCTGGGGAAGAGATTTTTGTTTCTTTTATTCCACATGTATCTTACCTCCTTCACCTCCCCATGAAAAAACTGCTAATCTTATCAAATTCTGGACCCTAGATTCATACACATTTGTTAATGGGCAGGAACGCTATGCCATAAAATCACAAACCAATGCTACACTCTTTTCTCTTTCACTCTTTCTCTTTATGGTGCTCTTGGGAGAAAATCTGTCACTTCTCTTTTTTTCCACAAACCACTTGAATATCCTTGTCAGTGTGTCAGATCCCTCATTCCTCATGGCTGGTCAGTAGGTGGCGATATTCCAAGATTTGAAATTGGGCAAGGTGCAAACAGAGCTCCAGTCCTCTAACTCCGCTTTCCCACATTTTACATTAGCAGTAATTAGGTACTTATCCAAGTAATAATAAAGTGATATTTGTTTCCCATTGGCTTTGTTTCTTGCATCTGTCTCCCTATAGAATTTTCAGAGATGAGCTGTGATTTGCAGAACAGGATTCAGGCATTCCTACATTTTTACAAACACTTTCAAAAGTCCACCTTAATTTCTAACAACTGTCATCTTGTTTTTGCAACCAAATGCCTAAAGTGGTTGGCATTTTAAAAAATACTTCTTTTATAACAATCATAAAACAAGTATTTAAATGGTAATTTATATTTTTCAACAGAAATGTGTATATAGCCACTTTACAAACAACTTTCACATGTTAAGTCCTCCTCACAATTTCTATGCGAGATTATTATTCTCACTCCTATTATACACCTAAGAAATTGAAGTTGAGAGGTTAAATACATTTTCCAGAATCACATAATTTTTAAAAGACAGAGTTGGGATCTCCGTACAGGTGTTCGGATTCTTAATCCTGTGTTCTTTCAAATGAATAAATATCGTTTTAAAATTCCTGGCACATAGTAGGTATTCTGTAAGTGTTGATTTTCTAGGTACCTCCCCGCTACTTGTACTATCTGCTTTCTTTCTGCGGGAAGTGGATCTGTTAATGCAGCTTATTTTCACTTCCCATTGTTGTGATAGTGCTAATTATTTAACATCTTGTTCTAAGGGCCAAGATCCCAACAGAGATCATACGTGCGGCTCCTGCTGCAATGAGCACAGCTTCTCTTTGTGGAAAGGGGTACATTTTGATCCTTCTCTACAGTATTTCTAAGTTGATTTGCCATTTGTAAGTTTTAATTATTGGGAAACAAGATAAATTCACCACCGTGGAGCTCAAACCTCCACATTTGTCTTTATAGTTCTTTGGAAATGTTTTAACTCTAAAAATGGCCTTTAGAACAGCGGGGTCAATTATTAGAGACAGATTAAGATAGCAAAAAACAGAGAGCCTCCAATGCTTTTAAAGAAGAGTTCCCTAATATACTTGCTTTTGGGGATTAAGAGCTTTTGAACAATTAAGTTTACCCCCTAACGTTGCCAGACCACATTTAAGTCCCCTATTCATTCACAAGATATGGCCCACAGAGATGCACTTCACTGGCAGTGTGGGAAACTTGCAGTAGTGTTCCATAGAGAAATGGGAATGAGGGAGTAAGGTGCTCTTTTTTATCTTCTATGTTTCTAGGTTATCTGTACCAGAGTTTTCAGCGCTTGCTGTACAACATCCCCAGAAGTGAATGTGCTCTTGGATTCTGGTGACAACACTTCTTCTCTTTGGTGTTCCAACCATGAGGAAGGTATCTGCTTTCTGTATATATTAATCTCTGGGCAACATTCCCTCCTCCAGGACCCTTCCTCGTTTTTACCCTTCTAGCTTTCCAATATTAGTGTCACCAATTCTTTCTGTTAAAAGTCTGAAAGGGATTTCTATTTTCCTGATTGAAACTCATTGATAGAGGAAACAAATCAATATGTTGATTTTAAAATGTGTCAAGTATTTGAAGGAGATAAAAGGGTAAAATGGGATTCTTTAGATATTGTTATTAAAGCCTTCTTAAAAGGAAAGTTATTTGAGCTACCGTCTCCAGTATGAGAAGGAGATAATAGCAAGGAGTTCTGAAGAAAGTGTGTTTCAGCCGGAGGGGAACTTCTTTGGATGATAATTAGTGGTAGTTTGGATTAAAGGGATGGCAGTGGAGATGAAGTGCATGAATTCAAGATGTGTTTTGTTAGACAAAATGCCCAGATGGAGAAATTCATTCCAAATAAAAGAATAAGATAAAGTCATGGCCAGAGATCTAAGCAAAACAGGTGTAAGTAACATGCCTGATGGAGAACCTAAAGCAACAATCATAAGGATACTCAAATTAAACTAAAAAGAATTATTTATGAAAAATACATGTTGGTATAAGAGAGGAGCAATAAAAGATGATGGAGTATGCTGAGTAATGCCCCCTCCCCCCCAACACATGCAGGTTCTAATCCTTGGAACCTGTGAATGTTACCTTATCGGGCAAAAAAGAATTTGCAGATGTGATTAAGTTAAGGATCTTGAGATGGGGAGAATTATCCTGGGTTATCTGGATGGGCCCTAAATGAAATCACATGTGTCCCTATCAGAGGGATATCTGACACAGAAGAGAAGGAAACCATGTGACCAAAGCAGAGAGAAGCAGAATCAGTGGGAGAAGATGTTATATACACTGGCTTTGAAGATGGAGGACAGGGTCACAAGACAAAGAATAACAATGACTACGAGAAGCTAGAAAAGGCAAGGAAACAGATTCTCTGGAGGAAGTATAACCCTGCTGACACCCTGATTGTGGCCCAGTGAAATATGTTTTAGACTTCTGGCTCTAGAACTATAAGAAAATTAATTTCTGTTCTTTTAAGCCAGCATGTTTGTGGTAATTTGTTATAGCAGTTATAGGAAACCAATACGGACGACTTCCAGAATTTCATTCTGAGCAACAGAGTAAGTGTGACATCAATTACTAACGTGAGAAATAGAGGGAAATGAGCCAGCAGGTTTGAGGGGTAGGAAATATCGAGGAAATATCAAGAGATCGATTTTGAACTTCGTAATCTTAAGATCTAGGAGTAACCCAAATTGAAATGATTGGTTGGCTGTGGATATATCCTGCTTGGAATTGCTTGAACTTTTTGGATCTACTGATGGTTGTTTTTCATCACATTTAGGTAATATTCCCCTGTTATCTCTTCAAATATTTATTCCGCTCCATTATCTGCGTTCCAATATGCTAGATTTCTTGATATTATTCCACAAGTTATTGAGACTCTGTGGTGTTTTTTGTTTTTTGTTTTTTTTTCATTTTCTTACCTGTGTATGAGTTTGGAGATTTCTATTTATCTGTCTTTAATGTCACTGATAGTACTGAAAGCCCTTCCAATTTTAATTTCAGATCTTTTTCAGTTCTGCGATATCCATTTGGTTCATTTTTAGTTTCCATATATTTTCTGAAATTTCCTGTGTCTTCTGAAATTCCCTATGATCATATCTATTTTTCCTATCAACTCTAAACTTCTCGTTTGCTAGTTCCAATATTGGGTATGTCTGTGCCTGCTTTTATTGACTGATTTTTCTTTGAATATAGGTCATAATGTCCTGCCTCTTCACATGTCTAGTAATTTTATTATGCCTTGAATAATTTGTAGAGACTTTGGATTCTATAACCTCTCCCTGAAAAACGTTAATTTTTTTCGCAAGCTAATAAATTTCTGGTTGACCCACTTAATGCTGCAGAGGCTTTGCTTTTAGTTTTCTTAGAGTTTCTGTAATTTATCTTTCTCTCACTTATGGTGCATAGACTTTAGTCCTGAGAAATGTCCCTACTACTAGAAGACATGGCCCTTCTGGAGTATCAGTGACAAACCCTAGATTTAGGTCCTTTAATGAGGCAAGACTTGAAAGTCCAAACTGTGTCTCCCCAACACCGGGCCGCTACAAAATGTCTATTCAGTATTTTAGCCTTCTGTTTTCTGCTAAGTTCTTTAGAATCTGTCTACATATGTACAGCCAAACTTTGGGAGAGTTCACATGCAGATTTGGGGTCTGCTCCTTCACTGCTTTCATCCTTCCATGTACTTACACATCCTCATCAATTTCTAGCAGCTCTGACCTCAGACTTCTTTTATACTTGAACTCTATCTCCTGTGCATGGAACAAACTGGCAAGTGCCAGTTAAAAGTGTATCTCATCCAGTGTGCTTCAATTCTTGAAAGTATAAAAAGCAGGTCCGATGTCTGCTTACTTTTGATTGGTATATAGAGACCTAGATATATTTGTTTGTCCAGACTTTATAATTGTTTTTGGCAAGAGCCTTAGTTCAATATAAACTATTCTGCCATCACCATACTTCTGGCAATCGAATGAGTGAATTTTGACTTCAGGAAATATTTCAGGAGCAAAAATATAAAAATTGATATTTATCAATAAGAAACTATACAAAACATTCTACAAGTGCTTCTCATTATTGCTTTCACATTATAATCACCTGACAATTCTTAATATATTTGCCCAGACTGCCCCAAATCAACTAAATCAGAATCTCTGGGGATTGGATTCAGCTACCAGTCATTGTTAAAGCTCCCCAGGTGACTAAAATGTGCACTTAAAGTTAAGAACCACTGATCTTGAAAGAAGTTGAAGGATAAGAGAAGTAGATTCAGATTCAAGTTCCAGGATTATTCGGCAAAGGAAATTGAGAAGGAACAACCACAGGAAGGTAGTACTATGACATCCAAGAACCGAGAATATTTCTCTGAGCAGGAAGAAGTTATCAAATGTTTATATGCTGCCCAGAGTTTAAGTAATTTGGGACTGGAAAGCAGTAGTATTTTTTCAACATGGTATTTGTTAGTGATTAACACACCAAAGTAAATGCAAGAATTTTCAATATTGTGATCAATAGATAAAGAGTTGATATATACATACTATGTTTCAGATGTGGATGAAAGAAGACTATTTCTGTAACTGCTCTCTCATCCAGCTCTTGTCATCTATTCTTGCATCGTCGTAAAAAAATTAAATTATGCATTGTACCTCTATCTATTCCAGTTTGAAAGTGAAGTCAGCCTCTTTGAGATGCTTAGTCATGACTATAAGTTGAATCAATTGTCTTTTTCTGTGTGTATTTGGTAGGGGCTGGGGAGACCTAAGTTCTTGGGTAGCATGCATACTATCTGGGGTGTTAGGGTTAAAGAATGATGGAATTTCTATGAGTCTTCACTAGTTTCCTTATATGTGTCTATCACCCACCAAGTCACTGGCTAAGATACTATGCTTATCAGGTTCCTTGTTATTGCACCTACTGTCGAAATCTGGGGTCATAGCTGGAGTCCCTGAGCTTGAGGCCTTCCAAATCTATATTCGCTCAACCCCAAGCTCCAAGCCTCTATTGCTTTACCATTTCCTCATTATTAATTCCTCATTTTACATCTAAAACCAAGCTCATATTTTAAAATAAGGACTTATTAAAGTAAAATTTTAGTAATGATAAAAGGGATTATAATAGGTAACATGTAAATAGTCAGCTCATAGAAAAAAATATTAAGGCATATTTACGTTAGAAGTCCAAATTCAAGAGATGAAGTCTTAGATATCCAATAGAAGTTATGCCTCTTACTTAAGTTCTGTTTTGAGAATTCAGCATTTCCCATTATCTTCCTTGTCCCTTATCTTAGAAGCTGACTATTCCAAAGATAACTGACTCTGATATTATCTTAGCCTTTTAGGGAGATCATTCCTTCATACAATCTATCAGAATATGGTAATTCCAATACCCACAAAAAAGATGAACACAAATTATCAAGTGGCTCATTTTTAAGTTTCAAATAGCAAAATATAAAAATATATAAAATGTTAAAAATGAGTGAAAACAAAGTGATAGACATAAACATTTTAAATGTGTAAGTATTCTTAAAAGTACAACATTTCGATTGGAAGCACAATTGAAATGAGAGACATAAGTAATTTGTATAGTATAATTAGTAAGTTTGAAAAGACAATGAACATTTATTCAAGAATTTAGAGAATGTTTGTAAAAATTAGATGTCTTGCTTCTGAAGGAAGCACATAGAGAAACTGAGACTCAAACAAATTGATTTGTCTGAGTATTCACTGTGGCTGTCTACTTTGTTTGTGAGGACTCTATTTGCTGGCGAGTCTTTATAAGGCTCATAGCTGTGGGAGCTCTAAGTGCTAACTAGGGAGCTGAGACAAACAGAATACAAGCTGTATTTCAGTAGGTGGCCCAAAGTCTACACCTAAGATATATTCTTCTCTCCTAGAATAAGGGGAGAAGTGAATGGCTGTAATAAGAGGATTAAAAAATCAAGGATTGCAGAAGAGCAAGTTCAAACAATTCTAATGAATTGAAATGGTCTACAAAACTTACTACTAAAAGTGTGGTCTCTAGACCAGCATCATCAACATTATCTAGCAGCATGTTAGAAATGCTCAGTCTCAGACCCTATCACAGACCTACTGAATTAGAATCTGCATTTTAATAAGACCTCCTCATGATTTGAAAGCATTTTAAAGTTCTACAACTGATAGAAGATATTGCTGAAAACAAAGCAAAGCTTTCCAGGTGACATAGAGTCTAGGGTTATAATTCAATTCTTCATTATTACAAAGCTAACTTGGATAGTATATGATGTCAAGGAGTGGGAAATAAAGCAGTAGAGGAATATTCCACTTATCCATATTTTGAATATGAAAGGACTACTGCAGTCATTTGGCCTCAGTATGGCAAGTAATGGTGGAAGATCAGAGGCAGTGGAGAGTAAATGTTTATTTGGGGATGCAAGTCATATAGTCATATCCTAATTTACATTAGCACTAATTCCAGTTATGAAATATTTGATCTGAAATACCTCTCCTCTGATGACAGTCAATGCTTCTCCTTTGGTTAAGCTGGAGGAAAACTGAAACTCAGCTCTAATTGAGTTGCAAAGGCCCAGGAAGAGCAGTGATAGCTCAAAATAAACATTAAATGGTAATTCAAATATTTGTAGGTAACAGATTGAAATTGAAAGCACACTTGGTTAATTAGCAGGATTTTAAATCCTGACTTTTATCACACCTAATAAATGAGACTTAATGAATTGGAAGTCTGCTATGATATCTCCTAAAATCATACTTTGAAACAATAGTCAATGTTAACGTCAGGGAGGTTAAATTGAGGCTTAGAGTTGCTCCTTCCCACATAGCTTTTCTGACAACTTTCTTCCACTAAATTGGCCTTGGTAAAAAAATTATTTGCTCATAATCATGGCTTCTTGATTTCCATTTGTTCTTTTATTAATATTTATTAAACACCTTTTGTTTACCAGATAATCTAGGTTCTCGGCATACAGAACCTAATAGGTCCTGTTCATGACCTTTGGGGAATCAGGAAGTGGGGAAGCATATATACCAATATTGAAAAAAATCCTTAGTGGTAATATAAACAGGGAGTTATAGAGAAGAGGAGGGGCTGGTGGAACCTAGAGGAGCAGAAAATGTAAAATACACTGAAAAAAATGTTTAATATGTATAACCTTTATCAATGACAGAAATAATTAACCTGAAAGTTTTATCTGATCATTTCAGGAACCATATGAAATAGATATTAATATGCTTTTGCAAATGTAGAATCTGAGCGTAAAGGAAGATTAAAGACTTAGGATTTTACTGGCAAGTGGTGGGACCCTAATGAGGAACCAGGTTTTCTAACACTAGAATTCCAGGTCTCTGACATAACTAGCCTACAACCCCTACCTAACCCTAGGTAATAACATATCCAGGAATAATATTTAGAACACTTGAGGATCCTCATCTGTGTAACTATGAATGGTGGTCCTGTTGAGGGATGTTATCACCTGATTGACTGCTTGGATGTGTTTGGGTGATATAATAATTTAGACAGGTCTCTCTCGCCCCCTTGCTGTTTTGTCTAACACTCTGAAAGCTGGCCACTTGTTAAAAAATGACCGCCTTCCAATCTTTAGTTAAAGATGGCTGTGTGTTTGGACTCCACTGCTAGAATTTTAAAATATGTTCATTACTTTACTTAATGACTATTTATAGGGCATAAACCTACTATGTACAAAACGTTATATGGGGCTGTGTGGAAGAACAACATTTTTAATAATTTAGTTGCACAGGACTACCCCAAACCAACTAAATCAGAATCCCCGATAGTTGGCCCAGGCATCAGTAGTTGCTAAACCTACCCAGGCGATTTCTATGTGCACCTGCAAGTGGTGACTGCTCCCTAGCAGAAAATGGTTACAGCCATAACAACAGCTCATTATTAGTGGTTATTTATCCTAGGCCAGGCAACATGCTAAGCTCTTTAATTGGATGGTCTCCTTTTATCTTCCCAACAACCCAAGGAGGAGAGTGCTCTTGTTACTCATTATCTCCATTTTTCCACATGACAGAAATGAGGCTTTTCCAGAGGCTCAATAGTGTGTCCAAGGTCCGTGATGAAACCCAAATTTCTGGCTCCAGATTCCACGTTCTGACCACTAGATTATACTGCCTCCCTACAATAAAGCTAAATAACTTCTGAGGGCTATTTTCTAAAAGTTAAATTTACAAGATAATTGGGGTTGATCTATACAGTATTTGAGTAGATGTTTCTTTGTCCAGTGAAGAAAAGAGTGAATAAAGATGAAAAAATTAGCTCCAAATAAATTAACATTCCCTGTATTATCTCCTTTGAAATTGAGAAAAGTGTTTTGATGTAAACCTATTGATTAAAAAATATGCCTAAGCAGCCCTGAGGACAGCCTGGCCCATAGCTATTGGGAAGGAGGGCATCTGTAGCAGATCCCAAGGCAAATACATAGGAAAGCATCTGGTGCCAGCAGAAGGGGCGGCATCATGTAGAGGCTGGAGCAGATATATTCAGTAGGATTGCGGAACATCAGAAAAGTATGACCTTAGCTGCAGAGCCATGCAGATCTCCAGGTTTCATATGCTGAAGAATTATCAGTGCATAAATATAGTCTGCTTGCTTAATATTTGCCTCACCTGAAACACTATTGCTTACCATATATACATATCATAGAGCCTGAGCGAGGTTCAAATCTTGGCTCTAAAATGGAGTAATAATACTAATCTTACAGGGTTATTTATGAGAATCATAAGATATACTGTATGATATTGTGATTTTTTAATGAAAAATATATGTATTTGGTCTTCATCCCCACTTCTGCTGTAGAGCTTCTAAAACCCTTGAAATTTTCTAACTGGTGAGAACAATAATGGTGTGTTTTGTTATGTTAGTGAGGTGACTGTTTAGAACTCACTTAAGGATGAGGGCTGGTTGCCAGGAGAACCGGCCTCATGATTTGAGGGTTGAAACTTTTTATCTTAGCCCCCTGACCTCCTGGGAGGGGAGAAAGGCTGGAGATTGAGTTCAGTTATCAATGGCCGATGATTTAATCAATCATGCCTAAGTAATGAAGCCTCCATGAAAACCAAAAAGGAGGGGGATGGCTGAGCCTCCAAGTTGATGAACATGTGGAGATTTGGGGAGAATTGTGCACTTAGAGACGGCATGAATTGCCATCCCTTTACCCATACTTTGCCCAATGCATCTCTTCCATCTGCTGTTCCTGAATTATATTCTTTTGTAATAAACAAGTAATCTAGTAAGTAAAATGTTTCTCTGAGTTCTGTGAACCACTCTAACAAATCCTTCAAAGGCAAGGAGGGGGTCATGGGAACCTCTGATATATAGTCAGGCTGTGGAAAGTACAGGTAATAAGCTGGATTGGAACTGGCTTCTGAAGTTGGGGGGAGGGGCAGTATTACAGGGCTGAGCCCTTCATCTGTGGGATCTGATGCTATCTCCAGGTAGGCAGTATCAGAATTGAATTGAATTGTAGGACGCTCAGCTGGTGTCCAAGAATTGCTTTTTCATGTAGAGGAAACCACCCCCAAGGTGGAATTGGGTGCAGAACACTTTTTATATCTATATACTTTGTAATATATAAGAATATAACAACATATTCTTAGATATTAGAATATTAGGCCTAGAATATAATAAATCTCAATATACCTTGGGTTGTTATTATTTCTATTTTCCATTAAATGAGAAATCAACATAACTAGTAATAACAGAATAATTTCCTATATTTTAGTTAAACCCAGAATTTCTGAGGAGGAAATATATCACCTGACCATTTTCTTTGAAAAATATCAGAAAATTCAGGGAAAATTGTGTAAGTGCAGATACTACAACTGGATATAATAAGTGTGAGGGAGCAGAGCTTAGTGGTTAGAGCACAAGTACTGGAATCACATGGCCTGCCAATGATTAGCTTTGTGACCCCGAACGATTACTCGATGTCCCTGAACTTCAATTCCACTATTTTCAGATTGGGAATGATAACAGCATTAAATAATTTAAGATTAATTGTGTTAATAGTTGTAAAACTCTTAGAACAGTGTCGTACATATAGTAAGTGGGTATGAGTGTACTGAATAAAATAAATATGATCTAGAGATGCAAGGTTGGCAGTATGCTTCAAGGGAAGCATTAATTCTGATTAATTCTGCATGAGAGATTCAGGGAAATTTTCCTGATTGAAGTAGTATTTTAGGTGGTCTTGTACACTATTACTATAAGGCTTTTTCCTTATACTCTAATATTTGGTGAGATGGGATGGATGTCTTTGGACGATTCCTGTTGTCTATACCGGATATAAGTCTAAAGAACTTCTAATATAAATGGTAAGGATCTTGTCTCTATGATAAAGACAAGTCCAGGGTTAAATACATGGTGGAGATCAACATAAGCCAACTAGAAGTCATCTGTCATAATTACTGGAGAGGAGAGTGTTGACCTTCCCTGTCGACCATGCCTATGTCACTAACTCAGGCTCTCTCAGGATAGGAAAACTTGGCATTCTTACTCCTTCAACTTTCTGGAAGGAAAGGAGATACCACGGAGATTCAGAATCTCATGGCTCTAGCAAGATGGCCCAATGTATATTCTTGAACCTAACTCATTCTTGGGGATCCAATGACAATGGGGTATGGAGGGAAACCTGAGCGGTCTTCAGAGGTCAGCTTTCCTTTACTTTTGAATTTTTCTTTTATTTTATGACTTCTTTTTTTAAGCTTAATAAATTCCAGTGGTCAGCTGGAGACATTGATGAACCATTTAGGAAATATATCAGTGGATTATCAGAAAACATCTCCTTACACCTTCATATAGCTCCATTACTTATTTTTAACAAATAGGTAGTCACTTCATTTGAATGTCTGGGTACCTCATTTAGGGAATGAGAATGCAGTGATGAGGGTAAAACCAATATGGGTTCTACTGTCAGGAAGCAACTGAGTAAATTAGACTTTATACTGTGCTGGGTCAAATCGGTCAGGGAAGACTTGGGGAAAAAATAATGCTGTAGAAGACCAAAACTGTCTCAGTCTAAAAAGAGATTTCACCGCAGAATAAATAATAATGATTTAATGAAAACAAGATTAGCAAGATCATTTACCAAGTGAGAGAGGAAATTCAAATTTTAATACAAATATATAATTTAAGTGAACAAATATAACTTTCTATCAGACATGCTTGACAAAACTGTTTAAACTCTTACATTTGGAAGATGTGTAGTCAGGCAGTCATCCTTCTCAGAAAGTCTTATATTGTTGTACTAATTACTGATAAATATAGAAAAAGGTCTCTTAATCAACATTGACAAGAAACAAAGCATGCACAATTTCATCTTTCAAAGAGTCATTTTCCATCTGGCTAACATCTTCATTTATATTCCTGTGGTTACAAGATGTATATATTCTTGTTCCTTCATTTTTTTGTCTTGCTGAGAAGGAAAATTTCAACAGAGCATTTGCATTTTTCAAGTACACATGTCCATAAATATAATTTAACCCACATTTGTATAACTAAAGTATGTCAACATAATTAAAACTCCCTAATTTTGATTTCCACAGAGCTTATAGTCTATCAGGGACCAATTAAATTCGCAGACCATCCCTTTAGGCCATCATGAAAATCTTTTTTGATATTGTCCTCAAAAGTCTTAAAATGGGTCAGTACAGGAATTAATTGAGTGGCCCCAAGGGCATACTATACATTAGGATAAATTATCCAAGTTCCTATTTTCCTTCTCCTACCTATTCACCAGAGAAGCTTATGCAAAAATGTGTCCATTAACAGTAGAGCCTAAATAACACAAGGCCAGCAATTTTAAATGCCCCAAATTTTCAACGAAGCCTGCACATTTTGACAGTATTAACCATTCATGTTATCATATAAACTTTTTACCGCAGGGAAATTTAATAGCTGAAATGAAATCGTGTCTCCTTTGTACGGATAAATTAAAGTTCTGGATTATGTCTAAAATTACTTTCCTGCATTTTCTTCTTATTTCACTGAGTCTCATTCAAAAGAGAGCTCACTTAAGTGTCTTGGTAGAGAAATGGGGGCTACCTCTTCAGTAGTTCCCCAATAAAGGGCTACATCATTCCATTGGACATAGTAGAGCTTTTTAGCATGGCCATATGGATTTGTAACTAGAAGACTCTCCCATGTTCTTGTAATGTTCCAGAGGGACCATAAGGCACATAAGATCACAGCACCAGCCCCACTCTTTATCTACAAATACTCAGGATTCATGTGACACTGGCAGCTCTAAAATCTAAGCATATTCCCATAAACAAAAGCATTTTCCAAGTAAAAAATGATGTCCTTAAAATACAAAAGATGTTACAAGATACATTCTACAAAAAAAATAGATAACTTCGTAGACCTTGTAACAACTGGTAGAAGAACTGAGAAGGAAAAATGAATTTAGGAGAAAATTTTTTCTTGGTTTATTTAGTTTTATCAGAATGCCAATCAATTTCCTGCATCTAGTGCCTCTGAATTTAATATGTGAGAAAACTCTCACTCAGAAGTAATTGTGACACTCTGTTTCTTGTATTCTGAGGGAACAATAAAAAAAGAAAAAACATAACAAAAAGCATTGCCCTACATACATAAATTAGGAGAGGTTTATTAAAATATCCTTATATTTTTTATATATACATAAGAATATATATTTCTAATATATGTAAGGAGGTAGTCAAACATTGCCTTTTATTAATGCCACCTTTTCTCCTTTATGTCCCAGTTAGTCCACTGATGTTAATTAGAACCGAGTTCTAGGAATCCCAATTTTTGAGTGTGGTCTCTGACTGGGACTAGAATTTCCACACTCAGGTGAGCTGAGAATCTCAGACTTACAACAAGGACTAGTATAGTTTATGGCCTTCTAGTTCCTATTCTCCCCAATTCTTCTCTCTCTGAAGTTTTCCATCTCCAAAAGAACCACCATATTCCTTAGCCATTTGCTGACATTTCTGTTCCACCCTAACAATAGCGGCAGCACCAGCCTCCAGCTCCTGAATTCCTTACACCTTGGATTCTCCCTACTAGGAAAAAATGTCTTCCTGAGTTCACATTTGTCCCTGCTGGAGAATAGACTTATGAACTGGAGATGGAATTTGTTTTACTTTCCAAACCTGTACTTTTGGGCCCAGTGCAAGCATTTGCATATACTCCTCTCTCAAACATTTTTTTTCCTTGAATTCCCTTACCTAAAGAAAACTTCTCTCCTCCAGTTGCAGCAAAAATACTCTTTGCATCGTTAACTTATTATCTATAGAATGAAATCTGACTATGTTGACTCTAAAAATCCTTTTTTTTTTACATTTTGGTGTCTCTCAATAGCCTTTTGAAAAAGCCAGTTGAAATTTTAATACTTCAGTGTTCTTCTTACTTTGATCCATTTCTCTTTGACCATGTATAAAACTAATGTATGCTGAGTTTGAATGTCTCCCTTCCTTTCTTTTACTGTTTCCCACAGCTCATGTTTTAACTTCTAGATCAAAAACTTTTATAAGTGGATTTCCTTATTCCCGAGTTGCTGATAGTTTTCTTATAAAATGCAAACAACACTTTTCTGTTGCCCGCCTTCTTACCTACTGATTGTCGTTACCCCTTTGCTTATTAGCAATTCTGATATTAGAGTTGCTAAGTTGTTTCCTTCTTAGCAATTGGATTTTTGATGAATACATTTGATTTTTCTCACCTCGGTGCAAGGAGTTGGAACTCTGGGATCTATGTCCCCTCAAATCCACACTATTATCAAGCTCTAGTAATAAAACATGTCCCTCACAACTGGGCTGGGGATAGAGGCAAAAAAGGACAAAAAGATCCTTGTAGAAATATATCATTTTGAAAGTCAAAAGCTTTGATACAGAGGTCCTGGCAATTTTGAAGTGATTTTTCCATGATCTTGGAAAAGAATATGAACACCTGAGCCACAATAAGCAGAATCATGGTGGAGAGTGTGTGTTCATGAAAACCCATTTTTCCCCTCTTGGGCTTATTATTGGGCTCATTTTCTAGCTTCCCCTTAAGCCACTAAAGTCTGACCCTGGGAATAGAAGTGAAAGTGATATGTGCCATATCCAGGCCTGGCTAGTAAGAGTCTCAGTGTGATTCCCTATCACATTTGTCTCTCTTCACTATCTGCCAAAAACAGAGGATTCAGCTGAGAACTCCAAGGTCCTAGGGAACAGTGGGACCACATGACAAGAGAACTTGGGTCCCTGAGACACTCTGTGGAGGAGAGCACTCATCCTCTTTCTCCATCCTATTGGATTTTGCATGAGTGAAAAAGTTTTAATTTATTACCACTGAGATTTTGAAATTGTTTCAGCAGATAGCGTGCCCTAAATAATATAATAAAATCCAGATTGATATATGAACTTTTTTTTCTCTGTGCCAAGGAAGATTTATTCAGGATTGGGAGAAATTTTATGACTCACAAGTCAAGTAGCAGTGTCCTAAAATCAAAGCCACTCTAAGATAAAGTAAGTTTCCACAATTCCTTTTTTTTTTTTTTTTTAAGAGAGCAAGAGAGTGTGAGTTGGGGGGAGTGGAAGGGGCAGAAGGAGAGGAGAGAGAGAATCTTAAGCAGGTTCCACGCTCAGTGGGGAGCCTGACACAGGGCTTGATCTCAGGGACCCTGAGAGTAGGAACTTAGCCAAAATCAAGAGTCGGACACTTAACTGAGCCACCCAGGTGCCCCTCCACAATTCTTTTTAGTATCTCTTTAAAAAAACTAAGCAATAGCTCACAATTCTTTTTTCATGGACTATTTGTCTTTACCCTTTTTCTAGTTTACTGCATATGATTTATCTCATTTAATTTTTTTTCTGTATTGATGCTGCATATGTCGGAGCAACTCAAGAAAGATTCAAGATATAAAATTAAGTTTCATGAAATGTTGAGAGCTCAATAGCTGAAAATACAAGTAAAACTCTCTAAGCAAACATCTCAAGGAGCTAATAGTTAAACTCGAAGTTCAAATTAATTTTGTCTCTTGATAATGTTCAAATCAGCCACTGTCAGATTGTAGGGAGGGTTGTGGTGATGCCAAAAAGGCATGAATTGGAAGGAGATTACCTAAATATTGCAATAGGAAAAGAATCTTTTTCCTATACAGATCTTGTTCAAGATCCACTTTGGATCCAGGCCAAAGATGACCTAGCTCCCAAGGTTTAGAGTCAAATAAAAACACAATAAAACTTTGTTTTTATTTTGCATCTCAACATTTTACCCTTTATTTAATGGATATTCTTACCTGTTCCACCAAAATACATCAAATGTAAATAGTGTTTTTCAGGATGCCACAGAGAAATAGTAGGCATGTAAGTTTTTACTGCTTGCCTATTAGCAAATGTTTAAAGAAAGCAATAGAGGAATGGAAAATAAGACTATGTGAAAGAATTTATTTCTTGGGACTTTGTCCTCAAGCTCCAATATGGAACCTAAGTTATAGTGAGGGGTAGAGGGTACAGCACCCTGAAGACCCCTTGGGCTGAAGTTTTCTCTTTTCCAGTAGGCTTTACTCTCTTTACAACATGTATCTCAATAAGGCTGAGCAGGTGGATGCAGGAGGAACCTATTCTCTTATGGCCAATGTCCATATGCATAAAGAACTGAAGTGGAACCTGCCATGACTCAGCTCAGAGGCTCAATTCTTTCCCTCCCAACTCCAAAATGCCACCCTCTAATACTGTAATCTAGTTAAAGAGAACTTAATACCCCCTTAGAACTACCTTTTCTTAGGAGTACGATGAAGGAAAAATGAATAGCTTCCAAATTAATTTATATTTTGAATCAAATAGGCATAATGAATAGTGATAGAAATCTTTTATCAAGTGTATTATCCAAGCTTTTGAGAAGATAGGCAATTGTTAAGAAAGACAAAATGACTTAAATATTTTGATTTAATTTCTCCAAATAAAAAACATTCTAAGTAATATTTTAATATCTTTTTTTTAGTTTCAAGTTTTTATGTAAATTCTAGTTAGTTAACATGCAGTGTAATAATAGTTTCAGGTGTAGAATTTAGTGATTTATTGCTTACATACAACACCTGATGCTCATCATAACCAATGCCTACTTAATGCCCATAACCCATTTAGCCTAGCCCCCCACCCAACAACCCCCAGCAACCTGTTTGTTCTCTATAGTTAAGAGTTTTACAGTTTGCCTCTTTTCCCCCATGTTCATCCGTTTTGCTTCTTAAATTCCACATATGAGTGAAATCATATGATATTTGTCTTTCTCTGACTTATTTTGCTTAGCATAATAGTCTCTAGCTCCATCTGCATTGTAGCAGATGGCAAGATTTCATTCTTTTGATGGTTAAGTAATATTCCATTGTGTGTGTGTGCATATATATATGTGTATGTATGTATATATACATATATGTATGTGTATATATGTGTATATGTATATATGTATGTATGCGTGTATATATACACATACATACACACATGTATATATTACATCTTTATCCATTCATCAGTTGATGGACATTTGAACTCTTTCCATAATTTGGCTGTTGTAAATAATGCTGTTATAAACATTGGGGTGCATGTATCCCTTTGAATTAGTATTTTGTATTCTTTTAGTAAATACCTAGTAGTGCTATTGCTGGATCATAGGGTAGTACTATTTTTAACTTTTTGAGGAAACTCCATACTGTTTTTCACAATGGCTGTCTCAGTTTGCATTCCCACCAAAAGTACGAGAGAGTTCCCCTTTCTCTACATCCTTGCCAACATCTGTTGTTTCCTGTGTTAATTTTAGCCATTCTGATAGGCGTGGGGTGGTATCTCATTATAGCTTTGATTTGTATTTCCCTGATGATGAGTGATATTAAGCATCTGCTCATGTGTCTGTTAGCCATCTGGATGTCTTCTTTGGAAAAGTGTCTATTCATATCTTCTGCCCATTTCTTAACTGGGTTATTTTGGTGGGGGGATGTTGAGTTTGGTAAGTTCTTTATATAATTTGGATACTAACCCTTTATCAGATATGTCTTTGCAAATATCATCTCCCATTCTGTAGATTGCCTTTTAGTTTTGTTCATTGTTTCCTTCACTGTGTAGAATCTTTTTATCTTGATGAAGTCCCAATTGTTCATTTTTGCCTTTGTTTCCATTGCTTCTGGAGATGAATCTAGTAAGAAGTTGCTACAGCAGATGTTAAAGAGGTTGCTGCCCATGTTCTCCTCTAGGAAGTTGATGGTTTCCTGTCTCACTTTAGGAGTTTCATCCATTTTGAATTTACTCTCATGGATGATGTAAGAAAGTCTGGTTTCATTCTTTTGCATGTTGCTGTCCAGTTTTCCCAACACCATTTGTTAAAGAAACTTTTTTCCATTGGATATTATTTCCTGCTTTGTCAAAGATTAGTTGATCATAGAGTTGTGGGTCCATTTCTGGGTTTTCTATTCTGTTCTATTGACCTATGTGTCTATTTTTATGCCATTTCCATATTGTTTTGATTACTACAACTTTGTACTATATCTTGAAATCTGGTATTATAATACCTCCAGCTTTGTTGTTCTTTCTTAAGATTGCTTTGGCTATTCAGGGTCTTTAATTGTTCCATACAAATTTTAGGATTATTTGTTCTAGTTCTGTGAAAAATGTTGTTGGTATTCTGATAGGGATTGCATTAAATGTGTTGATTGCTTTAGATAGTATCAACATTTTGATAATATGTGTTCTTCTAATCTGTGAGCATGGAGTATCTTTCCATTTGTTTGTGTTATCTTTGGTTTCTTTCATTAATGTTTTATAGTTTTCAGAATATAGGTCTTTTGCTTCCTTGGTTAAGTTTATTCCTAGGTATTTTATTCTTTTTGGTGCAATTATAAATGAGATTATTTTCTTAATTTCTCTTTCTGCTTCTTCATTGTTAGTGTATACAATGCAATGTTTTCTGTATATAGGTTTTGTATCCTAAA
>CM052892.1:24062012-24078371 GCA_028534135.1 Potos flavus
GTGTTCCTGATCTCAAAGGGAAGGCTGTCAGCTTTTCCCCATTGAGAATGATATTCGCTGTGGGCTTTTCATAGATGGATTTTATGAGATTGAGGAATGTTCCTTCTGCCCTTGGATCTATTGTTAGCAGGAGTACCTCTACTTTTTAACTGAATCCTCCCTTTCTGATGGTATGGGTTACTTCTGGCAGCCTCTCTATTTCTCAATTGGGAGTCATACACCAGTTCTCCAAATTTCAGGGGTCATATCTAAATCTCCATTAGTGCTCACTTGAAGCTGCTATCACTAGGCTTCAGTTGAAGTGGGCACACCCACCACTTCTTCTTCATGAAAGTAAGGGCTCACAGCACTTAACTAGAAGTTAACTCCAATCAAAATTTTTGTCCAAATACAACTTATCTTTGCTTCTTCAATTCCTTTTCCTTTTTAATGCCTTGACACATGTGAGGGGAAAAAATAAACTATATATTCAACTTGTGTTAGATGTGCAGTGAAATACTGCCTGCTGAGAATGGGAACCAAAGCTATGAATTTAAGAAAAAAATAGTGCAATAATTTGGTAATTAATGCTGGGAAAAGTGGCTATCCATGCATTTTTAAAAATCTCTTCTTAAAGTAAAAATAATTTCTAGATGATAAAATATGCAAAATTAAATTTTAAAACTTTAGAAGGAAACATAGAAAAGGTCTTCATGACACTAGAGTAGAGAAGGATTTCTTAAATGATTCAAAAGGATAAATAAGTACATTTAAACATACCACTATTAAAAACTTCTATGTATAGCAACTCACAGCACTGGGAGAAGGCATCTACAATGCATATAACCGGTAAAGGATGGAATGGACACAGACATGAATATGTATCTTAGAAATTCAATGAGAAATATAGGACAAAACACTATTTAAAAAGAAGAAAACAATACTAAATCTGAGTAAATGTAGAGAAAAGGGAGTTCCCACACATTATTGGTGAGAATATTAATTGAAACCATCTGTTTGGGAAATAAAGTTGGAGATGTGCATATTCTATGACTCACCGATTCCCCACTTAGGCATCTATCTCTCTCTCTATATATATATAGATATTTATATATCTATATCTATATATAACTAAAATAGGCCTCATCTTAATTATTCACTGATGAAGGTAGAATAATAAATTATTATGAACTTATATGATGGAGTCCCATACAACAAAATGAATGAACTGAATATAAGTTAATCAAGAAAGGATCATTTCCAAAAAATAAAAAAATGTTTATGAAGAAAAACAAAGCCAGACATTTCCTTCTGTTCAATCAATGCATGGCATTTGTCCTGGAGCTTCTCTGCCACATTATCCGTATTCTCTCTCTTATTATAGGATTTAGATTTGTTTTAAATAGTCTGTTTTCTGGATTCAACCATACATGGACAGTTCCTGTGAATACAGAGATCCTAAAAGTATTTGAATCTCTGAGATTCCTCATCTTTTAAAATAATGACTTTAATTTGTTCACCAAAGGTATCTGTCCATTGAGCTTTCTGGGCACGTCACAGATTTTGTCTTACTAACTTTACTCTGCCAAGTTATCTCTACTCCTTTCTTTGGGAATGGTGTCATTTCTCTCTCCTCAATTTGAGAGACAGCCTCTGCTTTTCTACATTTTTGTCCTACTGAACAGATTTGTTTTTATCAGCAAGCCTTTTGTGATTTCTTTATTCCTTAATTTGAACAGTAACTATTTCCTGAACTCTTTCTTATAATTATCTTAAACCTCTTCTTTGGGAATTATTTTGAATCCTGTGCCCTGAAGGCTGAAAACAGAATAAACAAGAAACATCAGTTCTGTTGACTGGATAATTTTTGTTGCTTCTAATAGCTCCCACACTGGATTATCCCTATCCTTAAGAGAAACAAGATTCCGTCATCTTTCACAACATAAATCAGACATGTCGTCTCTCAGCTGGTAAACTAATCTGCATTCAGATGAGAAAAAATGGGAGTTATTTTATATCTTACAATTATTCAGAAGACATGCTTGGAAAAATGCATAATAAGCTGTTTCTGGAGATCTTAAACATGCCTTTATAGTCACTGGAAAAATTTGTTCAGATTTTGCATTTCTGAATGTATTCACCAAAAGTAGAAGTTTCTTGATTTCTAAGAACCCATTTTGCAATTCAAGAAATTTTCTTCTAGATTGCTCTGATTTGAGCTAAAAACTTCCCCTGAGCCTCTAAGACCAGTTAAACCAGGTGAAAGGAGGCATTACAAACTTGTCTGATGAACTTAATGAAACCAGACAATCTGACTTTAAAAGATAAAAAATTCTTAAAAAGGCTTTTCTCTTAGAGTATGCTTTCCTCTTGATTTTTGAATGATAGATTTTTCCAAATAAAATCTCAATGTTCAAAAAGTTGAAAAAGTCCAGAGATCCAAATATTTGGCCTTCATAACTGCCAAGCATCCAGAATTTGGGGAATATCTCGACAACTGTTTCAAGATTCCTCTATTACTCTCCTCCTAAATCAACATCTGTCCATTTATAAACATTTTTGTGAAAAAAATTGTTTCACCGTTGTTTTTTCAGTGAATCCCTTCAATGGATGAGTGACAGTGTTCATAGTCAGATATCCTTTTGGAGAACATAGGATACCACAGTGGTTGTGCCAGTTTCCATCAGGAATCTGGGCAAATAAACATAATGGCATGGGGTGTTAGACAATCACTCTTTTTCTTAGACATCATAACTGTAGGCTGTGCAATATTAACCATAAAAGCAGATATTCTAACCTGAATCTTTAAGAACACAGAGCTTCCTATGGCATTTGAGTTTTTGAAAAAGCTTTGAGAAAAGATAACAATTATTTTGAATCTATCATGACTATTTAATATTAGCAAATACAGCAATAATTAGAGTAAATTGCCATTTACTAGTAATTGCAATGGAGTAGCTGGGAACATGGTGAAGCATGAGATTGTATTAATTACTTACATATATTCTGTTTTGTTCTTTAATTAATTTATTGTGTTTTGTGATGAGAATGTTTAGAAACATGCCAATATGAGAAATGATGCCATATATTGAACAAGCATTCTTGTTCATGGATTGCTAATAGAAATGCCTTCTTGCAATTTGCAGCTTCACCATTTTTTCATTTTATCTCTCCTAGTTAACAGAGTCAACTATCTATTTTACTCCTTAGTTTAGAAACCGTCAGTGAATCCTCACAAACTTGAGTATTAAATCTATCTCCCACACTGACATATGAAGCACTTTGTATCAGTCAGCTTAAGTGGTGTTATACAACAGAAACGAATGGCCCCCAAATGACAATGACTTACAGTAACAAAGGTTTCTTTCTTTCTCATGATACATGCCATTGCATGTTGACTGCAGTTCTTCAAGTTATTTTTATTCTGGAAGCCATCTGAAGGAACGAACTCAATCTGGGAAGTCAATGAAGAAAAAAATATATATAGTAGACTGTACACTGATTTTTTTTAAACTTTAGTTTTTGCTCTTTTGCTCTTACTTTATTGATCAAAAAAAATGACATAAACAAGGATATGAATGGAGTATGCAATCCTCCTGCAGGAAGAGACGCTGAAGGGAGAAGCAAAAATCTAATCCATCACACTCTTCACAAGCTTATTTTTATGTCTTTCAACTAAGAGTACTATTATCTTTCACAACTTGCCATTTTCTTGTTGAGTTTGCACATAGATCTGAACATTTAAATCTGCCAGAATCCCTTGGTTTGAGTTTCTTCCTGGCAATTTCCTACTTATTTTTAGGAACTGTAAGATCTGTAAAGGTCCTATTAGCTTCAAGAATCTATGTGGCATATTTAGAATTACTTTTACTGGGAAATTTCTGTTATGTGCATAACGCTTTTTCATTATAGTTTTCAGTATAGCCATGGCTGTGAATGTCAGTCTGGTGCTCATGCAGTCTGTTTCACAGCTTCCAAATTTGAAGTCTCCTAATTTTGAAACAATACCATGTTTGTTTTATTATAAGGTGGTGTAGGCCAATTAAATAGAAGACTGATAGATACCTGACTTTGCTTCCATTTGAAGGCAAATATATTTATTTTTGAGTTCCCTAAAGCGAGGAACAAACCTATCACTGGACCTCTTCAAGTAGAGGATTTTCTCACATGTCATATGGGCTCAGTAACGAAAGATCACTATATAATTAGTTTATTTTTTGTATATTAATATAGTATTTGGTACACTAGTATAACATGTTGCTTTGTATATTATTAGGCATATTACTCTTTTTCTTATGTAGTTACTGTTGAGTGGTTATTCTGTCTTCCTTAAAGTAACAGTTGTCCTTTATGTCCAGTCTTTGGCTCAGCAGTCTTGTTCTTCCATAAGAATATTTTGATGGTCTCCAAACCATCCTTCATTCCGTGGAAGAGAGACCAATGTGATTGTAATCATTAAAGTTCTGCTGTTACAGAAGAACATAGGGCCCAGGAGTTGGGGATATAAAATAGAAATGTTAACATTATAAGATTGGAACACTCTTGCTCTTCTCCCATACTTCTGGGAATTTCTCAGACTTTCCATCTCTTGGGGCTTTAATTGGCTCTGGAATTTCATAAACCTGAGCATACTTGAGGTTTATGAGGCTTTCATGGTCTTCTATATTTTCAGGAGAGATGAAAACTAGCAGAACTGCCAGCTGGTAGTAAAAACCAGTAGGTTTGTTGGATACATGACGAATGTCTTAAAAGATGAAATTTGAAAGCTGAAGTAAACTCTAGAAATGATCCCATCTAGAGGATCCTAAACATAGCTACATATCTGAATCACCTTGGCAGATTTAAAAATTACAGATGCTGCAGTCATAACTGCAGAGATGCTGATTTTGCAGATCTGGAGTGCAAGGCACAGGAGACTTACTCATTGACTCCAAGCCTCTCTTTACACCCTACCAGTCTCTTCTGTTATCTCCGACAGTATCCTGTTCAGAAAGCTATAGAAAGCAGGTGCATAATAAATGTGACTGAATGACATCTAGTATAAATTCAGAATACATTTTTTTACTGACAGTATATCTCATGCTTGTTTTCTAAGAGGATAGACAACTAGGATATTCTTTTAGTATGTAACATTTAAGTCAGGTTCTTTAGTTTTGATAAATATTCTGGTTCCTACCCAGTGGTTCCCACCTAGATTCCAGAGTTGGAGAGTAACCTGAATACCACCCCAATACCACCACCAAAAAATAAAAATATCTGAGAGAAACTCCTATTTAACATACTCAACCAAAAAAGAATGCTCGTGAATACCCTGGGGTATCTTTCAACATCCCATACCAATTAAAAAATTTAACCTCCTAATTTAATATAATCAATAATTTTGAGCACTACTATATGCCACATATTCTGTTAGGTGATGGATTTTATGAACTTACTCTGATGAAGAGCATGCAATATCAGAGCAGAAGACTGAACTAGTTATCATCCTATCAGCACCCTTGCCCCTCACTCCAGCTTAAGTATGCCCCTAACATGCACAAGGATCCAATTCCAATACCTAGATGTTCTTTACTCCCAATTCTTTATCTTTTTCAAGGTTGCATTGAACAAATATCTATTATTTCTCTGTACTCTGACTTATGCTCCTTTTCTTTCCCCAGGATTCAGTGTACTTTTTCTCCCTCAACTCTGCTTATGAAATCTAACATGCTTTATCTGGTTTCTGGATTTTTTACCTTTTGAAAGTACTTACATTTAATTCTTAAATAGTTACTTAGGAAAGAAAACTACCACCTACCTTTTAAAAGAATCTGAATTAAATTGAAAGTTTGTGCCACACGCAATCAAGTAGTCATTTTTGCAGATACCACCAACTATCCAAAATTAGTCTAGTTAATTTTTAGGTGCCATACTGACTGGTTCCAAGACAATGTTGTTTTTGTTCTATACTCTTGCCGTTGTTTGTGTCTTGCCATCACTGTTGGCCAAGAGACATCAAAACATAATTGTCATCACCTGATCTTAGGTGAATTTGGTAAGGTGCTATACACATTGTCCTCACATCAACTGAATTATGTTTGTAGTTGGTACCACTCATGTTGGATTTAATTGATTTTCACAATGTCTTCAAAAAGATTGTTATGACTTACCACTGAAATAAAAAGTGTATGTGTGTACAATGTCCTGGACACAAAACAGTATGATATGTGATAACATTCTAAGTGTAAACTTAAATCTAAAAGTATTCCTTCAATGATTATCAAGTAAGTGTTTTAAGTAGAAAGAAAATCATGCCATGGCTTCATTGGCAGGGGATTTTCTTTTTCTTTTTTAGGGGTATATAAAATAATATGTTTTTATGATTCAATTTTGCTGGAGGTGACATTGTGCACAGCTAAAACCATTCTTCAAGTTTGCCTACTGATTAACATGGCCATGTAACTTCGTTGTACACAGAGAAATATAAACAGAAGTTATTTGGTTGATATTTTTGGAGGAAAAAAAAACTCCTTCAAGTGGGCAAACTTAACTGACAGATGCTGTCTTCCTTTCTCCTCATTGAAATGGGGTCTTGATAGTGCACCTTGAGTATCCTTCTTAAGACCGTATGACCCTGAATACATAAGAATGACTGAGAAAGATGGAAGCAGCCTGAGCATTTTATGACCTTGTGGGGCCAAGAAACCAGCCCTAGACTTCTTACCTGTGTACCCCTGGTGTTAGAAAAATAAAATCCTTAATTTTTACTATTTTTCAGGTATCTATAACTCACAGTTGATGGCAAATCTTGACTTTACACATAGAATCAATTGCATAACATGAAATTCATAAAACTTTTGGTAGCTCCCTAATGAAATTATTTCCAAATGACTCAGTAAGAATGGTTTTCCAGGATATTTCACAATTTTTTAATTTATGTAAGTAACATATCACCTTTTTATTAGAATAAAAGGATAAGAACCATATGCTCTTCTCAATACATGCAGAAAAAGCATTTGACAAAATACAGCATCAATTCTTGATAAAAACAATCAACAAAATAGGGATGGAGGGAACATACCTCAGCATCATGAAGGCTGCATATGAAAGACCAAGACTAATATTATCTTCAATGAGGAAAAACTGACAACTTTTCCTCTTTAGTCAGGAACAAGACAGGGATGTCTGCTCTCACTACTGTTGTTCAACATCGTACTGGAAGTCCTAGCCTCAGCAATCAGACAACAAAAAGAAATAAAAGGCATCCAAATTGGCAAGGAAGAAGTCAGTCTTTCACTCTTCACGCATAACATGATACTCTATGTAGAAAACTTGAAAGACTACCAAAAAATTACTAGAACTGATACATGAATTCAGCAAAGTTTCAGGGTATAAAATCGATATACAGAAATATGTTGTATTCCTATATGCTAATAATGAAGCAGCAAAAAGATAAATCAAGGAATTGATCTCTTTTAAAATTGCACCAAAGCCTATAAGATACCTAAAAATAAACCTAACCAAAGAGATAAAACTATAGACCACTTGTGAGAGAAATTGAAGAGGACCCAAAGAAATAGAAAAACATTCCACACTCATGAATTGGAAGAACAAATACTGTTAAAATGTCTGTCCTACCCAAAGCAATCTACACGGTGCAATCCCTGTCAAAATACCAACAACATTTTTCACAGAGCCAGAATAAACAATCCTAAAATTTGTATGGAACCACAAAAGACCTTAAATAGTCAAAGCAACCTTGAAAAAGAAAAGCAAAGCTTGGAGGCATCACAATTCTGGACTTCAAGCTGTATTACAAAGCTGTAGTCATCAAGATAGTATGGTACTGGCACAAAAACAAACACATACATCGGTGGAACAGAATAGAAAACCCTGAAATGGACCTACAACTATGTGGTCAAGTAATCTTCACCAAAGCAGGAAATATCCAATGGAAAAAAGACAGTCTCTTCAGCAAATGGTATTAGGAAAACTAGACAGCCACATGCAGAAGAATGAAACTAGATCACTTTCTTATACCGTACACAAAAATAAATTCAAAATGGATGAAAGATCTAAATATGAGACAGGAAGCCATCAAAATCCTAGAGGAGAACACAGGCAGCAACCTCTTTGACCTCAGCTAGAGCAACTTCTTACTAGACATGTCACCAGAGGCAAGGGAACAAAAGCAAAAATGAACTATTGGGACTTTGTCAAGATAAAAAGCTGCTGCACAGTGAAGGAGACAATCAACAAAACTCAAAGATAGCCTAGAGAATAGGAGAAGATATTTACAAATGACATATATGAGGGTTAGTATACTAAGGGTTAGTATCCAAAACCTATAAAGAACTTATCAAACTCAAGACTCAAAAAACAAATAATCCAGTCAAGAAATGGGCAGAAGACACAAATAGAGAGCTTTCCAAAGAAGACATATAGATGGCTAACAGACACATGAAAAGGTGTTCAACATCACTCATCAGGGAAATACAAATCAAAACCATGGTGAGATACCACCTCACACCGGTCAGAATGGCTAAAATTAACAATACAAGAAACAATGGGTGTTGGCAAGGATGTGGAGAAAGGGGAACCTTCTTATACTTTTGCTGGGAATGCAAGCTGGTGCAGCCACTCTGGAAGACAGTGTGGAGGTTCCTCAAAAAGTTGAAAATGGAGCTACCCTATGACCCAGCAATTGCACTACTGGTTATTTACCCTGAAGATACAAATGTAGTGACCCAAAGGGGCACTTGCACCCCAATGTTTATAGCAGCATTGTCCATATGGCCAAACTGTGGAAAGAGACCAGACGTCTGTCAACGGATGAATGGATAAAGAAGTTGTGGTGTATGTATGCAATGGAATACTACTCAGCCATCAAAGAGAATGGAATCTTGCCATTTGCAATGACATGAATAGAACTAGAAGGTATTATGCTAGGCGAAGTGAGCCAATCAGAGAGAGACAGTTATCATATGACCTCACTCATATGTGGAACTTCAGAAGCAAAACAGAGGATCATAGGGGAAGAGAGGAAAAAAAATAATACGAAATCAGAGAGGGAGATAAATCATAAGGGACTCTTAATCATAGGAAGGGGTTGGGGTGGGGGGATGGGGTAACTGGGTTATGGACATTAGGGAGGATACAGGATGTAATGAGCACTGGATATTATATAACACTGATGTATCACTGACCTCTACCTCTGAAACCAATAATACATTATATGTTAGTTAATTGAATTTAAATAAAAATAAATTTTAAAAAGTATATATGTATACAATGGAATATTGCTCAGTCATCAAAAAGAATAAAATCTTGCCACTTGCAATGACGAGGATGGAGCTAGAGTGTATAATGGAGCTAGAGTGTATAATGCTAAGATAAAGTAAGTTCATCAGAGAAAGGCAAATACACTATGATTTCACTCGTATGTGGAATTTAAGAAACAAAACAGATGACCATAGGGAAGGGGGAAAAATGAGAAAGGGAAAGAAGTGTCTCTTATGGGAAATGCTTAATGATAGAGAACAAACTGAGAGTTGATGGAGGGACTGTGGGTGGGGGATGGCTCAAAGGGTGATAGGTATTAAGGAGGGTACTTGTGATGAGCACTGGGTGTTATATATAAGTGATGAATCACTAAATTCTATACCTGAAACCAATTTTATCATATATTAACTAACTAGAAATCAAATAAAAACTTGAAATCAAAAGAAAAAAAATATATAGGTGAGTTAATTGAAAATAAATTAACACCATCTTATTTCTCTCTCAAAGATCACTAATTAACATTATCCAGTGTAAATATTAAATATAAACATAAATATTATATTTCAACTTTTATAAAATGGATCAATACATGTTGTAATCAAAGTAAATGTTTTAAGGGTGTTCATTGTACTAAGGGTGTTTGTTCATTGTTCTCCATTTATCACCAGGCTTAAAAATGTTCAAATTGGTAATTCAAATCTCTAATATGTGTACATATATGTGTGTACATAACATTGTACATTTTCCAAACACTTGACTGACAAATATCACAGTTGGAGAAACTTTGGCACTTCCTTCAGTGCTGCTTTGGGCAAGCTCAGGTTTCCCACACTGAAAATCAAATATCTTAGTCTGCATTTCACTGAGCCTTGTCCCATAACTATCTACACACAGAGACTTGAAGAAACTCATTTATTTATTCCTTTCCCCCATCTTAGAAATAACATCCCTCAAACATACACCCACTACCCATTTTAAAAACTGAAATGAAAATCCTGACAATACAGAGATGAGCTATACTACAGGACTAATTAGAATCCTTTGAATTTCAATAAAAAAAGGGAAACTGCTGTACTGAGACAGAATTATCAGAAAGTGCCTGCTCTTAAGTATATTCAAATTTGATAAGTGAAATGGCTTTCAATACGTTGTTTAGGGATCCCATAGTAGAGCATTAATGAGCTAGTCCCCATAGCTGATTACAAGTCAGTTCTAGCAAGGGATGTAATTAAAGTCTCAGATGCTTCGATTTTCACAAATAGAAGTTTGTCCTCCCTTGGTGCCTTTTATCCATGCTCAGAGTTCTTTACAATTATTAGCTCATTAGTCCTAGTGGATTTTTTAATTTAATTGTAAATTAGTAGACCCTACAGAGTTAAATATTAAACAAACAGAATGTTAATGGCCCATTTCAGGAATATATATACCAATGGCTCAACCTTTATTATCTCAACATATACATTAATAATACCACTAGTGACTCCACCTCTTCTCTAAAGCAAGCACAATTTCATGCATCTCACATATCAGTAGTACACAAAATGTGCTTCAACCTCAAAACTACTTTTCTTTTTGGTACTTTTTTACATGCCATTTCAAAGTTTAGCTTTTTGTAGAATTTCTACATATATTCATCCTACTACTTTGGTATATGTACAACAAAATTGTCTCATACATTATGGACAAATAGTAGAACGTTTTCATCAAATACACTGATTACTGAGATAGCATTTGATTTATCAGGCATCTTACATTAACATTACTTCCAGTAACACCTTCAATCTAGGAAGGAAAATCATGGGCATTTTCAGTGTTTCTAGGACCCTGAGAAATACTTGGCCTTGTGCAGAAGTTGAAGGACTGAAAGAGGATAAAGATTTATCACATGGATAAATGGAGAAGTGAACCTTGATGCCCCTAAAATTAAGAGAAGATAAAGAACTATATAGATGAAAGCTGAAATCTTTTCTAACCAGGCTCCATTCATCCTCTAACTCCAACTTAACTCCTGAAAATCACCCCTTCCTTCAGTCTGTTCCAGTGCTGTCATTCCATTCCTGGAATGGTAGGCCTGTACATGACTCAAGCCTGGCCAGTGTATTGCTGTCACTGGATCATGGTGATTGGTCCATCTATTAGTTTCCTGGTACTTACTTTGTAAGTACCAGGAAACAGCAGAAGGCTATTGTCTTACAGTTCCAAAATCAAAGTGTCAACAGGGTTAGTTCCTTCTGGATGCTGTGACGGAGAATCTGTTCCATGTCTTCCTCTTAGCTTCTGGTGATTTGCAGGCATTCTATGGCATTTCTTGGGTTTTGCTGCATCACTCCAATCTCTGCCTTCATTTTTACATGGTGTTGCCCCTGTGTGCCTGTTTCCAAATTTCCCCTTTTTGTAAGGACACCAGTCATACTGGATTAAAGACTCATACTACTCCCATAAGACCTAACCTTAACTAATGACATCTGCAATGGCACTATTTTCAAATAAGGTAACATTCACAGGTACCGGTTGTTAGTACTTCAACATATGAATTTGGAGGGGCACAATTCAATCCATAAAAATCCAATATAAGTGAGTAAGCCATTAAGATTCAGTGAGGCTCAATAAAATTTTTGTTGTGAATCCTCAAATATACTCCCAATTCTTTTTTTTTTTTTTTTAACCACATAAAAGCATACAGGAATTGATGCTGCTGCAGTCATCTTACAACCACTGGCTGGGAGTGGGGAATTTGCTGAAAATGAATATAACGTTGTGGAAGTTGAGCCAAGAAATGAAGATAGAAATTTCTATTTCCTTCTTACTGAACACTGGGTAAAACCATAACTGAAGTTAAATATTCCCTTAATTGTTCAGTTATTTGAGCTAGAATGTACCCTCCCCTAAGCCTGTCTTAGTATCACTTTCTGCCCATTGCCAAAGAAATAAAGTCATAGAGGATATGATTAAACAGTGGATTAGGGATGGGGTATCCATGGGAACTGCAAAAAAAATGGGTGATAGAATGAATAATTCCTTTCTACTTTTTTATTATTTTAGATCAGACTCAATTTGATGAGTTCCTCCAAAGGAATATGTAATACTTCAAAAACATAAGGAATCTAATCATTCTGTTCTATGAAATATTGAATCCCTTCACACAACAGGAATACACAAAGGCACAGTTTCCCGTAACAACAAATCTCCCAGCAAATGATCAAGCTATATGTTTCCAGATGCTAGGCCTGCATCTTTTTGGGAATAAACAATCAAGCTAAGGGCAAGAGGAGTAGCACAGAGCTAACAGGATCAGAGGTCAAATGCAGACATTGTCAGTGATCACAGAAAGTGTGGTCATCAATCAGAGTGTCTAACAGTGGAATTAGAAATATAGGTTAAATCAAAAGGAAACTATTCTTGGGGATGGGATGGGAACTTGACTTTCAAAATGCATACTGGTGATGGGGGTATATACGGCAAAGTAGGTTTATCTCTGAGAAATATTTGGGAGCAGTGATGAAGAGGAGCAAGGTCCATCTTCCAGAAACATGGCAGATAATAACAAGTCAGGCATATGTGTTGTGGCAGGTTCTCTACAAGTGTCATTAACCATGAATCTTCAGAATAGTGTTGACACTCCATCACTTTACTTGTATGCCTTAGGGAACCCAAGGAGCCTGGTGTAGGAGCACCAGATAGTCTTATTATCTCTAATGGTGTTTGATAGCGAGGTGATACTAGTTATAGAGGAGACTTATACCCAAAGGCATCATTGAGATGCCTGATACCCCCATTCTAATTTCCATATCTTGTTCATTTTCTATATGTATACCATAGATTTGGGGATTAACTAGCTTCTCACTGGTCACAGGTGAAATAGAACACAATTACTCAGTAGAAACAAGTGAAAAGCCTTGGATGGGGATAAGAAATTGACAGTATGGTCTCACTTGCGTGTGGAGCATAAGAAAAAACATGGAGGACATTGTGAGAGGGAAGGGAGGGATGAATTGGAGGAAATCGGAGGGGTGAAGAACCATGAGAGACTGTGAACTGAGAGCAACGGACTGAGGGTTTTGGAGGGGAGGGGGGGAGGGGGATGGGCGAGCCTGGTGGTGGGTATTGAGGAGGGCACGTACTGCATGGAGCGCTGGGTGTGGTACATAAACAATGAATCTTGTAACACTGAAAAAATAGAAGTATTTGTGGAAAAAAAAAAGAAATTGACAGTATGAGAGGAAGGGAGCTGCCATTATTGTACAAACTCCCAATGTACAGTCTGTAAGGAGAATAACTTCATGTTATTTTTGGTAATTCGAAGGGCTTTGGGAATATTTCAATACATAAATCAGAGTATTCAGCCTTGGGAATCTCACACCTCTAAATGGCAGACTCACTGCAAAACAGCAGCCTCCAGGATACATGCATGACCGTATTGGACAACTTTTGTGCCTTGTCTCTGGTCTTCTTGGCCCACCTTTTAATCTAGCTCTCATGTAACAACCAGCTTCATACAAATATGTAATCTGAGAACACTTCACCTTTGCCTATGGCATACCTTCTGTTTTGTGCTCCAGGTTGTTGACATTGTGGTGTGGGATGCTTGTGGGAATCAGGGAGCACTCACACATGGACACACTGAAGTGCCAGAGTATTAACATCTGATGAGGCAATCCTTGACTAACTGGAAGTGGGAGCTTGTGCATGAATGCTTTCATCTTCTCTTCCTCCAGTGAGCAATTGAAGCATATTCTACATTGCTTCTCAGAAGATCCAGCATAATCTAACTGCAATGCCCACAGCAGTGACCAAATTGAGAACACATCCTTATGCTAAATTTTATTCCTTCTGTGTCTCACTTTCTGATTTCTATTCCCTGGAATTACTTCCCCCCAAAATTACCTGCACTCAAGCCCTCTCAAACTCTAATTTCAGGGGGGAACCTAGGCTATCAAAATAAGCTTCTGGTTTCTCTTTATGTTTTATAGCTAAAATCCCATTGTAGTTCAAGGTACTTACTTACCACTTGTAAATCTCTGCATCTTTTATAGTAGAGGACACTAAAAAGAGATGCTGATGTGTGAGTAGCAACAGATCACAAATCAAAGCTGGCAACTGAGAATATCAAGCCTTGTGATTTATGCTTATATTTAAAATTTTACTGTTTATATTCTCTATAATGTATGTCCTGATCAGAAGCCACACAGTTCTGAACTGGTACCATGGCTATGAATGATGAAAGATACTGTGTTTGGATTGCCTAATGTGTGCTCCAGAATTTTGTGTGTCCTTTGTGGACCAAATATTTAGTCAGACAATTCAAAGTCTGAGTTTGATAACTGGCTTAATTTTTATGTATTTATGTATTTTTATGTATTCACTTTTTAGAGTATGTGGAAGAATTAATGAGGATAGCCAGTGATGGTAGGAGATACTTATCTAAAATCTTCTATTCTCAAATTTGGTTATACGTCAGAATCACCTGCAGAAAAAAAATTTTAATACAGACTTTTAGGGTGCCTGTGTGGCTCAGTCAGTTAAGTGCCCAATTCTTTATCTCAGCTCAGGTCTTGATCTCAGGGCTCAGGGTTATGTGCTCAAGCCATACATTGGGCTCCACACTGGACATGGAGTGTACTTAAAAAAAAATGTGTATATATATATATATATATATATATATATATATATATATATATATATATATATATATATTCTTGAGTTTTATCCCCAAAGATTCTGGATCCAAGATCTAGGCAGAGATCCTGAGATATATATTCTCTCTCTCTCTCTTTTTTTTTAGTTTCAAGTTTTTATTTAAGTTCCAGTTAGTTAACATGTAGTGTAACATTAGTTTCATGAATAGAACTTAGGGGTTCATCACTTATATATAACACCCAGTGCTCATCACAACAGGTGCCCTCCTTAATCCCCATCCCCATTTAGCCCATCCCATCACCAACCCTCATTTGGTAACCCTCACTTTGTTCTCTATAGTTAAGAGTGTATTTTTTGGTTTCCTTCTCTCTCTCTTTCCTCTGTTGCTACTTTATTTTATTTATTATATTCCACATATGAATGAAATCATGCTATTTATCTTTCTCTGACTGGATTATTTCACTTAGCATTATACCCTCTAGGTCTACCCATGTTGTTGCAAATGGCAAGATTTTGTTCTTTTTTTGGTTGAATAATATTCTATTTGTGTGTGTGTGTGTGTGTGTGTGTATCTTTACACAGCTTCTTTATCCATTCCTCAGTTGATGGATGGACACTTCGGCTGCTTCCATAATTTACCTACTGTAAATAATGCTGCAATAAACATAGGGGTGCATATTTCCCTTTGAATTAGTGCTTTTGTATTCTTTGGGTAAATATCCCGTAGTTTGGTTACTGGATCACAGGATAGTTCTATTTTTAATTTTTTGAGGAACTTCCATACTGTTTTTCACAGTGGCTGCAGCAGTTTCCTGCCAACAGTGCAAGAGGGTTCCTTTTTTTCCCACATCCTCACCAACACTCGTTTCTTGAGTTTTTTATTTTAGCCATTCTGACAGTTGGGAGGTAGTATCTCATTGTGGTTTTGATTTGCATTTCCCTCATGATGAGTGATGTTGAGCATCATTTCATGTGCCTGTTGACCATCTGTATGTCTTCTTTGAAGAAATATCTGCCTATTGTTTGGTGTTGTATTTTAGTTTTTTAATTAACATATGATGTCTTATCTGTTTCACGGGTACAGCTCTGTGAATTGTGTAAGACTGATGATATAATATATTCTTAAAAGCTTACCAGGAGATTATGATGCACAGCCAAATTAGAGAAACAGTGATCTAAATAATTCATGAATTTTAAGAGTTTGTTACCAAAAAATATAAATTTTCCTACCATAGATTTGGAAGCTCAGGCATTTTTTTTAATTAACATATGATGTATTATTTGCCTGAGGGGTACATGTCTGTGAATCATCAGGCTTACACATTTCACAGCACTTACCATAGCACATACCCTCCCAATGTCCATAACCCAGCCACCCTGTCCCTACCTCCCTACCCCCCAGCAACCCTCAGTTTGTTTCATGAGTTTAAGAGTCTCTTATGGTTTGCCTCCCTCCTGATCCCATCTTGTTTCATTTCCCCC
>CM052892.1:24078871-24139629 GCA_028534135.1 Potos flavus
TTTTAAGTTGTTATTTTATCCTCTAATCAGAATAACTACTCTGTAAAGGAAAAGAATAAAATGTTCGAAGAAGATAGTTATGTCTATTGACATTGTGTTAAAATGCAAATGCAATGCAAACTGGAAGAAGTCAAACTGCCAAATAATCTGGATCATTTCTGAGTTCAGGAGAAAAATTCAAATTACTCATTTTCTCTATAGCAAACCTCTGTATGCATATTCTTTGCAAGAAAAACAGAAGTGAACTGGAGGATATTCATTCTTCATGCTTAGTTACACAGGGAGAACACCCACTGACATTTTTTTTTTTCCCACTGACATTTTCTAACAGATTTTCAAAAACAAACTTTCATTTAAAAACATGTACCATGCATAATTATTTCAGAACCATTTTGGGTTTCAAGGAAACTCCAACCCCACCTTCTTAGCCCCAAGCTGCCTCCATATACCTTCCATACCTGTCAATAGATGTCAAATATTGACCCTGTTTTGTTTACCTGTTGGTAGCTTTTGCCTTCGGGATTCCTTTCCCCTTAGACTAACTGAAACATTGTATGGAATCGCTCCAGCTCCTTGCTTTCTTGTATAAGTCAGATATAAGGTTTCATAATTTAAGAATTTCCTTGCTAACCCTCATCTCACTATGTTCCCTGGCCCCCAATTGCCTCTGATTTATCTCCTACATTTTTCCTTTGCCTTACTAGCTTCTTTGATTTCCTGGCTGCTCCTTAGCCACAAGGCACACTCCTGACTCAGGGCCACTGGCCTTACCTTTGTCTCTGCCTACATGGTCCTCCTTTCCCTTAGAAGTCAGCATAGCCCACTCCCTCACTTCCTGGGGCCTTTGTTCAAATGTCAGCTAATCAAAGAGGCTACATCCTCTATTTCTTCACTCTGCTTTTTTTTTTTTTTTCATGGCATTCATCACCCACTGACACATATATTTGATTGCTTTATGTCTATTACTGTGAATCTGAGTACATAGTAACATGAAAGCAGTGACTTTTTCTGTTTTCTTCACAGCTCCTACTTTAGCACCTAAAATAGTGCCTGGCGCATACTAGGTGCTCAAAAATAATTGTTAAATAAAGGAATGATTACTATGGGGAAGTAGTGAGGCAGTTTCTGTAAAGGCTAAATGACAAAAGTTCTGAGGATTTTAAATAGCATTTAAAACATAGTTCCTGACCTTTATTCTCTAACACTGGTTAGAGGACCAGTGTTATTAGAACCAGTGGCATTTATAGACTCAGCTTTCATTTCTGAGAGGAATCCCACCATTGCTATCGCCTCTTCATACCCTTGACTTTAAAACAGAGCTCCATTCTCCGCAGGAATGCAGATTTGTAAGTGTCAAAAAATGGTGTATAAAAATGGCATCATGAGCACATTGTTTTATAGCCTCATGTTGCATAAGACTAATATAAGAGTACAGTTCACTGTTAAAAAATAAACTTCCTAGTGTAGCTTTGAATGTTGAAATAGTTTCCTTGGCAAATCCACAGTGATTTGACATTTAAGTTGTGTCCAGTTTTTTAGTTTTCTAAACTATACTGAGTTATCTATTCATGTGGAGAAATCTGTAAATTCATCCATAGATATTACTGTTGGATAACTTCCTAGGTGTGGAATTATGTCAGAAAGCATGACTTTATTTTTAAAGCTTTTGAAGCACACTCCCAAATTCCCTTCCAGAAAGGTGGTAGCAATTTACCATCAGTACAAGAAAGTGATTATTTATAGTGTCTGTATTAGTTAGGGTTCTCCAGAGAAACAGAACCAATAGGATATAAAAGGAGATTTATTGTAAGGGATTAGCTCACCCAATTACGGAAACTGAGGACTCCTACAGTCTGCCGTCTCCCTTCTGGAGACCCTGCAAAGCCGATGGTATAATTCAGTCTAAATCTAAGGCTTGAGAACCAATGATGTAAATTCCAGGGCAGGAGAAAGGATGAAATATCTCAGCACCAACAATGAGGCAGAAAAAAGGGGAAAATTCTTCCTCTTCTGCCTTTTTGTTCTATGTAGGCCCTCACCAGATTAATGATGCCCCTTATAGGAGTCAATCTACTGTATTGCATCTACAATTCAAATGCTAATCTCATCCTGAAACACCCTCCCATCCTTACCCAGAAATAATGTTTAATCAAAATTCTGGGCATCCTCTGATCCAGTCAAGTTGACATTTAAACTTAACTATCATGGGGCATCTGGCTGGCTCAGAGGATAATGCAGCTCTTCATCTCGGGGTTGTGAGTTGGAGTCCCACGTTGGGTGTAGAGATTACTGAAATAATTTTTTTTAAAGATTTTATTTATTTATTTGACAGAGAGATCACAAGTAGGCAGAGAGGCAGGCAGAGAGAGAGGGGGAAGCAGGCTCCCTGCTGAGCAGAGAGCCCGATGCGGGGCTTGATCCTAGGACCCTGAGATCATGACCTGAGCCGAAGGCAGAGGCTTTAACCCACTGAGCCACCCATGTGCCCCTTAAATAATTTTTTTTTTAAACTTAACTGTCACAAATCCATTCCTTGTCAATTTGGCATTCATATTCCTTTCATTAAACTATACTTGATTTCCAAATAAAAACAATAATAAAGTTATAATTTCACCAAATGTGATACAACTATCCTGCCTTCAACTGAGAACCCACTGACTCTTTCCCCAAAAGAGGACACAGAGTCCTTGGGTGATGTTTACTCTTCTTGATACCATGTAACTTAAATGCTATAATGTAAAATTAACAATAGTTAAATACTATGATTTAAAGTCAATACACCTATCTTATGTTACATGATAAGGGAATGATAAGAAAACAAAGATATTTGATAGACACACAAATTGTGTTTTTCCTAACAGAATAAGGAGAAATACTCCTGACTCTTATAGTCGTCTTTTCTGTAACTGGTCACATGGCTATAGCTGATGTACAGGTACCTTCTTTCACTACCATTCTGTATTCTCTTGTATGACCAGCTAGCCATGGTTTTCTCCCTGGTGTGGTGAGACTGAATGTTTGCATTACCCCCACTCACACCCAAACTTGTGTTGGAACCTAATCCCCAGTGTGATGGTAATTGGAGGTGAGCCTTTGGGAGGTGATTAGGTCATGAGGGTAAAGCCCTCATGAATGAGATAGTTCTTATATAAAAGAGACCCCAGAGGGCTCCCTTGTCCCTTCTGATCTGTGAAGACACAATAAGAAGAGGGCCATGTAAAAATCAGGTCCTCAGGTTAGCGAGTCCTCACCAGTCACTGAATCTGCCAGCAACCTGATCTTGGACTTCCTAATCTCTAGCGTTCTGACAAATAAGTGTGGTTGAAGCCACCCAGTTTATGGTATTTTGTTATAGCAGCCTGAACAGACTAGGATGATGTCCATGAAAACACTAGCTATTCTTATTCCTTAAAATCTTTGTTTAGTTTGATAAGTGAAAATTTGTTTGTTTGCATTTGTTTTGATCCTACTGTGGTTGAAATTTTTGTCTGTTGACCATTTATAAATCTTCTTTGTGATATATTTTTTCTTTTCCTTATTGAATTGTAAGAAATGTTATATACATTATGACTATTAAATCTTTGCTATATTTGTGCAAAAATTTCCTCCCTTTTTTTGACCATTTATGCACCTCTTTTGTGCTAGTCTTATTCCTCTTTTTTTTTTTTATATATTTCTCTTATTGGCTTTCAGGACACTTTTATGTATATTATGACATTATAAAACATTTTTTCTCTTTTTATTTTTCATTAAATTGATTCTGGGTGGTTTTTTCCCAATCGAATCTGTCACCTCTCTTTATTGCTTCTGAATTTTGTAACATATTTGCTTGGAAAGTTCTTTCAAAAAAAATTTTTGTGGGTTTTTAAGGAAATATCAAGGTCTTTCAGCAGTTTAGACATTATTTTGGTGCAATGATTAGTCTGACATTTGTTGCTTAAGCTTTCTCTACAGATATAGATCTTTCATCTACAGATGTCTCTCAAGTGACACTTTTATTATTTTATAAATTATTTATATTTACGTAGGTTTTTTTCTTGACTTTCTATTCTTTCCATTGTCTCTTTCTTTCTAAGCTCATATTGTATTACATCAATTACTACTACTTTATACAAAGCCTTCTTTTTTTAAATTGTGCAGGGCCATACCCCTCTGTTTCATCTTTTCAACATTTCCCTCACTCATCTCAAAAATTGTTCTTTCAGGTGAACTCTATGATCATTCTAATAATATGCCAAAATCCCATTGGAATTGCCTTGAATCCAATCATCTTTCAAAAACATGTAACATGTCAATAACATTTGTTATATAATATATAAAATAAAAGCAATAGTAATAAAAAGCATAAAGCCCTGTCCTGCTCATTGCGTTGCCAGGTGGGTGCAGTGGGTGCCGAGAAGGCTCCCTGGTGTACATGCACTTCTGGCACCAGGGCAGCCTGACCCCACATCCAAGTCTCCCTAGCAGCATTTCGCTGCAACTCTTTAGATTTAGTTGTTGGTAGAAAAAAAGTCAAAATACTCTTCCAATAAAATGATAACCTTGAATAATCTAAAAAATATTTATTAAAATAAAATTTGCGGGGCACCTGGGTGGCTTAGTCAGTTAAGCGTCTGACTCTTGATTTTGGCGGAGGTCATGATCTCAGGATAATGAGATTGAGGCCTATGCAAGCTGCAGACTCAGTGGGGAGACTGCTTCAGATTCTCTTCCTCCCCCTCCCTCTCTGACACTCCCCCACACATGTGTGCGCTTTCTCTAAAAGTAAGTAAATCTTTTAAAAAATAAATAAAATAAAACCTTCTACAGAAGTCAAGGAGGTCACATTGAAATGAGATAGAATCATGGTCATCTTGGAGCCCATAATTAAAGTGTTTATATGCACACACAATCCCTATCAGTTGCATGTCTTTGAAACCTGCTATAACCCTGCTATAACCTGCTTCGAAACCTGCTATAACTCTTTGTGTCTTTTATCGTGATAGTAGCAATTCTTTCTTGGCCTTTTGGGCATGCAGCTAGGCATGTGCAGCTTGTGGACTTGGCCGGCACCGAGAAGTTGCCTGTGGACATTCCTCCACAGAAAGGCATCCTGAACTACATTGCTGCCAGCCTGTAGGGAACACAAATTGCAATATGAAAAAGGGACTCTAGAAAAATATTTGCTACTTCATCAGAGCATTGAATTCAGGAACCATGAAGAGGATCTCAAGCAGCAAACATTTATCTCGTTTACTCCAGTCAGGATGCTTCCTTCATCTGTGTATCTAGTGACTATGGCACAGTGCACATTTTTGCTGCCAAAGATCCAAAGAAGAAGTAAATAGTCTAGTTTGGTGTCAGCAATTTTCCTCCAAAATACTTCAGTTCTAAATAGAGTTTTCCCAAATTTCAGGTTCCCTCAGGCTCTGCATGCATTTGTGCTTTTGGAACAGACTCAAATGTCATGTCAATTTGCACAGAAGGCAGCTCCTATACACATTCCTATTCAGCTTCAAGGAGGAATGCATCCAGGATGCCTATGTGCAGTTTCTAGGAATGAGCAATGACAAGCTGTGATTCTTCATACGTGCCATCAACACCCACGCTGACCACCCCACTGAAGTGCTGGGTGTGCCAAGACCCACCCAAGCCCAGGAGCTTTGTGGTATCACTGTCAGCAGTAGCTAGTCTTCCCATGGGGCAGAACTAGGTTTTATAAATGAGGAGAGTCAGTTTTATTCAGGGTTAAAACTAAATTTCTCTGTTATGTGTAAGGAACAAAGTAATGCATAGACTTTAAAAATTAGTCATTTAATTTAGAACCTAAAAAAGAAAATATTCAACATCTCTTTCAACAAAGTGATACTTGAGAGAGTACATCCCCTGGTGATTTCTGTCAATGTTGAGCATAATGCCTCAAATAATGCTTCAGTCTGTCATTTCTACTTCCCTTTCTTGCCATCTTTTTCTGTCTTCAACATTTTTAAGATTAGCTACAAACCAGTGCTTTGGGAATGAAAGGTACGTTACATTTTTTTTTTTAAACATTGAGTAACTACAATAAGTTATGGGCTCTGGATTGTTAAGTACTGTTTGAGGTATATTTAATTTTCTTAAATTCTTGATAAAGAGATTTAATTTTGTGTTTTTGATTTCAACATTTAAAATCAGCATAGCAGGAATCCTCAGTTTTGCAAATATGTTACAAAGAGACTAAAGAGGCTAAACCATGAGCAGAATATGATAATTATGAACTTTGTGGTCTTGGTCTCAATCCAGATGTCCTTAATGGGTTCCCACGAGCAACATGAACTAGAGAACTAGAGTCCAGACCCAATAGCCTAACCATCTTGCAATGTAAAAAAAAAAAAAAAATCTTCCACTGGGGCGTTCCTGAGCATCCTAAAGTATCTATGATAGAAAAAAAATCTCTTCTTACCTTAATTCAAAAGAGGAAGATGAAGAAGACTAATACTCCACTAGAAAACTGGTAATAGGACATAGAGAAACAAATCACAGAAAATAGTTGTGCAATTAGCACTATGAAAAGATCCCCACTTCACATTTAATAAGGAAAAGTAATTATTAATTATGTATCATGTTTTGCCTGTCAATATAAACTCCTGGTGCAACTGCATATTAGTAACACCTGCCCAAAAAGCAACTGGACAATAACTGGCAAAAGCTTTAAAAATATAACTTACACTTGAACTTAACGATTTTAGTTGTAGGACTCTTAGAAAGTCACCAAAGATGTGGAGACGTGAAGAATGATTTCATGTACGGGGATGAACGTTGCAGAGTTTTTAAAATATAAAAAATTAGAAACAACTTAAATGCCCAATTGTAAGTTATTCATTGCATAATTTATGGAATAGCCTTCTGGTGCAATATTATATAGCTATTAAAATATTGTTTTCAAATAACATTGGATATTATAGGAAAATGCTTATTGCATAATTTAAATGAGTAGAAATAGGTGATAATAAATAATATTATATATGTATGTGAATGGAAAGGAGTGTGAAATATTTACAATAGTTATTTCTGGTTCCTGACTTTATGAATAATTTTTATTTTCTCCTTTATACTTTAATTGCAGGGTTTTAATGTAAACCTGTAATCGCTTTTAACAGAAAAGCACTAAATTTTATTTTAATACCTAATAACTTTAGGGAAAAATAATCTGTGAAACACAACACATTTCACTTCCAAAATATATTGCATTCTCATAAAGTTTTTGTTTTATTTCTAATTCTAAATTTGTGCTTTAAACTTACCTTTGTGAAATAACATTCTCAGTTTTAGGAAATGACATTTTAGCACTTGTTATTCTATTGGGAAATTTTACCAGACTAACCCTCAGCTCAAAGTAGTAGAGATTGATGGACACATATGTTGAGTAATGCACACTGATTTTTCAGAGGAATGGAAACATTTGTAGAGATTGATAGAGCAATTCTTTTCAGACAATATACACTTTGCTTTTTCAGACATTCACACTAAAACAAAAAAAAAAACAGTTTTCTTAGCTTGATCTTTCTACTTCTCTATTTGTTTTGGGTTAAAAAGCATGCATATCTTCTGAACTTGCATGTCTGTGAAGAAATGCTCTAGGTGAAGCAAATATAAACAAAATATAAATAAACATTAATAAAAATTAATAAAAATTCCTCGATTATATGCACAGCCCTGAGGAAAGCATTTAACTACATTATACCTTGGATTTTGCATTTTAAAAATTAGGATGATAGTTGTGTTATCATTGTGGTTTTAACATCTCAAAAAGGCCTCACTTCCTCTTTATGTCCAGGAGGCCTTGCAATAGTCCTACCCTCTTTCACTCATATAACACCACAAAGATTTTCTAAACCACCAATTTAATTATATTTCTCTTAAGGGTCTTCAAAGGCTCTTCCTTCAGGATAGTTGTAAAGAGGTAAGCACTGATTTGAAGGATTTTTTTTTAAAGATTTTATTTATTTATTTGTCAGAGAGAGAGAGAGAGAGCACAAGCAGGCAGAGTGGTAGGCAGAGGCAGAGAAGCAGGCTCCCTTGTGAGCAAGGAGCCTGATGCGGGACTCAATCCCAGGACACTAGGGTCATGACCTGAGCTGAAGGAAGCCGCTTAACCAACTGAGCTACCCAGGCATCCCTGATTTGAAGGATTTTTAACCCACTTCCTGTGCCTAAATGTCTGTCCTTCCTTACTATTCTGCCCCTACTACTCCTCAGTCTGTGTTCTGGCTATCAAGATTTTGCGAACAGGCTGGGCTATTTCCAGACTATACATCTTTGTTGGCTGTTCCTTCTCCATCAAATGCATTTCATGAGCTTCTTTGCCTAGCAAGAAAAACTTCATCCTGTAAGATGCATCACAGATGTAATTGTCTTGGTGAAATTTTGCCCGCTTGCCCCGGGGTAAATTTGTCCTTCCTTCCTCTTCACTCCCATCCCATCCTTAAGTCTGCTTTATGCCATTTATTGTGCTATTATGTATATGTAGTTGTTAATTTATGACTGTGCTCTCCTGTAGATGGTGGGCTCTGTGAGGATGGGGATTGCTCCAGCTATTGAAGTCTAATGCTAGAACCAAAGGGTGAGGCAGGCTGTGGTAGGAACCCAACCTTCAATGGATGGTTTAGCAAGATGACTGTGGTGCCCTTTTCAGTTCTCAGCATATGGGAGTCCCCTGCCCAGCCTGCCATTCTTCCTGAGGAAGGGAGAGGAGAAAGTTGTTCCTGGGGCTGGGGCAGTGGTGAAGTCCCTGGTAGCAGTGCATCTTTTCCAACTTTAATCAGCAACTTCAAGAAACAGTGAGAAAGGAATGTATTAAATTTATTTATTTATTAAATACATTCCTTTCTCACTGTTTCTTGAGATCCCAGGACTCTGATAAATGAAAAGTAGCTCTCCTTACTATAAAACATTTGAGGAAACTGCTGAGCAAATAATAACTAGTGTTATTAAGCATTTACTCTGTGCCAGGCATTCTTTAAAGGGCTTTCTGTATATCAATGCACTTTATCCTCATGGTAACTCCATGAGATAGGTATCATTAGTGTAGATGAGAAAAATGTGAACGTAGTTCATAAAATTTGTTTGAATATACATTGCAAGTAAGTGGCAGACCTGAGATTCCAACCCAGGCAATAAGATCCAGGTTTCTACAGCCAAGGGTACCTTGTCTTCAGAACTATTACTGCCTTCTCAAATTGTTATCCTCTGAACAGTTGTGGAGCTCAAGGTCAACACTAACTGAACATAACTGTTTTTTAAAGTTGTTTTCTTTCAAAGTCTCTTATTCCTATTTACACGCTGCGGCCGTTTTACCTGACAATGCACAAATCCGATCATGTTGCTCCTCACCAAAACAGCCCTCCAATATCACCCCATGGCTTTGGAGATAATGTCCCAACACCTGAGCATAAAATGAAAAACCTTGCATGAGATGGGATCACTATTTTAGTGTCAGATCTGGGCTTGGTAAAAGCTAGAAACAAAGTAGATAATTAGCCGTAAGGAAACCCCGAGTGCATCTGCAGATCTAAGGCTCATTGGAACATCTATGCCCTAAATGCCCCAGAACTTCTCCAGATACATTCTCCCACGCATCACACATGTTGTTCCCTGCATGACCTTTCCCCCTCTTTCTGAGAAATTCTTATCTATCGTAAAATGTTGAGCTAGGCCAGACTACAAAAGAATCCACTTGGAGCGTTCAGCAGGAATGCTGCTGGCAGCTGGAGTGCTTTGGTCCTAAAGGGGTCCTAAAGTGTTTTGCGTGGTCTATCACTATACCCATTCAGCCTACTACCCTTTATGGCCTGTAACTGTGCCACAGTTGTTGATTTCTGGGTTTTATTTCTTATTATGTCATGAAGGCTTCTACCATTCTGGCCATTGCCTACCACAAGGGTACAATTGAAATATCACTGTGTCTGTAAACATTCCTGTATCTTGCCTTTCTCCATCTTTCTCCTAGGCAGAATTATTCTTTCTCTTTTCTTTGTTCCCATGTTATTTTGTTCATACCTCTTATAGTACTTACTCTCCTTGGGTGATGATTCGCATTTACATGTCTGTCTTCCCTTACTAGACTATTAGCACCTTAAGGGTAGGGTACCTGTTTGTTCCTATTTGTAACCATCTCAGTATCTGGCAGATAGTGGTGGTCATAAATGTTTAATGAATGAACTAATAAATGTAGCTTAAAACGGCAACTCTCTGCCTCTTCATCAATTGGTGGAGCAGACGGAACAGCCAACTGTATGAACAAAAGCCATCAAGCATGTCCAACAAAAGTGACTGAGTGTGTATCGGGAGGCAGTAAAGTAAACAATATCTCAGGGGTCACAGCTGTTTCACTCTGCCTTTCAGCCAAGAAATGCCATGATTTACTTTCTGTTCTTGCCAAGGATGAAGAAATAAAGTCATAAACAAAAAGTGAAGGAGTGAGGAATTACTCAGTTTGGATGGACAGGTCAATCTGCTTGCCCACCTGTGGCCAACCAAGCACGATCAAAGAATAATATACTTTCCCCTTCTGTCCCATTTCAGTCTTTATTCTTTAACAGAAATGAAGGGATCTTCAGTGAGAAATGTAGTTTCAAACTTGATATCACTATCAAAGTTGGTTTTATAGACAGATGATATTGGATATCCCCAACATTGTAGGGACAGTTTCAAAATTTCTGCAGCCAATATACCCCTTCTTGCTTCAGGTTGCTAAATTCTAAGAGCACTCCTGTGTAGTACCTATTTTACAGGGATATTAGGGGGATTTAACAGATCAGGAATTGACAAATGTAGAAACTCCTAGGATAGTACACATGATATGTGCCTAATAAATGTTTTTATTTTATTTATTTTCCTGTAATAGTTTAAATTCAATAACAAATTATGTATATGGAGGGTTTAGAAGAACAAGGTCAATATGGCAGTTTATATGTATTTAATTTTGGAAATTTACATTTATTTAAGTAGCATAGATACATAGTAAAATTTCAAATAGTATAAAGCAATATTAAATCACCTCCTTTCCCAAACCTGCTTTTAGCATGGTTATTCTAAACAATATGCTGAAATCTGTTTTTTTCAATGTATCAGTTTTAAATACTAACTATAAACTTGCCTATGAAAGATTAGGAACTTTTATATGATTTATATTAATATGATTACTTAATTCTGTTGATTTCACTTTTAGCTCTACATCATGTAGATTATTCCTTTATACCTACCATTTAAATAATTAAATTACATCTTTGCAGAACCTTATACCCAATGGTTCACAGGTAAACTGACTCATGGTGGGAGGAGCTGATTTATAGCATTGGTCTATTTTTGTGGCAGATTTCAAGCTACCAACCTGACTACATTCCCTTTTATAATTGCAATCATATTCAATGTTTTTCCTGTGGTTTGAATCTTTTAAAAAATCATTCAGCTGCATTTATAAAATTACAATTATGTAAATGTTATTCAATATAGAATGTTATGATTTCTCATAGAGAAATAAATATAATCCTGATGGGAAATAAAGTAGGTAATCAAACTACAGTTTTAAAATTCCAATTATATTTTAGGAATAATTAAATCTGTCATTCTGAAAGAGAACATCATTCTTCCAAAATTCAAAAAAGAAAATACAAGGTACAGGAACAACAGATAACAGAAGATACGTGCTTTACATAATCTTGATTATAGACACGTGCTGTTTTGTAAAACACTTGGGAGGACATCCAGAACTCTTAATATCATTAAGGCTTACCACCAAAAAGAGAACAGAGACAGAAAATCATTTTCTAGTCATATTTTTTTTTAAGATTTTATTTATTTGACACAGAGAGAGAGAGATATCACGAGTAGGCAGAGAGGCAGGCAGAGAGAGGGGGAAGCAGGCTCCCCGCTGAGCAGAGAGCCTGATGTGGGGCTCAATCCCAGGACCCTGAGATCATGACCTGAGCTGAAGGCAGAGGCTTTAACCCACCGAGCCACCCAGGCACCTCTATTTTCTAGCCGTATTAAAATGATGCCCACAAAAGAAGCAACCAGAAATATGGGCCTAGATTCCTAGCAGGAATTTTAGTGGTATGAAACAGGAGACAGGTTTGTGGTTTTATTTAAACATATAAAATCATGCCTTCTTGCCTGAGAAATATTGGCAACTGCAGACTTTTTGCTTCTCCAAGAACATGTAAATGCAAAATTGCCTGTCTTCTTTGACTCATTTTCTCTACTGTTTTCCATCATTTGTTAGAACAATGGGAGTTTCTGTGATGATGAAAATGTTTTATTTCTTCACTGTTCAATTTTATTCATTCATTCATTTGTTCAAGAGTAGTCACTAGCCACATGTGGCTCCTAAGCACTTGAAATGTGGCTACTATGACTAGGAAAGAAATATTTCCTTATGTAATTTTAATTCCATGTACATTTAAAAACCACATGTGGCTAGTTGACTATGTACTGGCAATGCAGTTCTTAAAAAAGCTGTAGATAAAGGAAAGACAGAGCTGCCTCCACTGGGGGCTCTATAGTTTGGCCTGGGAATGAAACAGTCTGCTCAGCTACTACTTAGAAAGTCCTCCCTTCCAAAAAAAAAAAGAAAGTCCTCCTTGCCTTGGAGTTCTGGGTCTACAGTCAGGAGGAAATGAGAGGCAGCAATTTGATGACATTAAATCTGTGCTACTGGAAGCTGAATATTCTAAGCATGAAAATCAAATACAGTCTCTTCCATTTCATTCTCTTTATTGCTCAAAATCATGATACATTTTGTTTTGGTTCATATTTGGGCTAGGATGTTCTTCATGTAGCTCTTTATTTCTGGACATTCTAAATACTTTTGTTTTACCTGGTGGGCAGGAAAACCATATGCCTTCAAACTGTTAAGAGCTTCCATTTGCTTTTTTTTAATGCTATATGGTTTTGTTTCCTTGTTTATTTTAGTGCTATATGTTTAATGGACTCCACTTTTCATGAAGACACTATTCTTAGGACCCTGTGAATTCCTACTCTTCCTTTAGACCTATTGCTTTCTTTGCCTGCTCAACAGCTGACATTTTGTGTTTTCTTGTCATATTCTTGAGTTCATTCATTCATACATTCAATAAATATTTGTTGAATGCCTACTAAATGCCAGATACTCTCATAAATACTGGGAAGCAGAGTAAGGGGGGTAGAAAATGCTGTGAATGATAGAAAATGATGTGAATGAAAGATATGTAACTATTTTAGAGGTTGATCATGAAAGGTTTTAAGACGGCATTTAGAACAGAGGCCAAAAAAGGGAGAAAAAAGAAAGCCATGTGAATATTTGGTAAAGAACATACCAAGCAGAGGGAACAGCAAATGCAGATGTTCCCAGGTGAGACCACTTGGGGTGATGAGTTGAGCTCTTTGTCCATGGACAGGGTTTGTCAACCTGTCCTAATCTGTGTGAATAGGAGAATACAGGCAGGGCACCTTAAAGAAGGTTTTAACTCCAGGGCAGGAACACCTTTGTTAGAGATTTTAGTTTAACCTTGACAGAATGCCAGAATGCCAGAATGCCTTTGTTCGAGAAGGGAAATCATGACTGCAGCCTGATTCAGTGAGTGTGTGTGTGTGTGCATGTATGTGTGTTAAAGGTGGGTGGCTATCTGGCAATAGTTCTCTAATTACCCGGACTTCTCCACCATGACCCAGTTGAGTTCTGGGTTCACAGTTTCCTCTCCCAACTACAGGTTTTCTTTGTGTTCAGGACGATGCTTTCTCTGTTCTGGCTTATCAAACAAAAGAATTGATACTGCTTTTCATTATTATAAAAAAAATGCCTCAGTATTTGTGATTGCTGATGTCTCCATTCTCAGATTGAGGCTATATATAGATAATTATCTACTAACATTTTAATAGGATTTTGGAAGGAAAGTAAATTTACATGGTTCCTTGAACTTGAAATCAGAATTCTTATGGGCTGATGTGGCTGGAGCTCTAGGCAAAGCAGACTTTCCGAGATAGTCCTGAGTGGGCCATCACAGGAGGAAAATTAGAGATCAGCCTTTACTTCTATGTTCTGAGAGCCCTACCATGTGAAGATGACAGTAACTGGGCTGTTATGGTTTTGTTTTACGTGGTATGCTAAAATTTGATGTCATAAAACTATAAATTAGGGGCCTCACAGACTGAGTGACTTATGGGGGGTCCATAGGAATGTAAATAGTAGATAAAGTTGGGGATACGAATAATCAGTAACAATGGTTGGGGGTTATTAATATCAAAATGAAATGGATATTTCCCTCTAAATACAAAGACATCTCAAATGAGAGAGCATGTTCTTTTTTTTTTTTTAAGATTTTATTTATTTATTTGACAGAGGGAGAGATCACAAGTAGGCAGAGAGACAGACAGAGAGAGGGGGAAGCAGACTCCCTGCTGAGCAGAGAGCCTGATGCGGGGCTCAATCCCAGGACCCTGAGATCATGACCTGAGCTGAAGGCAGAGGCTTTAACCCGCTGAGCCACCCGGGCGCCCCGAGAGAGTATGTTCTAAAGTCTTGGGTGTATAGTTGAACAAGATTATGTTTTAAAGTCTTTTACTCATTTTTCCTAAAAAGGGGGGATCTTGAGGAGGGCTAGCCTAGTTAAAAGTGAAGACTCCAGAGCAAGTTTTGGGGGTTTGAAATCTATCAGTTAAATATGACAGCGTGTTAAATAAGCAGTAGCCTGAAGACCTAAAAGACTGGAAGCCAGAACTGGCTCAATGAAATGAATGTGTATGGATTATCATTTTGTGGCAGGCCTACACTGGTCCCTGGGGCCAGAGAGACAGGAAATGTATTTTTTCTGTGGATAAGGAGCTTATAGCTGGATAAGGAGATGGAAGTGATGACTGCTATCTAAATTTTCCAGCTCTAATTCCAGAATAAAGATATGATGTCAAAAATCATATAAATAAAAGTTCACCAGTAGAATATGAACTATCTTATATTAAACTGTGTTTTCAAATCGCATATCAGAAGCTATGTAGCTTATGAAACTGATAGCACATAGTAGGAATCTAAATGGAACTGGATTGAAATGTAGGAGACTATTAATAGAATTACTAACAAATTCGATAACATAGAGTGAAAATATCCTAAACACTAAAAGAAAGGAGGTAATGTAGAGAATTACCTCTTACTTTATAAGTAAAGAAACCATGACCTGGTCATTTATCTGGGAAAGACCTGGAATTTAAGGCCAGATGCAAACTCTCAATCAGAAGTTCTTTTCCACTGTAGTTGCAGGATAAAAATCTCGGATAAGATTCCCACAGCACACACAAAGGCACAGAAATCAATTTTATTATGTCACAGCACCCATCATAATAGGAAGTTATACTTGCCTTCTTTTATCTTAACCAATTATCCATTCATTCAAGAATATCAAGAGAGGCATCCATTCCATACCCTGTACTAAATGCTGGAGATACAGCTCTTGCCCTCATGGAGTTCATGGCCTAGTAGGGAACATAGTTAAAAACAGTATAGTAATAATACATAATTATAATAGATTAGGTATAATATAATAATTATAATATATTTTTTACAGTTATATATGCACATATAACTATATATGTAACAAATAATAAATATAATTGCCAGATAACTATAAACAAAGAAATGATTACTCTATATGTAAAAGGAGTAACAGAAGCATGGAAAACAGAACAGAGGGTAATTGCGTAGTCAGCAAAGGTTGTAAAGAGGTTCCTTGATCGTGGTGCTAAAGAATGAGTAGGAGCCTTCAGGGGGACCTGGGAGGTAGCTGGTCTGGGTTGATGTGCCTCCCTTTTGATGTTTGAGTAAGCTTATCTCAGCATGAGGAGATTCAGGGGTCCAATTTTGCCACATCCTGGGCCCCATTTGCTGCTCTACTCCACGGAGACCCTTGCTCTTGACTTGTGCACCTGAAACACTTCCTCAGCTCTACCTTTGCATTTTTACTGGCTGCAAAGTGTTGAGGGAGGTGGATTTACTTATCTGCGTCATTGCAATTTTTATTTACATTTTTTCTGCTCACTAGGAATGGGTGGTGGTGGATAGAAAGCCAATTAAACTTTACTAAGAATATGCCTTGGAGAACTGACCCTATTATTTTTCTGTTAAAAGGTGGAGGAGAACTACAAGATGCTCAGCCTTTGGGAATGACTTACAAATTAATTTTCCAAAGCAAATATCTCCACTCTCCTTTTTCAGGAGAGAAATCTGAATGGAAGACATGATCTCAATTGCAAGCTCACTTGAAACTATAAAATTTGCTTGTTGCAGTAAACTTAGACTGCTCAAAACTGGAGAGAGATTATTTCAGAAGACAGAGAAGGGAGAATTTAATTTTAAAATGAGTATTGATTTCTTTTATTATTAGAACAAAACATGCACACTGTGGACAATATGGAAAATTATAAAGAGGAAAGCATAATTACCTAGCAATCCCATCTTCCTGGGTTAGTTACATAGATAACATTGTGGAATATTTCCTTAATGTCTTTCTCTAATTGTATGGCATTATATTTGGAAGAGAAAATAAACCACTTGACATACTGCAGCTTTTTAATAGAATCCAATTCTAACAGTCAAAAGCTTTGTTATACTTTCTATTTCATATGTTCACATTATCTTCCTTTCTTTGGATTTTCTGAGCAGTAAGCAGAAACTACTTTTTCTTTCTTTCCAATGCACTTCTGTCACTATTTTCCAAGCTTCTGTTCCCCTCCTTTTCTCCCTTCTAAGCCTGTGATCATCATGTTATTCTGCATCTTTCAGGCTTCTGTCTTTATCTTCCATGATACCCTAGTTGGGTTGAAATTCTCTCTTACCAGAAGATTTTTTCATAAAACAATATTAACAGTAAGATAGAGAATTGATATTTGAACTTGACCCAGTTGGTCTCTTCTAGAATATTAGAACAATTAATGAGAACAAGGCATATAGGGCTGTTAGATCACTACATTACACGGAGATATATAGTACCAATTATTAAAATCTGGGATAATCTTACACTTTGTAGTTCAAAGGACAGGTGAATATTTAGCTCTACCTCAGTGGGATACCATCTTAAGAAGAGATCAAAGTAGAAAAGGAAAAATGGCGAGGACTTACAAATACAGATATATATCAAACAATTCCAAGAAAGCTGCTAATGCTTCAAATAAAGAGTCCTCATTAAATTACTGAGTAAAATATTGTTCATGCTGTTGTGATTAGGGTTAACCTTAAGTTTAGCATGCCTCAGAGCACTTATCTTTATTAAAACCATAATGGTGAGGTTGTTATTAACTAGACATTATCATATTCTTTATTTCGGAGTTTGGCAAATCAGAGTCTGGGCCATACTTCTAAAACAGTGATTAACAAATAGTTGAACAAATGATGAACAAATGAATGAATACTGGATTGATCTTGGAAATGTTTGATCAATGGTAAGATTGAGTCTGTAAGGAGCAGAATTAATATTGGCATTGAAATTTACTACAGGTATCAACAATAAGACAACCCTTATTGTCATTTAAAATCATGGGAACAAAAGTCAGGGCAGTACTAAATGATAAACTAAAATTGAGTGGCCAGAATGCTGGAGGCAGGAATAGAGCCAACTTCTGGGGATAATAAGACAATAAGATCCACCACATCGAGGATATCAAGTGGACCTACTGTGTACTAGCCAAGCACAATGCCAAGCACAGTGTAGCTGCTCAATAAATAAGATTTGTTAAATGGATGAATAATGAATTCTACCTCAGTTGGGTGGGTGGGTGGGCATGCATATAAGAGTGTATGGGTATGTGGGTATGTGCTCAGAAATATCAGACACAAGGCAGCAAGGGAGAATTTTCTATACCTAATGAGTAATTGTTGCTACAGCAGTTTTCATAGGTTTAGTTACACATGTAACAGATTTCACCCTGGCCAATATATTTTCTCACAGAGACTGACAGAATTGATTCTGATCACTTGGGGAATATTGATAGACGTCACACCAAGGAAGAAATCATGGCCTATTTCTTAAGACAATTTCACCTTGTAAAAGTTGAAGGTTTAAGAAGGAAATGGTGTAAGAAGTATTTATGGGGTTTTTTTTCTTTTTTTATTTTCTTACCTCTATAGCATTGAATAATAGATTCAAGGGATAATATGAATTGGTATTACTTTCACTTTATTAATTGGTCTTTACAAAAATCTATGTGGTCAGTATTGCATCCCATTTCTTAGTTGGGAAAATTGGTGTTCATCGAGTTAATTCAATGCTTTTCACACTTTATGTGCACGAGAATCAGAAAACCTTGTCAAAATGCAGATTCTCATTCAGCAGGCCCATGGTGGGGCCTGGGTGTGTATTTCTCAGAAGCTCCCAGGTGATCCTTTGTAGCTGGTCCAGCTATTTTTTCAAGTAACAAATAACTAAGAGACTCACTTAAGGTCACAAGGCTAAAAACGGTAGGACCAAGATTTGCACTAAGTTCTTCTTACTATAAATCTAAGACCAGAAAGCATGGAGTTAGTACTCTATTTTCCCCAAAGATAAGAAAACAAAGATTAGTGAGAATCTGTCACCTTCTTGACAGTGTCTCACACCATTTGGGTAGGAGAAAAAATCCTAATTACTCTGATAGGAATCAAGAGAGTATAATAGGAAACCTACTCTTCTCTCCTTGAGATATTTTCCAATAAAACTTCTGGACTTCAGTTGCTATTGTCAATAAACCTGCTCTCACTTGACAAAGTTGTCAATGATCTCCTTGATTTTAAGAACACTGGACATTTTTTTTTTTTTAACTTGACAACTCAGGAGTATTTGATACTGAGAATCATTTCTTTCTCTCCTCCCTTGATGTCCATTTTGTGCTCCATTTGTGTTCCACCTCTCTGGCTGCTGCTTGCCAGTCTCCCATGTGGGTTCCTTCTCTTCTCCTTCTTCACACGTTTCCTGAATATTGATTCTTAGACCAAGCCCTATTTCAATTGCTCTCTTTCACTAAAGGATCAGTGTTTAACTCTTCCATGGAATTCAACGTTCACCTGCAAGTTATAACCTCTAGATTTTATCTTTAGCTTAGATCTTTATACTCCAGATGTCACACACAAGTACTTATTAAATATCTCCACTTTTATAATCAAATTTGAGACACCTGCAATTCAAAAACTAAACCGAATTAACTCATCCTTTTACCTTAGTTTTTCCTTTGGGTCATATCTTTGGTAAATCCATCCACCTGGTTGCCTCAATCAAAAATCCAGTCATCCAAGGGCACCTGGGTGGCTCTGTGGGTCAAGCCTCTGCCTTCGGCTCAGGTCATGATCTCAAGGTCCTGGGATTGAGCCCCACATAGGGCTCTCTGCTTGGCAGGGAGCCTTCCCCCCCCCCCCGCCGCCTCTCTGCTTGTCTCTCTGCCTACTTGTGATCTCTCTCTTCTCTGTCAAATAAATAAATGAAATCTTTAAAAAAAAAAAAGTTACTCAAAAATCTGGTCATCCTCTTCACTTCCTCTTTTACTTCCCACATTTTATCTATCTAATCCTACAGATGGCTCTCAAAATAACTCTCCTCCCTCTACCTTCGCAGCCTCTTATTTCATATTCATGATACCTCTCTCTCCTTGGTCACCGACAAACCCTTTACCCTCCTGCCTTATTTCCTCCTAATCCATTTTCCAAACTACTTCTAGAATATTTTAAAGTACTAATGTTATCGTGTCACCCTCTTGCTTACAGTGTTCCCCTTTGCTTTCAGTATAGTTGGTAAATTCCTTAAGTAATATAAAAGATGCAATGCCCCTTTCTACTTTCCCCACATTGTTGCCCATCATTGATCGCCTCTCCTGATGAACAAGACCATGAGTATCCTGGCTTACTTTTAGTTTCTCCATATGACATGTTCTGTCATATATCTATGCCTTTCTGCTATCAATCTTTTCAGAGCCCCCAGAACACTCAATAGCCATTTTCCAAGGAACCTCAGTATTTCCTCTAAGATATCACCTCTTCAAGGAAACTTTCCATAATTCTTTCAGGCTGGGTGTCCTCTTATATGTACTAACATAGCACCTGTGTTTATATCTTAGCACTGCCTATACTGTATTATTTATTTGAATCCTTTTAGAGTATGAACAGTTTGAGGAGAGCAAGTATGTCTTGACTTCTGAATAACCAGCACTATGGACAGAACCTGGAAGCTCAGTAAATTTGGCTGATGAGTGATGTTAGGGAAGAGCCACTTTCTTGATGAATTAGTCAAAGATTTCCTTTCAATGTCCCTACCATTTTACAGGAACCATACATTCTAAACCCATAATTATGGGCTTAATTTCTATAAGCGGTATGAAACTAGACATATCCTGTTAAAAACATTCAATAGTAAAGGACCCTCCCCCTAGCAAATATCATTTTATCATTTACCAAGTGGTCTAATTATCACACTGGCAAGGAGATTAGACTGGGTCTCATGCACTCTTTGCTTTTACTCGGTAGCACACTCTTGGCAAAGGGAGTGAATGGATCTCAGCCTAGTTGCTTTAATTCCTTTCTCCCTAACTCTATATCAGGATGGAGTGATTCTGTACGCATGACAGAAAGATGAAATAATTGCCTTGAATGGAGACATAAATGGAGGTGGTGTTCCTGTGGATTGGGGCTTATTCTTAATTTCCAGATTCGTTTTGGTTAATGCATTTTTATTTTTGTAACACAAGTAAAACAGTTAAAATTTTAAAATTAACACTTGTTCATTTAAGAAGATTCAAGCAATATAAGACATTCAGAGAGGAGATAACACAAATCACATATAATCTTACATTCCTGTGATAGAGTGTTAAAATTTTGGTGTATATCTTTCCAAAATAAATGGATCACATTATATATGCTGTTTTGTATTTTTTGAAATTAATTATATCATTCATTTACTTTATGTGTCTAAGCATGTTGTCAAAATCAAAATTATTGTTGTGAAAATTTTTTATTTCTAACTAAGAGATTTCAAAATGCAGAGTGGCATATAGAGTAGAATACTAATTACTATAATATTATCTTAAGGGATTATCAAAATTGAAAATCACCGACCTTATGTTTTTGATATGTTTGGAACGAAACATTTTAATTATGTGAATAGTTTATGGAAAATAAAGCTGTGTTGTTCAAAATGCTAGCCATTTGCCATATGTGGCTATTTTAATTAAAATGAAATAAAATTAATAATTTAGTACTGCAGTTGCACTAGCCAGATATCAAGTGCTTAATAGCCACATGTTGCAAGTGACTTTAATATTAGGCAACACAGGCATAAAATAGTTCCATCATCACAGAAATTTCTGTTGGGGAGTGTTGGTGTAGAGTTCTAATAGAAATGTCACAATTTAAGTTTGACAAACAGTTTGTTGAGTACTAAGTGTATGTCAGATGTTATGTTAGACACCGTTCACTTTTCCCATATTATTTTACCTTATACTCATATAAAAGCTGTGGGATAAATAGTTGTCATATCAACTTTTCAAGGTAAAAAAAAATGGAGACTCATAGATGCAAATTGATTTGATTGAAAGGGTTGAAAATCAGTTGTAATTTTCATGGAAGTGTATTGATTTGATTCAAAGGATTGGAAATCAACTGTAATCTGTCCAACATCACAATGTTAGTAGCTGCTCAGTTGGAGCACTTGGTCTTGTGGTACCCAGGCTGCTGATTTCCCGTGTCATAATAGCCAGAAAACTCACTCCTTTGAATTTCGTGTTGGGAATCGACTTGAAGACAAGCCTCTCCATCCACTCAGTTCTTCTTTATGGCAACACCCCCTTTAATTGACCTGGACTATTGGGCTCTGGCCCTTAGCCACTCTCCTATTGTATTAAAGTCCAAGCTTCTCATCATTATTCACAGAACCCAACAGTCTTGTCTGAACCTAACTCTCCTGCATCATTTCCCACTCTCTACCTCCATGACTGGCCTATGTGCCAGTCATGTCAAGTAATAATTCCCAAAGGAGTTATCATGTTGTCCATGACCTCATATAAATTGTTCACTTGACCTGAAAGCTTCTTTTACTCTTTTCAACCTATTTAACTATTGATGGTTTTTATGACTCAGCTCAAGTTCTGCCTCCCCCAAATGCTTTGTCTTAACCGCAGAATATGACTTAGGAATCCCCCTAATTTAGGAGTTCTTATTGTGTCTTGTTCATAGCTTTCATAAATCACATTTACCACAGTGTAATCATCGGTTAACTTGTGTGTTTCTCCATTGACTATAATCTCCTTGATAGTAAGGCTCATATCTTAATCTGCCACAGTACTGCATATAGGTATAAATGTTCAACTCTAATAATTAGACAACTTTTTTTTCCAGATATGAGATATCATCTGAAGATAGGGAAGCAGAAGGAGCGAGAATCATCTCTCAGGATTCTTTCAGACCTCAAAGGATCATTCTCCATCTTTCCTTTACATCTCATGTCTTCTCCAAAACAGGTAAGGAGAGTCACCTGTCTTTTATGGTCCTTATACTAAAATGATCTCTAGGAATACTGTGGCTGTTTGCTTCAGAATATATGGAAAGAATCTATAGCTGCCCAAGAAGGTGGGGACAGCACACTTCTCTGATAACTTTGTCCCCCTCCAAGGCTGGAAGTGGAGCTCTTTTCATGTGCTTAAGAGGGAGGCTTCTTCTTCCCATCCCCCAGTTGCCAGCCATGCTGTCTGAATCATTTGAGAAGTCCTCCCCACTCCTTCATTAACTCTCCTTTGTGCCAAATAGGGCTGGCTTGCTGTGACACCTGCCATAATGTGTCACCAGCTGACAGGCAATCACTTCGTAGAGGGTACTGCTCTGCTACAGAACACACATCAGACTGACACACTACCTCTCCCTGATGGGGAAGAGCAATTCTTCTATATCCTCAGGTAGAAAAAGCTGGTATAAAATGCCAGGCTCCTGTAGCAATATGATGTGCATAGGGACATTATAAACATGGGAGTTTTTATAACTGTCATTCACCTTCCTGGCCTTGGGATGTGTGACATGGTTATGATAATCACCTGCCCTTATCTCAAGCATATTCATTTATCCACGCATTTATTCATTCATGTATTAACAAAATTGGGGGGAATTGGGGGGGGTATTTTCTAAGATTTAGGTACTCACAGGAAGTTCCAAGAGGATACAGGGGTAAACAAAACATGGTCCCTGACATTAAAAGCATCTCATACAAGCAGGAAACACAGGCACATAAACATTATAATGCGATGAGACAGGCTTATAAGAGTCAGATATGAGGTACTACCAGGCAGAGCACAGTGGAAGGAGCCATTTATGAAGCCTGAGGGAATCAGGGAATATTTCACAGGAGAAATGAAATGGAAGCTGATATTCGAAGGACAGTGGCATTCATGCAAGCTAGGTAGGAAAGTCCTTCCTGGCAGTGGCAGTAACAGGTGTGGAGGAAGTAAGTGTAAAGGGGTATGGACTACAGTGCTCTGTGGTGGAGCATGAGACAAGCAAGTGAGAGTCACAGGAGATGGCGTCACACAGGCCCGTGGGGAACATAGCATCCAAGGCCCTTGATTTTCTCATGTTGACAATGGATGGTCATCAGCTATTTAGTCAGGGTGGAACACAATTAGAAATTTTAAGATGAATGCTCTCCAGCTTTATGGAATCAGGAGGAATAGCAGGTTTTTTAAACTTCTGTAGCTTCTCTTTATTTTTATCTTTTTTATGTGTTTTCATAATGGTTAAAAACTCTGAAATACACACTCAAAAGGCCTGGTGGTTTACATTTGTGAGTAGCATGGGAAGAGAGGAGACCAGGAGACTTAATCTCACTTCATGGAGAGGAAGTCGTAGCAGAACAGAAAAAAAAGGAAGGAAAGCTGAGAATCTTAGGGTTTGTAGAGTAAGGAAGAGAGGGGACCCCGAGATACCAATATGAGACAGAGAAGAGGTCAAGTATCCTTGGTGCCTAATTGCCTGACCTGGTGTCAAGGGACTATTGCAGAGTAAGAGTTTAGAGGATGTGCATATATGAGGAAAGAACCATGGGGTGAGGATAGAGAGACATGGAAAACACCAGAAGTGGAGACTCATCTATGAAAGTAGAGGTTGATTGCTTTGCCGATTGTGCATTTGCTTAGACAAGGTATGTCCAGGAGAAGTTGTATGTGGGCATAGAGAAGCAGATGAGAAAGATATTAGCAATAAGATGACTACATAGGTCTTCCTTTTATCCCCTAAAGGATATGACCAGCCCTAGCAGGCAGGGATACTGTCTAAGATTATGCCAGGTACTTAGCAGCAAAGATAATGGAATTGGACAGAAATAAGTTTAAATCCCAGCTGTACTGCCAAGTCTCTGTCTCCCCATTATTGAAATAGGCATGAAAATACCTTTCAGCATGATTGAGAGGACCAGCTGACATAATATATGCAAACTGTTCAGCCCACTGCCAGGCATTCAAACAACGGAGCTATTATTTTACACAGTTTGTATATTTTCCATGTAGCACTGACCTGGGCCCTCAAGAAACTTAGAATTATTCCTTGGCATGACTTCTCTTGGTTTGCAAGTGCACCAGAAGTGTAAATTAATCTTTTGCAAGTATAAGGCACATGAAGAGTTATCACCGGTTGGTATTGAAGGAGATAGTCATTTGTCAGTAATATTGACCCAAGGAAAACCAGTCAGGTGTAAAGAGGCATCACTTTGAACTGATGTGAGAAATGAGGCTCCATCATTTGAATGAGGAGACAGTAATATGGTCACTGGATCTTGTGGGCCTGCTCTGACACATAGTTAAATAGTCATTGCAATCACAATACACATGATTCCTTAGTCATTTGTACAGCTCAGAGTAGGGGATATGAGTCCCTTTGTTAAGAGTAGAGATAAAATCTGTGTACCTCAAGCATGAAGACCCAAGATAGAATGACTCCCTGAGAAATAAACCTAAAGGTTTGGGGGAAAAATGCAGTAAATAGGTGTCAGTGTCCCAACAAATGTATCAGTACATTTAAAAATATTTCTTTGAATATGTACATCAGTCATCTGTTAGAATTATTCACTGATAAGCCTTAAATGTCCATCTCTGAAGGCCAGCAAATCTTATTTAAATTTAACCAAGAACAGGCAAAATTTTGACAAGCTTCTATTCTGTCTTCAGCATTCAAGCTTATGTTTAATTCAGTGTTTCATCATTTTCAATGAAATAAACTTCTTCATGCTATGAAAAATTTACACAATGTGAAGCAAAGGGAGTATATGTCAGGTAACACAACGATATTATTAACTGCTCAAAAAACTGTTTATGTGCCATGAACTTACACTTGTGTATTGAAGAGGGGGATTGAACTTAATGTTAGAAGCTAAAGAAACAGGAAAGTGTATATGTAATTTCCAGATCACCATGTACAAATTGGAGTTTCACTGCCTGCCCAGGATTGTTCTAGAGACTATGTGGACGCACACCTCCAATCTGCCTGTTTCCTTGTCTCTAGTCTCTCTCACCTGTATATTTAAATATATATATATATACATATATATATATATATATATACATATAATATTTATATAATGAATATAGAATATTTATAAAACGAGTATATAACTCCAACCCCAACTTTTAGCTTCTTAAGGTACCTCTCCCATCCTCTCCCTCTCCTCCTCCCCTAACCGCCTTCATTCCTCTCCCTCTCTTCCTCCCCTACCCCTCCTGCTCTCTCTCCCACTCCCTCCCCCCACTTTTCTCCTGCAGTAGCAGAAAGCAATGAACTCTGGGAGAAGCAATGGCAATAGCTATAGTCCGCTCCACCACCATCAGTAGTGAATACTCTCCTGGTTTTGTTCACCTCTTTTCTGTTCTTACAGTCCTAGGAACTTCCTGTAGTTTCTAATCTCTGTGTTACCTCATCCTCCCTCATTCTTTTTCAGACACATTTCTAAGAATTTAAAATCAACAATAATAAAAACCAACAACCTTTCAAAATTCCTTAAACATTTCTAGTTGGATAATTTTGAGGGGGATGTCAGAAAACCATAATCAACTAGTTTGGGTTTTATTTTTTGTTTAATATGTGATGCTTCTGATGCTTTAGTGTGATGATGATGATGATGATTAAAAACCCAAACCACACTAGAGGCCCTCATGGCTTATCAGGTGCCTTTGAGATGTGGGCTGAAGTTGCGTCATTTGGGATGGTTTGGAGGGAACCTATGAGTCTGTGGGAGAGAAAGGACTGCCCTTGAGTGTGCCCTGTTTTCATTCTACCCTCCCTCCCTCCTTCTCCCCACATAGTGACATAGCACTTGAACAGTGAGCCTACACCAGGATTTTGTTCATCTTTTTGTAAACACTGTGCAGCAGAGCCAAAGGTCTATTTTCAAAAAACTACCTAGAAATTAAAGATTTTAAACAGATAATATTTAAATGAATTGAAATTTAAAATGCACTCCTTGGGGTGCCTGGGTGGCTCAGCCAGTTAAGTGGCTAACTCTTAATTTTGGCTTAGGTCATGATTTCAGGGTCCTGGGATTGAGCCCCATGTTGGGCTCTCTGCTCAGTGGGGAGTCTCCTTGAGGATTCTCCTTCTTCTTCTACCCCTCCCCCTACTCTTGTGCTCTCCCTCTCTTTAAATAAATAAATAAATCTTTAATAAATAAAATGCCCTCTTCCACCCTCAAAATTATCCTTCATCACGCATTTCAGAGCCCCTCACTGACCTCCAGCAGGAGTTATTCCTAACATGGCTTCCTGCATGGAGAGATGACGATGCACGGTCTAGGGACAATTTCAGTAAAAAAAGAATTTAAAAAATGTTTTCTCTAACCAATAAGAATTTGTGAGAAATCAAAATGTTTAGAATTATATTTGAAGCCATTTTTTTGGCCAGGAAGCTTTTTATTGAGGTATATTTTACATATAATAAAATGTACTCACTTTCAGTATAGAGTTCAATCAGTTTTGGCAAATGCATACAGAACAGTTGAATCACCTCCAAAAGTTCCTTCATTCCCTTCGCAGTCGTTCTCCCTCAAGACAATAACTAATCTGAATCCTTCACTTTAGATTAGTATTGCCTGACTTAGAATTTCACACACATGAAATTATACAGTATTTATCTTTTGTGTCTGGCTTCTTTTCATGAGATTCATAGACATATGAAGTAGTTTGTTCTCTTTCGTTCTTAGAAGTATTCCATGATCCCATTGTTGTGTTTCTTTGTTGGTTCTGCTGTTTTTAGACCCCTGGACTCTTTCCAGTTTTTTGCTATTATGAATAAAACTGATATAAAAAATGAAAATAGATAAAAAAGAAAAGCCCTATATTAGTTAGAATACAAGCTAGGCTGATATGATGAAGCGATCCCAACACATGGTGGCTTCTGCATGACATAAGTTTATGTCTGCTTATGTATAATCTGGAAGAAGCCCAGGGATGGTGGTGGTTCTGTTCTCCCCAGGTTGATGGACTAGCTCTTCCATCCTCAAAACATGACTTTGATCTTTGTATATAAGGTGGGTATCCCATCATTGGCATTTCCCAGACCAAAGAAAAAGGAAGAGAGTATCTAAGACAAGGCACTTTGCTTAAGAAGGTGACTGGAGATTATATTATGGACCTCACTGCTGCATATATCCCGTTAGCTGGAACTAATTCATGTGACTACTCATACTATAACAGATGCTGGGAAATTTGTCTCAAGTTGAATAACCAAATGCCCACTTACAACTATGGGGTTCATGGTGCCACATGCAGATCTGTGGGTTGTGGTCTGAAAAAGAATGACCTGCTTGCTGAGAAGCTAGGGGAGCTGATAACCGACCCATGCTCTGTTCATCAAGTCATGAGTCCCAGTCTACCTTCTTTACACAAAACTTTCTCTTTGTCAAGCCCTGTGTCCACAGAGCTGACTCTGCCCCAAGAGGAATATTTTTCTAATTTGCACAAGGTAACTGTTTAGGCTAGTGGCCGTCCTGGAAATTTCTAGTGCAAGATATTAGCAGCCTATGCCAGAGATTTTCTCTATACAGGATTCATATCTAGGTCATGGAGCTGAGCAAGGTGGGAAGAAGTTAGGAATAAATACCGCCCTTTGGTCTCCAGCTTTCTCTTTCTCCTGTGTGAATGCCACACCAAAATCTTCCTGCTTCAACCGAAGATAAAACTTTGATAAAAATTACCTCTTGCAAATTGAGTGCCTCCGTTATCTTCCCTGCTATTCCTTTCACATCCTTCATCCTCAAAAGTCTGGGCATAACTATTACATATTTATTTATAGTTACATATAAGGAAACTGAGACTCAGAGATATTAGGTAACTTGACCAAAATCACACAGCTACTAAGCAATTAAATATGAATTTGGTCCCAGGTCTACCTGACTCCAAAACCATTGCTTATTTTATTATATCACACCGCTTGTTAAGTTACAAGCACTGGTACCTTGTGATAAAAAATGAACTACTTGTAATATGAACCTTTTTAATAGAGAGGTTTCAGGAAACAGGACATCACCAGGGCCACACTGTCATTGTGGTTTACACTTCCCATGAACTCTTTCCAATAAACATTTCATTTAAATTTAATAAAGTAGTTAATAAAGCCATAAAGGTTAATTACTAGTTAAGGGAAAAATATGACTTCACTTTGGTGAACATGTGAAAAATGAATCAACTTCGTTTTGCAGTTAACCCAGGATTATACAGGCAATAAAGCATGATTATGGATTTAACATGTTAATTCCCAGTAGATTTAATAGCGGTGCTATGAAGTACATGACCAATTGCTAACCCATCTGACAAGGCTTCAGACAGCACTAATCAAGATTAAATCACTTGGCCCACATGTGGATGCAGTATATCTTTCAAGATTAAATGACTGTAATTTTTCATCATAGAGTTATTATAAATGCCGATAGGATGAAAAGTAGAGAAGGGAAAGTGTGGGGAATGTAATCTGTGATCTCAGTCTGACACCTCACTCTGGTAGCCATTTTTTGAAGGAAATAACTTTTAACTTTTTTCATAGTTTAAAGATTATTCTCTCCAGGGATGGCTCTAGTGGCTCATGATTATTTGTATTTTGTAGAATAAAGCAAGGCATCCGCATCCCTTAAAATATTTTGCCTTTCCAAAAATAAACCATTGGTAGAGTCAGCTCTTGGTAACACTAATATTCTATATTCAATAACTTTCTATTTCATCAGTATGGCTTTAATTCTTAAGAAACAGAATCCTAAAGAACAGTTTATTTTGTTTATCATGAATTGTACACCTGGTAACCATAAAAGAAAAATGATACATTCTTTTCTTTACTTGAAAGTTAGCAATAGGGACAATAGGGATCTGAAAATGATAGATCATGGGCCAAATCTAGCCCAGCAACTATTTTTGTAAATAAAGTTTTATTGATACTTAGCCATACTCTTTCTATTATGTAATGTCTTTGGCTGCTTTCATGATACAATGGCAGGGGTAACTAGTTGTTGCAGAGACCATATTCTCACAGAACCTAAACTATTTACTGTCTGAACCTTTACAGAAAGTTTGCTGACACCTGATCAAAAGATTATTTCCAATTAATTCCCCTTAATTCCAATTTAACTAAGCATGGTTATTTTTAGGACCTTTTGTTTCTCCCATTTATATCATGCATTTTAGACTTTGGTTCCAAATTTTCTAAAGTCTCACATCAAAACTGCTCTCTACCTCACCTCATAGTGATGGGAATTAAATATGGGAGCATGTGCTCTAATATATATTGCTCAAAAAATATGAATTCACTGCCCCTCATCCAAACTATTGTTGCTGTTTTAATAAGAGACAGTACAGTGTGATGGTTAAGAGCATGGACATGGGCTCCATACTGCTTGGGGTGAGAGCTAGCTCTCCCACTATTATCTGTGCAACCCTGGGCAAGTTCCTTAAGTCTTCTGTGTGTCAATTTCTTTATCTGTAAAATAGGGATCATATTAATATACTTTCCTCAAAAGGTTCTTCGTATGATTGAAAGAGGTAACACAAGCGGTATATTTAGTGTAGTGCTTGGCACATAGTAAGCGCTACACTGGTGTTAGCTGCCACCACCAACATCATCATTATCATCATCATCATTAAAAGAGGTTATCATATTGGATAGAATTAGTCCGTTTCCACTGATTGAACAAATGGTGTAGGAATTGTTAAATCTAAACAGCCCTGTGTTCAAGTCAAGCTCTGTGGCCTTCTACTTTTTTAATCTCAAATAATTCATTTCACTTTTCTGCATCTCTGTTTCCACATGTGTAGTATGGGTTGACAAAACAGACCTCATCAGTGAATTGAGAATTAAACCAACTAATATTTATGAAGACTGCTGGCACTGTCCCCAGCACAATGTATGTGACAATAATTGATAGTTTTCTCCTCTTCTCTGCCTTTCTATTCCCTTTATGGTAACCTGACCCTCCTGATTATCTCCTATTTCCTGATTATTCATGCTCTAAATCCAAGTGATGCTCATCACATCACAACTGCCCTCCTTATTATCTGCCTCTTCAATTCTAGTGCAGACCAACCTGTGTCCTTTTATATGCAAAGTTTTTAACAATAACAGTGATAATAAATTATAACAAACAGCAAATATATATAAATTAAAAATATGTATTTTTTTATATTTATATAGCACTATGGGCCAGGCACTGTTTTAAGCATCTTACATATATTGCTCCTCGTAACAACCCTCTGAACTAGGTACTATTATTATCCTCATTTATAGATGATGAAATGGAGGAAAAGATGTTTTGTGGGTTTTTTTAAGATTTTATTTATTTATTTGAGAGAAAGAGCATGAGCAGGGAGAGGGGCAGAGGGAGAGGGAGAGAAAATCTCAAGCAGTCTCCGCACTGAGCATGGAGCCCAATGCTAGATACGGTCTCACAAACCTGAGATCATGACCTGTGCCAAAATCAAGAGGCAAACACTTAACTAAGCCACCCAAGTATCCTGAGGTACAGATGTTTTAAATAATGTGCCCAGAATCACAAAGCTAATAGCATAGAACAAGGATTTGAATCTACACAGCCAGGCCCTGGAGTCTATGCTTTTAGCCACTCTGTTATACTGCTTCCTTAAATGCTTTCAAAATGTGCTGGTTAAATTTGTGTTTCCTAAAGCTTACTTTGATCAGAGCTTGATCCTAATGGACTTCATAAACATACGCTATCAATGCATTTCTGCCTGTGAATTTACATGCATGTATGTTCCATGTAGAGAATGGTCCATCTGTTTGTTACACATGTAATGTTAAAGTTATATAGTCTCTCTATCTCTTCATCCCTCCTTTTAAAATTTGGGATGAAACTATATTTCTAGAACTTAAGAAACAAAACAAAGGAACATAGGGGAAGACAAGGAAAAATGAAATAAGAAGAAAATTGAGAGGAAAGCAACTATAATAGGCACTGAACTCTAGGAAAGAAACTGAGGTTTGCTGGAGGGGTATGGGTGGGGGGAAGGGATAATTGGGTGGTGGGCATTAAGGAGGCACTTGATGTAATGAGCACTGGGTGTTATATGCAACTGATGAATCACTAAATTCTACCTCTGAACTAATAAAAAAAAACCATAATTTTTCATTGGAGTTCAGCCTTATAATTGTTATTTTAAAGAAGTGTTTCTCAAAATAGTATGCATATTAATCACTGGAGATAATATTAAAATGCAGATCCTGATTCAGGTTGGAGGCTGAGATTCTCAAATTCTATCAAGTAGCAAGTGTTATTTTAATACAGTACATAGAGAATTTCATATTAAAACATGATGATTATATAAAGGCATCCTTTAGAATCTCCTGAGCATTTACCTTGCTTGGACACAGTTGACTGACTTTTAGGTTCTAATACAGAACAGTGATTAGAATGGATCACATTGGACATCATGGCAGGTATCCTTTTTGAGTCGCTGTTTCCTCATGATGGCTCTTATAACCAGTGATCCTACTTTATTCATTCGAAACTTTGTTCTGTCTCCATCATTCATTTATCCATCCAGCACTCATTAAGCACCTACTATGCACCAGGCCGGTCCTTGTCTTAAAGAAGCTCTCTTTCTTGGGGCAAGGGGAAGGGGAAGGTGGACTCAGAATGTAAGATAAAAAGTCAAAATAAGCATTTTTAATGTTTCAATAGAAGTTTGTGTGGGGCACAAAGGAAATTATTGTTCACTTCTAACAGCTTGACATTTGGGGAAATAATCAAGTAAGGCTTCAAAGAGCAGTATCCCTTGAATAGATTCTAGAAAGTAAGTATTGTCTAATCACACTAGAGCAAAGAATATTCTAAGCTAAGAAATCAGCATGAAGAAGACAGTGGCTTGGCCTGACTGAGGAACCAGCACTCTCGTGGTATCACTGTATCATGGGATTTGGGGTCACATTTGGAAAGGAAAAAGAAAAAGCAAAGAACATGAAGCAGTGGACAGTAGAGATTGGGAAAGCATTAAATGGTTAAGCAGGGAGAAATTGATGACTGCCTTGCATTAGCAATTAGGCTGTTGCGTCTGTTCCTTGCTTGTTGTAACATCCAGGCACTATATTTATGCTGAAGTATAGCACCTTGTTCTTCTGTGTTCTCAGTGAATAAGTGTATATGCAGAACCTTTATATTTCAAAATGTTTTGTGTAGTAGTTGGTATATAAAAATAATATTTAATATATTTGCTTGTTCTGAAACCTAACATAAAGAATATATCTGTCAGCTCCCTAAGCAGCTTTATAGGTGCACATTACTGAAACTGTTGAAGCTACCTGTGTTCAGACACTTTATACAATAAATGATATATCAATGAGATAAATCTGCACATGGCGGTATTTCTAAACAATATCCTAAAATTTTACTTTGGGTCACGTAACAATGTGATAAACTATGTTGTCGGTTCTTCACTATATAATACTAGTAGCTCAACAACAGTCCCTTTGAAATGACTGTTTAACTTAATTAAAATAAAAAAATCGAAGACTCATAGATTAGAAATTGAAGGAAATCTAGAAAATCCTCTAGCAGAGTGTTGCCAAGTTCAAATTACATCATAAGCCAGTAAACAATTTAAAATCTACCATGGACCCTAATAATGTGACAAAGAAGCCAGGTGAATGTGAAAGATGAGTCCAGTCAAAACCACTGACATAAGGAAGTATGGAAAAGGTTCAGATGTAATGTGGTGACATTGTTTTATGGAATATCAGGTCAGCGATTCAAAAAGTGATTCAACCAATTTCATTTAACTAAGGTGAAAACCAAATCGCAGGGAACTTATCCAAGATCACACAGTTCAATAGTACCAGACCAATGATAGGAAATGTGTTTATTGAACACCTATTATATGGAAGACACTGGAACAAGTGTTGTGAAGGGAATGCATTTGTTTAAGGTGGGGAGGTTACAGCCTATACTATTGGTAAGAGATGATGTATGCAGATATAAAGATATGTATATATGTCCTTGTGCATACTACACATGTATGTTTATGTGTTTTGTTTTTAAGGACAGAACAATATAGGAATGGATTGGGGCCAAACGGTCCTTATTTGTAAGAGTAAAGAATTTGGACTTTATCCTCTCTGCAAGAGGGAACCAATGAAGAATTTTAGGCGCGAAATTAAACAAATAAGGCTGTATATTAAAATAACTGTAGATGATGGTCTGGAGAGAGAGCGCATGCACAGAAGCAGAGAAACCAGTTTCAAAGATACATTAATGGTTCCAGTGAGCACAGATGAAAAAGTCTCTCCTAAGCAGTAGCTGTGAGGATTGATAAATATATATTGGCCAAAATATGCATAATAGAAAGATATAAGCATTAATAACTCATTTTTTTAAATATTCTCACCTGACAGTGACTCTCAAGTTATCTTCAGACACCTCATTTCTCCTTACCTGCTTTTCATTAGACAGATGAAGTGTACCTAAAGGAGTGTCAGCCCAAAGAACATTAGAGTCAAGGACAGAGATGAAAACTGGCCCTGGGCTTCAGAGATTCAACTGACCCACGTGCCATAGAAGATACTGTGTGAATTGAAGCATGTGTATTGAAAATCATTCACCTGCCTTCTCCTAGTTGGCTGAGATGAACCCCATTAGCATCAGAAGGACAATTCAGGGTGAACTTGGGAAAGAGGAACTGGCTTTTATCCTTATAAATAGGTAAAAGTGACCCCTTAATGCCTCGCCCTGCATGATTATATTAGTATTCTGGATTTTGAATGAAAAAGTCCTCTCAGTAGCAGAGAAGAGTAGGTGATTAAGGGTCATAGGGTACATTTGAGTTAGATTTGAAAAGCTCAGTCAACCATGACAGGCTTTATAAACACAAAGCGTGGGCAGTGAGACTTACAGTTTGGCTCTCAGCTCTGATGCTTGTTATGATACGAACTTCTTTGAAACTTGTTATCTTCACTGGAAACACAGGCATAATTAAACCAACTTTATTCACTTGTAAAGGTAAAATAACAGTGTTTGTGAATATGTTCAACAGAATGTGAAAGATAGTAGGTAATTGAAAAAAATGACAACAACAAAAAAGTAAGCAATGTCAAATTGGGTTTCAGATCAATGACTCCGGAGGTAAGGCCATTTGGGTTTCAATCCAGACTTCAGCATTTATTAGCTTTGTGCCCTTCAGCAAAGAATAGCATTAAGCCTCAGTTTCCTTCATCCATAAAATGTGAATTCAAATAATACTTGATAGTGTGTGTGTGTGTCACAAATAGTAAGCTTTCAATATTAATTACTGTCACTGTGTTATCATTGAATGATTTTTCTTTTTCCCATCCATGAAAAGATGTTGCACATTTTATAAGTATGATGTTTTGGGTTCGTTAGCAACTGTCTGTGACTTTTTAATGAATCTTGGAATCTTTGAGTCAAATGGAAATGTATAAAACATCCAGTCAGATTTCCCACATTATTGGGATCCAGCCAAGCATGAACACTTCTGAAGATGAGAGCTCCTTCCCTCCACTGGCCTCTTGATCTGCCATATGTCCATTCTGATAGGAACCATATGACCACTCTAATAGAACCGGCTTTCTTTCATTAAGCAAAAATCACTTCCCTGTAACTTTCTCCTTAAAGCCAAATTCATTTTCCAAATCATTCAGAGAAATATATTTTCCTAGAGAATTTCTATTCATGTATTTGATGTCCATTTTGGTTTTCCGTTCCTGGAGAAATTCTCTACATCTACATTTAAGTGCAGCCTAACATTGTTAGCTCATAAGCATAATTTTGACCACAATAACAGTTTTATTTTCCTTTTTAATGTAAACTACTACTAAACTGTAGTGACTTTGAACCATTGCAATTGATTTCCTGTTCCTAATTTCAGGATTTATATATATTTCCCATGAATTTTTACCATGAAAGAATTAGCTCATTGTTGACAGTGGACTGCTCACCTGAACTGATGAAAGTGTAGATTTAAAAAAAAAAAAAAGAAACTTAATAATTTGACAATTGAATTGCCAGGACACATTTATATCTGTTAAACAGATTTTCTAATATTTCTGTAGGAACATGTCTTGATTATTTTTAAAAGGGAGTTTTTAAGACATAATTTCATTTTTTTAATTTGGAATTTGAGTCCTGTGCTACATTTAGGTGCTTTGTGACTACGGTGAACCCAGAAAAGCCAGATTTCATTCTATTTACAACTTGGGATCAGCATCCCTTCTCAGTGTCTCTCTCAGAATTTCCCAGTTACATTGGAGGGAGAGTGCCGGAATTTTTATTTTTTATTTATACGCACACACACATACACACACACACACACACACACACACATATTTACACATATATATTTAATAAATATATTCTATAGAATATTTTATAGAATTCATAGATTATATATTTAAAAGTAAAAATATATTTTTAAATAACACTTGTGCTTAGTAATACTTAATTACTAAGTATTAATTACTAATTACTAATTAATTAATCCATAACTTGTGTTAAGTAACTTACATTCCTATCATTAGTATGGTCTTTGTGGTGTTTGCCACTTTTGGCAGATAATCTTTATAGTTAATCTAGCAACTAAAAAAGTCAAATATTTTAAGAATTCAGTTCATAAGAAAAAAAAGCAGATGAAAATAATATTTACATTTATGGCCAATTTAATAACATGCATTTGTCTCTACAGAAAGCCTTAAGTTTAATTCATCAGGCTTTTAGTTCCAGTTACAAAGCAATGAGATGAATCCTTTCCAGATTAATATTGATACTTTCAAAGATCCTTGGTGGCTAATTGAATAGACTCATTTGCCTTTCAAAACAGTTTGCATCCTTGTGTTTCTGATACTTTGTCTTCTTTATGGTCATTCTTGGCCCAGTGACATTTCTGAAGACCTGACTTCTCCTTTTTCTTTTGGATTTGCCTCCTACAGGGAGGTACACACTCAGAAAGACTGCTCCTTTGCCTTATATCATTCAGATCCGCAACTTCATCACTGACTTCCTTTGTGGTTTTTTTATCTAGACACTGGCATTTTTTTTTTCTGTGCCTAACTGCTCTGGTTTTGCCACCTCTTGGAAATGTAGTTTTTTGCCTCATCTCTTGTTTATTTGGGGATCTGTGTTTCTCAGTCTGTAGGCATGTGAGACTATTACAGTGGCTTCCATCTTGGGAAGTACTCTCGCTTTTAGAAGAACACTTGGGTCTCTTCCCAGAAGTTGAAGGAAGTTTCACATATTGGACTGTGGTCGAAGATGCTCTTCCACAGTTGGATTCATATCTATGCACATTATTTTCTTTTGAGTGGTCACAGCATTTATTTTGGGTGAAGCGTTCACTTCTGTGACTTCCTCTCAGAGAGGGATTACTTGATTCTCTGCTTAAAGATCTCTTTGTAAGCCCAACACACCAAGACTTGGATCTGTGAGTACTGGATCTTGATGGTCTTTGGATTCTTCTACTGAAATGTGAACCAGCTTCTGCAAATTGGGAGGACTGTTTGCCCTTCATTCTCTTTTTTCTGAGAGAGCTCATTTTCCTACTATTTCTCTTAGAAGAAAGGGCAGTTTCTGAAATGCAACTCCAAGATGGGTCCCTCTTTCTGGATTTGCAACTTAGCAAAGATCTTTCTCTGGGCAATCTTCTTTGAAAAATCTTCAGTGAAGAATCTGAGTATGTATTTTTTTCTGCTTCTTTTTTCTGGAAGTTGATCTCCTGGTCGGGGCTCAAAATCCTTTCTTCTCTTAGACTGTACTGAAATGGCTGCCCCTGATTAAAAATTGCTGGGGAACTGAAAGTATGTGCAGTTGTTTCACTCTTTCCCAGATTCTGGACATGACCAGGAAGCAACTTTATCCCTTCCATTTTCCTCTCTTGAACTTTTTTTTTGCAATTCAGTAAGCTTGGGCCCCTTTCCCTTGGTGTAGTAGTACAACTCAGGAATGTATTAGTAGAAGTTGTCCCTTTTTGATCTCCTGATTCTGGTTTGTCTTTGATCCAAGCATGGATTTTGCTTGCTGTTTTATGATGAAGTAGTGGGATTTCAGATTTCTTCAAGGAAGAGTTACCATTTGGAAATGGTTTTAAGCCTGACAGAGGCTTCTGCTCATTATTCCGTTGGTCCTGAGTATATCTAGACTGCCTTGTATCATGTTGAGATGCAAGTAGAGCCTGATCCTTAGACAAAGGCAAAACAGAAGCTGGTCCTATGGACTTCTTTTTTACCCATGGTGAAACAGAAGGACATTGATAAATGGCTCGTTGGTCATAGATTTCCATGTTATATGGTGAATGAACAAAACTGATAAACTCATGCAGAAAATGGTGGGTGTGTTGTTGGAGATAAGGTTCCAGGAGGTGAATGAAGGACTCACTGTCCAGATCATATTCTGTCATGTGTTGGAGAATGGTTGATAGGATATTCTTCACTGTATAGCCATAATCTCCATAAACAGCTGTTAGTTCCCGTTTCAGCCAGGGGACCAGCCGGTGTAGACAACAAGGGTTTCTCTTGAAATAATTAGCTGACAAGTGCTTTTCAAGTCTGTAGCCTTGGACATGTGTCACCCAGATTCCAGAATAATACAGAGCTCTTCTAAACTTCATTACCACCTGATCTCTAAAGTGGCCTACAGATGTGGAGCTTGGCTGGAACTTCCCACTAACCCCAAACTCCCTCAGTAACTCCTGGACAGTCAACTCTTTCAATGGTCTGATTTTTCTTGTAATGCCCTCAGGGTTTAGACTGAGATGGTTGTTTTGAGAAGACTCCGTGTAGCTTTCCTCCTCTGAGGGAAGAAAGCCTGGGTCTTCTTTGGTGTCATTCTCTGGCCTGGTGGAATAACACTGAGAAGGAAAGCACTGCACACCAGAAGAAAGCGTGGATTTCTTTCTTGATCTTGAATATAAAGAGTTATTACTACTCTTGTTGAAACAGGGATTCCAATCAGGCTCATTCTGAGTACTCTCCAAGCAGTTAGGACACTCACAGTCAGATGAGAAATCAAACGGCATTGCCCTGAAAAGATTATATTTCGGTTATATATGAGAAAAATTGGTTCAAATCAAGTCCTCATATGGTATGAAAAATATCTATTAAAAACATTTCATGTATATTTCTGTAATATGATTTCTCTCTCCATGGAATAAATTCTAGAACAAGGTTAAGAAACAAACTATTCCCTCAAATTAATAATAATATGCTCAATAAAACCCATTAGAGAAAGTCAATGAGGATTCAGGCACACTGATTTTTTTTCTTTCTTACTCAAATTAATTGTTGCAAATACTGAAAAGCGAATTGGAAATATCAAAATTCATTATATTCTTTAACTTTGCAAGTCTAACTCTAGAGATTTAATCTAGATATACAAATCTACAAATATATACATGTTGACTATTTTGAGCTTTTCTTTGTAATAACAAAAAACCAAAAACAACATAAATATCCATTAATAGAGAACCTGCTAGATAAATGATGGTTTATCCATAGTATTTATTTAGTAGCCATTGATTTAAAAAAGGCAAACCTACATGTACTAATATGAGAATGTAGCTTAATATATTGTTAAATGAAAATGTTTATGCATTTTAGATTTTTATACATTTTAGAGAGTAATCATTTCTGGCAGTATTGTGAACCTTGAAAAATTGTCTCACTAGCAATAACAAAATAATGCTAGCTATTATTTGTAAATATAGCTAATTATAAATATATCTAAGTTGAGTAAATTAGTGAAATTCTAAGAGTAAAAAAAAATAAATTGGATCCAGAGAGGGAAGTGAGCTCTGACACCACTTACATACCCATGTCTAGTGTCCTTGAGCTTCAGTTCTGATAGTTAGCACTGATAGCCTCAGATGACAGGAGACAATGGACTCTGTCCAAGGGTGAATGTCTAATGGGAAGCCTCTGTATAAGTCTATATATCTGACTGTCTACATTCTCACTGAAAAGGTGAATTAGGGGGAAAAACACCCACACAAGAGTCAGCAGGAAATCTTAGCTGAGATTGTGTAACCAGAAACAATTAATATGTCTGCAGAGTAAATTCAGTTGGTTTTCCTAAAAACCTCAAAAGGATAATTTATTTTAAAGTTGGTAGTGACCCCAGGCAATTGACAGAAGCAAACATACATTCTCCCTGTAGAAGCAGAACTTAAACCCAGGTGTCATGACAAATTTCCCCTAAGTGAGATCACAATCAAAAATCACTAACAAACAAGATATAAGCCATTATAAGCATGAATACACAGAAATAATGGGAGCAAAAGTTGGCTCTTAAGAGAATCAGAAAATAAAATGAGTACACAGGATGTGCATAACTGTCATCTTTTCTCATGGGGCTTCAAACTATGCTTTCCAAAGGTAATGCTTTCACTAAGTCTTCATTCATCTTGAAAAACAAAAATAACAGAAATTACATTATTTAGCAAATTTACCTCCTAGAGATCTGGAGTTGTCCGCACTCATTTGAGCCTTAGCTGCTATTTTGTTTGCCTTAGAGACAGAATTTAGAACACTAGACAAGTTCTGCTGTGGACTGGGGAGAGACAACTCCAAGTTTTCCATAGAGTTTGACATCTTATATTTTCCAGCAATGTTCCAAGTTACGTTAAGATGCAAACCCTGAATAAAATAGGATTCAAATTCATGACTTAGAGGTTGCCAAGAACTCTTTAATTTTCTCATAAATTTTCTAATCAGAGCCGACATTGTAACAAGTGGTCTGACTCGGAAGAGAGCAGTAGCAGTAAGTGGAACACGGGTTTTCCTAACGAATAAATTCTTTAAAAGAACAGTTACTAGTCTAGTATTAATATTTGGATTTAAATTATTTAGTCAGAAAGTTGCCCCTTTCCCTTTAAATGCAAGATAAGAATAAACTATTAGCATGTATGTAAGGTGATTAACCAACATTTCGGTTGTTTGTTATAAAATTTTGGGCCCAAAATTATTAAAATGTATTATTGGGGGAGATCTTTATTCATTATAGCTAAATACCAGTTAATATAAGCAACATAACTGGAAGGTCACTCAAAAGAAATTTTTTTTTTTTTGCTTACTTTTATACTACTTTCAAGTTTAGTCTTGTGTACTAAGATTATTCAACTTCTCTCAGGTCTAGGATTAAAAACAATTTAACTCATTAGATATCTGAGGGATTTAATGAGCTACTTTGTGTTATGCTTGATACCTAATAGCAGTTCAACAGAACCCTCATTTTAGAGTTATTTTGAGTCAATTTCATTACAGATCCCCAAGACAGTACATCACCTTTTAAAAAGCATGTGTTTTATGTGACTTTATAATCCAAAATAAATACCATTTCTCGTAAGTATATGGCAATATAGAGCTCATATCCTCATAGTCCTCATATCTATGTCAGCATTATATAGATGAAAGAACAGTATAGAAATGAGTTCTTATTCTACTATTACCCTTGGCAAGTTCGCATACACTCCCTGAGTCTTGGATTACTTATCTATAAAATGAGGTTTATGGAAAGACTCAAATGAGATAATAAATATAAAAAGTACTTTGTAAAATACAATGCTTAAAATAAAGTGCCCTCAGAAGATAATCTCATCTATACACCACACTTAGCACAGTGAAAAAAAAGAAAATCTGTTGAAAGGAAGAGAGAAGAACTAAAGGAAGGGTGAGAGGGAGCAAGAGAAGAAGGAAGAACATAAGAGAGTCATTCAAGTTTCTATATTTTAGTCTACTCCATTTTTTCTACCATCAATGTCTCTCTTTTTTTTCTTCTTATTTTTACTTCCTCAGTTCTAAATACATACTGAAAATTCTGAAGCAGCTTAGAAAGGAAGAAGTTGTTGGGAAAGAGATGCATTGGCATCCAAAGTGAGAGTATTTTAGAGCTAGGAAGATCTTAAATTGGCAATGGGCAGACGATGCTGTTGGGGAGGAAAATTTATGTTTTATCCTTTAAAGTTCTTCTGGCTGCTCTAAGAATTAAATTGACATGAAACAGATAAACAGGAGAAAGTCAAATTTAATAATGTACATACAGGGGATCCACATAAACATGAGAGATTCCAGAAATAGTCAAGATGAGGTATATATGTTATTCTGGACTCAGGAATAGGGATAAGGGTCTGGGGCTTCAAAGTGAAGGAATGCAATTCACAGGAAGAATGGGAAGAATAAATGTTTGGTAAACAAATGTTTGCTGAGACATAGAGAGGACTTTGATCAAAATATGCCTTGCTAGGTTCCTCCCTGTCTACCATACCTAGTTCATATTATACTATAATTATCTCTGGTGATAGCTCTCCTCCTAGAATAGGTCCTCTATCTAAATTCTTTCAAGCAGTTAGGAGAGAGGCAAAAAAGAAAAACTTCTTGAGTCTTCTGTTTCTTAAAAATAATCAGCCTAAAATAATTCATATGCCAGAGACACATTTTGGGGTGGCAAGTTTTGCTCCCCTGCAATGCTGCACAGTTAATCTGATCATGAGAAAGCAAGATTCTTTATTTTCCTAAGTCCTGAGCTTGCTACTTGGAAGTGTTGCTCATCTAGCTCTTTCTAAGTTCCATGGCTCTAAGCAGTTTCTCCATATAAACACTATTAGGGCCAGACACTTCTTTGTTCTATTGTGTAGAATGTTAAGCACAATTCCTGATCCACTAGATGCCAGTATCACCCCCTACCCAAGTACAACAATCAAAAATGTCTCAAGGTATTATCAAATGTCCCCTAGCGAGGTAAAATTGGCCCCAATATTCAAAACCACTGCTCTATAGCATAAAATTATTATCTTTTGAGATAGGGTGTTCCTCACAGGAACTAGAAGCAGTTCTCCTACCAAGAAGTTGTAGTACATGTATTTGTGAGAAAGATCAAGTGTAAATTAATTGAAAAAAGAGATAAACTTACTCTTCTCAAACCTATTCCAAAAAATAGAAAAGGAAGGAAAACTTCCAAATCCATTCTATTAGGTCAGCATTAGTCTGATACCAAAACTGGATAAAGACTCTACTAAAAAAGAGAAGTACAGGCCAATATCCCTAGATGCAAAAAACCTCAACATAGATGCAAAAAACCTCAACAAACTACTAGTGTGTTTTTCATTTCATTTATTGAGCCCTTTATCTCTGCTATGTTATTCCTTATCTCTGTGTTAAGGGTCTCACTCATGTCTTCCCCTCTTTTCTCAAGTCCCGTGAGTATCCTTATGATCATTGCTTTAGATCCTCTATTAGGCATGTTACTTATATCTCTTTTGCTTAGCTCTCTGGCCGTGGCCTTGTCCTGTTCTTTGATTTTGATAAATTTCTCTATTTCCTCATTTTGTCTGCCTCTGTGTATCTGTTTCTGTGTATTAAGAAAGTCAGCTACGTCTTCTGCTCTTGAAAATAGTGAATTTATGAAGAGGAGGTCCTGGAGTGTCCTGCAATGCAAAACCTGGCACTTCAGGAGAGTATCCTATGTGTATTGCTTACACTCTGTTGTTGGTGTCTAAGTCACTTTTCCTTTCAGTGTAGGCATCTGTACTGACTTTGCCTGTTGTGGGCTGTGCTCGCTCTCTGTGCTGTTAGTGGGCCCCAGGCAGGCCAGCTCTGAAGGGCTATGCCCACTGGGAAACTTAGGAGTGGTTGGTGGTGTTAGCAAAATTTGTGTTGGGCCACTGGTCTTACGCCATAGCCCTTGAAACACTGTGGCAGCTGGGGGCTGGGCACCATGGTGGTGGGGTGGTGCATGGCTGGGTGTGGTGGATAGTGGCAGCCGAGTACCTGGCATTTGAGGCCAGCATGCGATAGTGGCTGGGGGTGTGCAGCTGGGCACAGCACAACTGCTGTGTGCTATGCACTTCAGCAGCCATACATCCAACTGCTGGGTGTGGCACTCAACAATGACAGGGGCCTGTGACTGGGCACCATGCTGCAGCCAGGCATGGCCCCCGGTGACAGCTGTGAACCTGGCATGTGGGTGGGGCATTCAGTGACTTAACAAAATTTGTCCTGAGCCCTGGGCCAAGGTTACAAGTTTTTGTGCAGCCCCACCTCCCAAAGGTGGCTCTGTGTTTATGCTGGGGGTGAGTGAGGAAAATGGCACCTGCCAGCTCCCTCATTTTCAAAGAAGTCCCTCAACATGCTCAGAAATCATTATGAATAGATCAGGCTCCCTTTGGCCCCCAGTGTTCTGTGAACTACGGTTTTTATGTTGCCTCTCTATATAGGCTGCTGTCTCAGGGCAGTGACCCAGCTATTACTCATTCTCAGGGTTCACCCAGTGCTGAGTCAGCTGAGTTTTAAAGCTCCAGGCTCCAAGTTCCACTGGTTTTACAAACTCACAGAATTAAGCCCCTCTGGTTTTTAAAGCCAAATGTTATGGGATTAGTCTTCCTTGTGCGAGCTCCCTGGTGCAAGGGCCCATTTCTCTGCCCTTTTCCTGCATGCTGCTCCTTTCCTTCTCTAGCAGCCTCATTCAGTCTTTTCGACCTTCTTAACCTTTCAAGTGCAGCTTTTTCTCTATACTTGGTTGTGGAATTTGTTCTACCAGTCTTCAGATCACTCTCTGGTTTATTGACTTGGATGTGGATGATATCTAGTTGTAAATGTGGGGATAAGGTGAGCTCAGGGTCCTCCTACTCTGCCATCTTCCCAAACTCCTCCAAGAACTAATCCTTTTATCATTATATAATGTCATTCTTTATCTCTGAAAATTTTCCTTTCTTAAGTCTGCTTCGTTTGAAAATTATATAGCTTCTTCAGCTTTCTTCTGAGTCGCATTAGTTTGGTATAACATTCTTCATCTCTTTACTTTTGGTCTAAGTCTTTATATTTAGAATTAATTTCTTGTAGACAACATATATAGTTGGGTCTTGCTTTTTTTCACCCATTCTGACAATGTCTGTCTTTTATTGGTGTGTTTAGACCCTTCAGATTTAAAATAATTATTGATATTTTACTTTAATGTTTGCCATGTTTTTAACTGTTTTCTATTTGTTGCATTTGTTTTTGTTTCCTTTTTTTTTTTTTTTTGGTACTTCATTTGATTCTCACAAATACCCCTTAAAGGAAGCATCTCATATTAATCCCCACTTATTGATGAGGAAATGAAGATTACTGAAATTAAGTGACTTAGCCAAGATTACACAGGACAAAAATAATGGACCCAGAATTTGAAACTGACAGTGTTCTTTACTTGACTGAACATTGTCCTGTATACTGAGCAATTTCAGCAATAAAATTATGATAAAGCCTTCAAATCAAGTAAAACTCTATCCTCAGAATCTCTAAAATCTTTATGCCTCCCCAAGGCTTTCTTCTCTCCAAAACTGACCTGGGAAGGAGGTATTAAGAACTTGGAATCTTTGCTCTAGTTAAACCAAAACACCATGAATTAACCATCAGTTTATAATAAATTCTAACACGTTTAGCATGGGTGAAAGGGGAAAAAGGAGTTTTTAGCCTCATCCATGCAGAGAGAGGATTATCCATGGAAACCAAGCCTATAGTTTCAGGGTGCCAGGTTTCTTAAAGACTAAGAAAAAAAATTAGCCCTATTCTCAAGCCAGGCTGTTCAGTTTTATTTTCCCATTGACTGAGATCATTTAGAATTATTGTTACAATCTCACTCCTGAATCACCATCTATTTTCCTATAAAAGTGCTTCTCCCTGCTTCGGTGGGGAAGAGAGCAAAGACAGAACTGGACTTGGGCCCAAACCATAATTTTAGTAATTACTAAACCAAGTGACTGCAGCCATAATTGAGTCATTCAAAGCCAAATGGTAGCAGTAATTAGTTTGTCAAATTTGAATAAAAGAGCTTTTTTGGAGAGAAAAAGTAGAGTTGAGCTAAGGAGGCCTGAACTGTCAGCCATGAAGTGGGATACTTTTTCTAAGTAGAGAGGGTCTTCCCAGCACCATGGTTCTCTTGTGTGACAGTGATAGATATTCCTCGTTATGGATTATGGCCTTGTCACATTTAAACTAATCTCTCTTCATGTCTTCAGGCCCTGCTCATTCCCCTAGGCAGCAGTCATCAATTTACATGAAGAGGCACCTAGGGAAACACAGAATCTGTTTATCACACTTGCTCAGAGTGTACTAACAGCGACTTCAAACAAAGCATGGATCCACATTTCAATCAGGCTTCCCCTTTGCAGCATCATAAATAGTGTCAAAGGTCGTATTATTAAGAAAATGGATGGAAGGGAAGGGAGAGACTCCTGAGAACTATGGGGGTCAGTGAACCCCACCCTCATATAACCAGCTCAGTGTATATAGAATCCAACATGTTTTAGAGTTCCTAGACTTCCTTTAAACTTTCTCGACTTCTTTTAAACTTCATAGAGTCGCCTTATTTATGGATCACCACTTCAGCATGCCAGCTGATGGTAAGAAGCAACCTTAGGTTAGAAACACAGAAGCAAGATAGGCAGAGTTCATTTCTGAAAATCCTCTTCCCTCCAATTCATCAACCATAGCCCACATTCAATTATTTGTTTCATTACAAACATATTCCCTACTATCTCTTACCAAGTTCTCCTTCTAGTGAGATTAGTCAGTGCTATATCTTTCCAAAGCTGAGTTTTCCTCATTGTTTCCAAGGAATGTGCTTTCTTCCCAAAGTTGTAAATGTCTCAGGGTTTACTAAGAGTATAAATGACTCTGCTGGCATTCTTTCATGATCAGAAAGTCAAGTGGAAAGCAAATATTTCAATGTCAGTGGATTCAAGGTTCCAGAGACCCATTAATTCAAAGGGCTGGAGTTCCTCCTTCTTTCTGAATTTAATTTGAACATAATCAGCACTTATTTATTTTGAATAATTTTGCTGTTTTTTCCCCTCAAAAAGATTCTTTTCTTTTGTGGATACACCTATCAATTTCATACAGTAAGCTAAAACATACTCACTACTATTTATTTTCAATAATTTTATATGCCTTTTCTCATAAAAGATGATTTTCCTTATGTTGATATTTCCTGTCACTTTCACACAATGGTTATTTGAGTTAATATATTTTACTCTGCTTACCATATTTCCACCAGAATTGCCTAATAACTATATGACTGGACTGCATTTTAATAATCAAAAATGGATGAAATCTGTCCAAGATGTCAATAAATGATGCGAATGGGAGATTCAGCATATTATGACTAAAACCAAGAATTAAGGGGAAAAAATCTCATGTGTATATCCCACAAGTTGATATTACTCATCAAACTAGTGACAACTGTGCATAAAGCTTAAAAATTATAGCCAAAGCCATGCTTAAAGACAAACTGGTTGCTTTATAAGCTTTAATGGACAAATCAAAAAAAAAGTGAATAAACTAAGATTTTAATTTAAGAAAGTAACAAATTGAGCAACCCAAAATGCAGAAACAAAGGTGAAATAAAGGTAAAAGCAAGCAATTCTAAAATAAGAACAAGAAAGATTGGTGAATTCATAAATACACTGAAGATATATTAAAAAATAGTAATAATGAATGAGAAAAGGATTATTATAAACAAGAAAGATATTTAAAACAATAGAGAAAATCTGAACAACAGCACTTTGCTTATATAATTCATTATCTTGCTAAAGTTTGCTGTAAAGCCATATACCTGCAAATGAGACCACCTTAATAAAGGAATCCTCACTGAATTTAGACTGGACTTGCCTCATATACTTTCTGTCTTCATGTCCTTCTCAAACTCCTCCTGCCTCTCTGGCTGAAATTGAAAAAGATTATGATTTCACACTGACCTAAGGAGTCCTAGGTGGCTGAGCCTGGATTCCCTTCAGTGCACAGATAGGAACTGTCATGTTTCCTGTCCTCTCTACATCAGATAACTCAAATAGGAAGATAATTGCTCCCCATAAAACAGCAATATTAGACCATATAAAATAATACATGAATTTTCTCCTTTTGCTGCCTCTGCAGCAGGCTACCTAAGCTGTGAAAGAAGGGACTTTTTTCATGAAGGGAATATATTTTCACTATTTCTATTGGATTTTTAAAATTCTCTCCTAGATTACTTCTACTTACATCATTCCAATCTATTCCCAGAATTTTAGACTTTCAGAGCTGGAAGGGAGTTCAGACTCTTATTGCTTACATTTGTGCTTTTATATATTCTATTTCTTCAGATTGGAGTGACATTACCTCCATTTCTTTGTTGGCAAACTCTTACTCAGTTCTTCAGCATATATTTCATAGCTCCTTTGAAAGTCCTTTTCTGACCATTCAGGTTGTTGCATGCCCTTCATTCCGATGATACCTTGGAATTTTATGCATAATCCCATTTAGAAGCCCCTGGGGGTGTTGGTTAAGAGGAACACACTCTGGAGTCAAAAGACCTGGATTTGAATCTCAGCTCCACTATTTAATGGATATGTGTCCTCCAGTAATCTGCATATCATATTCTTCATCTGTGGAAAGGGAGATGATAATAGGTATGAGGATTAAAAGGGTTAATGTATGTAAAGTGCTTAGCATACTGCCTGGCACTGAGTAAATGCTATAATGCACTGAATATATTGTGATGAAAGGCAGAATGATTACAAATTTACTTATCATCTAACTGAGATTGTGAGCTCTTTGTAAACAGGATATGCCATTCATTTGTTGAAAGAATAAATATGTACCCTCATCTTTTCAACAAATATGTTGAGATGTAATTTACATGCTTTAAAATTCACCATGTTAAGTGTTTGATTCAATAATTTTTAGTAAATGTACCAAGTCACACAACCATCACCACAATCCAGTTTTGAAGCATTCTATCACCTTATTTGCTTCCTTGTGCCCACTTATAGTTAATACCTATTACCATCGCCATTTTGTGATTGAGGAAACTGACACTAAAAGAAATTATTTGACTTTCTTAAGGCCACATAAATGATAAATGTGATAAGCAGGTCTAGAACTCTTAGACTTCCCCTATGTCCAAACCCATTTCATTAAACAATGCTCTCTGCCATGGTATTCCAACAGTAATTAAATCTGAGAATCAGGCATTATGCTAACTGTATTTGTCAACAATTTATTATCATTATTGTTACTAGTTTTTCCATCATTATCATTGATGAAGATTATAATATATAACACTAATTGCCTACTCATCCTAGGCATTATGATGCATAGATTTTCTCCTTCAAAATAGAAGCTATTACTTATGCCATGTGGCAGCTCCAGCCATTCCTGAGTTTCAAATGTGCTCAAAGACTTTATTGTCAGGGCCATGGCATTTTCAATTTTAATGATTTGCCTAGCTGCCAACTTGGCCAACTCAATCCAGAATCCTAAAATCTATCAGTAAAATGAGTGATGAAAGTTGGAATATGAATTAGAAGTCCTAACTCCATGTAAAACAGTTGTCGTAGTCAAACTTTTGCTTAACAATGTCAATATTTTAGAATAGACAAAGAGGAACAAAAGAAAAATCGATACATTCACTGTCAAGTCATAAGAAACTTAGATTCCTTTTCTCTATTAGGCTTGATTCTTGATGTGTGTAGCTTCTCTCTGCTAATCAAGAAACCATTAGGTATCAAAGTTTTCTATGAATAGTAAAATTGCTTTAGTCCCAGAGCACCACCTTGATTTGCTGTGCTGTTGTCAGAGCGTGGCAAAAGTGGATTTTCCCATAAATTCTCTGTGCACCGATAATGTTTTGGTTCATGCTTCGAGTAATGGACTAAATCAGCTTTCACTCGAGGCAGCTGTTCATAAATCACTAATCCAGGATGATAATTTTGTGAAAACAAGCACCTCCAAAACACTTTAGCAGACATCTACTTAAAAAGAAGATAATGCTGGCCAATGAAAATGAAAATAAAAAATTGATGTGTAGTCCTTACATTAAGCTAATTAACAACTTGGCATTTCTAACATTGAAAGCACCCAATTATCACAAGCCAAGATACTGGCCATCAATATTTTTGTAATGCAGCTGGCACTGAAAGTATTATACAAATAACTTCCAGCAAAAGGCTAATGGAGACAGACACTAATACCCCAGACCAGCTTGAAAATGAAAACTGGAACCCAAAGCAATTATACCTTTCATTATGGAAAAAGTAACTGTGGCCATTCAAGAGTGCCACGATTAAGACATCTAATCACTTCTCTGAAATAAAATGCTACCATCTTTTATTTTGCCCTGGGTAAGGTTGAGCCTTCATCGTATGTCAGAAATGTCTAAGGACATGTGTAACCATCCTTCCGACAGTGTAGCAAAAGATGATCAGAATGCTCTACTCATAAAATGACATTGTTGGGAAGGACATTAGCCTTCTCATACACACCCAGCATTTTATGCAAACATTTAGGGATTTTGTGGATTCTCTGAACCCCATTCATGGAAGTTAGTATTGTAATGCCTTTGTGGATATAAAATATGTAACATACGTTAGGAAAAGACTATTGCCCACGGAGTTTGTATTTATAGAAAAATGATCAAAGTGAACAAATACAAGGTATTTTAACAAATATGTATTCAGTGCCTAGTATGGGCCAAGTAACCTATCGGGCAATGGGACACATGGATAAGGAAATCATTGTTTTTGCCCTTGAGGATTTCCCATTTCAGTGTGGAGACACACTTGTAAAAAGAGAAGTTCAATATAAAATGTTAAATGTTATGATAGTGAAATGATCAGTTATAAAAGAAGACCAAAGAGGAACATTGAGATCAAATCTGGAGGAGGGGGTAGAGGGAGAGTAAATGAAGGCTTCATGGAGATTACTGCTTTTCCTTTATGACAACATATATGCGTGCATTTCTGGAACTTAAGATACATCATTTTCCCCACATTGTGAACTGTATAAACTACGAGGTCCTGTCACTGAAAAGTCACTACTCATTTTCTGTTATGTGCTGTGTAGGTGGGCTACATAAACTATTTTCTTTGGGATGTAAAGAGAAAACCATCAGGGTTGCATACTATCTATCTCCCTATGAAGAGAAGTTACTGTGTACCACTATGGTAGGCACAGAATAATGCCACCTACCAAAGATGTCTATTTCCTAACCTCCAGAAGATGTGAATATGTTACCTTTCATGGCAAAGGGGATTTTGTGATTTGATTAAATTAAGGATTTTGAAATGGGGAGATTATCCTGGATTGTCTAGGTGGGCCCACTTGATCAGCCACAGATTTGAAGACCCAGTGTTGCTAGCTTTGAAGAAGAGGAATGTGCCATAAGCCAATGAGTGCAGGAGGTTTCTAGAAGGTGGAAAAGGTAAGGAAACAGATTCTCCCCTAGAGTCTCCAAAGAGTGCATTCTCACTAAAACTTTAATGTTAACCAGTGAGACCTATTTTGGACTTTAACCTCCAGAACTGTATATAAATAATTTTTGTTTTGTTTTGAGCCATCAAATTTGTGTAATTTGGGGCTCCTGCATGTCTCAATTAGTTATGGGTCCGTCTTCCACTCAGGTCATGGTCCCAGGGTCCTGCGATTGAGCTCTGCATCGGGCTCCCTGCTCAGCAGGGATCCTACTTCTCCCTCTCCCTCTCTTGCAGCTCCCCTGCTTGTGCTTCCTCTCTTTCTCTCTCTGACTATGTCAAATAAATGAATAAAATCATTTTTAAAAATTTCTAATTTTTTAAACAACAATTGGAAGCTATTGCAGATGCCAGGTGTCCCTCTTAGACCCAGCAAACTGTAGTATGGCTCTTTGATTCTATAAGCTCATAGCTAATCTTATTATAACATGGAGTGAGTTAAGGATACACATTATTTACATTTTAGGCAATGATGGGTATGTAAAGTTACTCAACCACCTATAGTAAACAATGATTCTTTTCGCTGGTCTACTCTACTTTCACTCTTACACTTAAGCTGTAGTCTCTCGCTTAGGACTTTGATCTTTCCTGGTCAGAATCCCAGTCTTTTTCACAAGTGTTTGATAAGAGTTTCTAGAGATCTAGGGTCATCCTTCTTTTCGTGGTACAGAGAGGGAGACACCCTTATAAATGGAGATTTCCCTCATAAGAGTAAATGTCTCTTACAAAGGAATAATTTCTACTCAGTTTTCAAGATCTCAACTGTCTCTGCTTTTTCTTAAAACAACCAGTTCAGAATAATCAATATCCAAAAAGACATATTTGGGAGCATATTTTGACCCCCTTCACATATCTATGTATTTTATTGTATGTACTTTAAAACCAACTTCTGAGAAGTGCTCCATAGTCTTCACCAGACTGCCAAAAAAGAGCCCATGGCACAAATATTATCAAAAATCCCAAGTACTCAGCCGAAGTTCTCTTAATGATCCTGACCCATCCACAGGCCATGAAGTTGTAGAATGAAACCCTACTTCAAATGCTGACGCAGCATTTCCCCCAGACAATGAGCAAACTACTTAATCCTGGTGAATCTAATTTCTCACATTTGTGAAATGAGAATAATAATAAATTTAGAAAGTTAAGGTAAGTAAATGAAGTAACAGAGGAGCACATACATGCACACACAGTAGGTACTCAGTAAATGTTAGTTCCCTTTCAATTTTATTTCCTGTGAATTTAAATAGCTTTTCACAGTTGATGTAGGAACTGCATTTACTAATTTATTTCTTTTGAGAAATAATGCATTTTTGGTCAGTCACCTGGCATTCATATCAGTCTGGGAAATTCCTATCTCATCTCCTCTTTCAACAAAGAAGATAATAATACATTAGCATGCAGAATGACCCAGACTGATAGACTAGTGACTATTTCCTCATCCCCAGCTATGTGACTTGAGCAATTAAACCTTTTAGAGTCTCAGTTTCTGAGAAGCCACTAAACTATATACATTTGTTCCATCCTTTTTATCAGCAAGAAATTATTATTTTTTCAAGCAAATCAATATTTTGAAAAGTTTTATTGCCAAGAGCACTGCATTTATTTATTTTTTTGGAGCTTATTAATCAATTACAAATAAATCTGATAATCAAAATTCCAATCAACATAAATTAATCAGTGTTACCACACAGAATTAGTGTGATTTCATACTAATGAAAAAAAATCTTTTCATAGAAAAGTAGAAATTATTTCTTAGATAAATGGAAAATCACTCTTCTTCCACCCACATTCCATTGCTACCTTTCAAATCCCTCAATGCCAGGAATCACCACAGAACTAGATTATAAAGTTCTTTCATCTCTAAATTACATTAAAATTCACCAACCACCACAGCTGTATTTTATCTAATCCACCTCTGCAATAATTTTAAATTTTCAATCATTTTAGCAATGAGTGTTTTGTGTTTTTCAAAGTTGTTGAGAAAAGTTACGAACATTTTGGTTCCCATGTATTAGGTTTCAGTTGTAATTATATTTGCTTTGCCTTCAGACCTTTACCTAAGTTGATGTGCCAAGCAGCCATGTACTTTGCATGACTGTTTAGAGGCTGATATTAACTGGTATTATTAGGATTCGTTGAGGAAATGTTCTGCTTTAAAACCTGTGATTTTAAAAAGCTAATTTTTTTCACTTTTTTTTTAAATAGATAGAATAACTACAGATATATTGGGTGTCTTCTTCCCCCATCCAATCTTGCATTTGTGCTCAGAGAAAACCACTCTCTGGAATGAATGCATGTCTTTCTAGGCCATGACTTTGTAATATATAAACAATATATATTATTGTTTAGGAAAATCCATAAATATTGTGTAAAATTTTATGTTTTAAATTTTTAAACAAGTGGCATGCATCATACTTCCCCTTTGTCCTTTTACGACTTTTTTATGTTTGTGATATTATGATTTATAATAAGAAATATATATTTAGTCTTTGTCCTTGTTTCTGGCATAGAGATCCTAAAACCCTTGGAATTTTTTAAGTGATGAGAGTAACAAATGTGTCTTTTGTTATATTAACGAAGTGACTTTTGGACTCCACTGAAGGATGGGGGCTGGTTGCCAGGGGAGCCAACTATATAATTAGGGTGTCAGAATTTTCAGTACCATCCCCCTAACCTCTAGGGAGGAGCTAGAGTTTGAATTAATTGCCAATGGCCAATGATTTAACCTATCATGACTCTGTAATGTTAACATAATAGAGCAGAGAATTGCAGTCAGGGACAAGCAAAATTATAAGCAAGTTTAGAGAACAAAGGAGAGGAATGCACTTTTGTAGAGGAAAAGGGAAGTTGAAACACACACACACACACACACACACACACACACACACACACATTTGAATTGGGTCCAGGAACCCTAAATAATGTTTAACTTTGTATTTGTGGGGTTTGTCCATATTGGTATGTGTCATTTATTTTAACTGAAATTATATTCCGTTACATGAATGTATTACATGTTATTCATTCTAATTGAAATCAGTACCCTAGTAATAGCTCATTCCCCATGCAAATAGTCTCCTGGTGGACTGGCCCTATCAGTCTATCAGACAAAGCTATCAGGACTGGATTCTAATATGGACTAAAATAAAACTCAAGCCAACATCTCCACTGTTATTATTTTTCTTATTATTATTATCCACTGTTTTATTATTTTCAATTCTGTCTCAGCTCAGGCAAGAAAATGAAATATTTTATATGCATTTAATACCTGGAATGTTGCCAGTATATTAAGTATATTCTGTTCTTTATAGAGGGCAGGTCAAGCTTTGTTAACTACTTCTCAAAGGAATCAGAGTGCAAGGGAATGAGGAGGAAGAATAGTCAGATGCTTCTTTAAGTATACACTTAAAGAAGTATAAGTATACACATTATTTAAGTATACACATTTTTCCTGCAGGTTTCATGACTTGAATCAGCTATAACATTGATTAAATAATTAGGAAATCAAATTGGTATTACTCATGTATGTTACTTTGCAGCCACTGACAATCGTGACCCTGAAACCTTCTCGTCCTAGTCTTTTCCTTCACTGAAATAATTGTTTTTTTCATGTGATTTTTAAATAAGATGAGGTTTCTTCAGAATTCCATTATTGGATTATAGTATATAGAGAGCATGGATTTTGGGTTTTTGGGAAATAAAATGAATCTTGTTTGAAAAGGGTTATTAATGATTTTAGCCATTAAGAAAATGACTTTTATATTTATCATCTCCAGTTTTTTAGTTTTTCAAATATAAATCTAGTGATAGATGCTGATATTAGGAAATTTAAATTTAGGGTTAGCTCTAAAAAAGGTGATAGCAATTAGCCAGGCAGAGGGAACTTCTAAACCAATTGCATGGTTATGGGAGTTGGTGAATACTGTTCATTATTGCAAATTACCAAAACAAGAAAACCAGGCAAAACAATTATATGAAAGTCTTCATTTTTACATATTTTAATTACAAAAAGAATGATGTAAACATTGCTTATAAGAAGATATAATCCAAATTCTAACATAAAAGCAAAACATAAACTGGAGTCTAAAATAACGATTACCAATTTCAGTTGATATGAATGCAAAATAATAGAAATGCTTTCATTCATTATTTGTTTTGCATTTTAATGCATTATATGAGTAACTCAAATAATTATTTTGTTTAATACCATTTGTATTGTCTCTAAGCCCATAAAAATGAGTTCTTAGTCCTTTGTCTATGTACTGGCTCAGAGTAGTTTGTTTTTCTTTCATTCTGAGCATTTATTAATTGATTTTAAAGAGAATTGCTTTCCTTTAGTACATTCCACAGAAACCATCAGCCCTTGCCCCAACCACTGGTCTTTCTGGCATTCCAGGCCTTTTTCTTGTATACTATTGTGATAAGAGGATGGCTCAGGAAGAATCACTTCCCAGTCGTACCCAGGGCTGAAATGAGATCTCATCATAAAGGATGCCCAGGATTTACTGTGTAACACTGTGAAGAGTTGCCCCCATATCAGGCAGTAGTCTCAGAAATATATTGGCAACTTATGTTGGCTTCGTGATCAGTCCCATTTGGAACATACAGAACAGATTCCCAAACTTTCTGTGACTTCTACTGACTTACACAGTCTGCCTCCAAACCTATGTCACCTTAGAAAAACTGGAAGATGTGAAATAATGTTACTTACTCTTCTATCCCATGGCTCTACCTTCCAGGCTCACCAAATCTTGGCAGCTATGGAATGCAGTTCCAGGCTCTCCCCTCCTTACCACCACATTAGATATACAAAATAATGAATACAGGTTATTTGGGAAAGGATTTTAATAATAGCCCTTTTTAAAAGATTTTATTTATTTATTCGACAGAGAGAGAGATCACAAGTAGGCAGAGAGGCAGGCGGGGGTGGGGGGAAAGCAGGCTCCCTGCTGAGCAGAGAGCCCGATGCGGGGCTTGATCCCAGGACTTTGAGATCATGACCCGAGCCAAGGCAGAGGTTTTCAACCCACTGAGCCACCCAGGCGCCCCTAATAATAGCCTTTTAAAAATAGAAGTCTAAATGTAATTATGTAATGATTTGATGTCCAGTTTTAAATCTAATGAGTTATTGATATTTGACAAATACTATTTACTATATATGAATATTCTAAAACATACATTTTTCAAATGTCTTAACCCAATGCTTATAGTTTCTCAACACTTAAATAGAAAAAATTACCTAAATAAATTCTGCATCTTGAATTTGTGCCTTTAAGGCCCTCTTTACCATTAAGGGCTAATGTTGACAATAGACTAATACTCTAGATTTACTAAAAATTTACAAATTAGGAAAGGTTCTAGCCAGATATCAACCCATTTGTTCAACAGTTCAATCAATTAAGCATTTTTGCAGAAAATAACTGAAAAGCTTGCCCCACTGCAAAAGTCAAACAAGAGACAGAAAATGATGATTTGTCACTTTCTCATAAGAAGAAGAAAATTGGTATTACAGAAAACAGAAGAGTAGAAAAGAGAGAAAACGAGGGAGAAGGGAAGGAAGAGAGTCAAATGTATAAGTCAAATGAAAAGTTATATGTGGATAATAATATAAGAAAATTTATTAATTTGATATGAATTAAATGGTATCAATGAGAAAGGGGTATATTGTTTTGAAGAAGACAATGACAAAATATATGTACATGTTACTGCTAAACCTAAACTTGCATATACCCCCATGATACAGGAATTACACTCCTGGTTAAATATCCAATGCAAGAAGATATGTACAAGAATGTTCATAATAGCCAAAAAACTGGAAACCATACAAATGTCCATCAGTAATAGAATAGATAAATCAATTAGGGTATATTCCAACAATGAAAAAGAATGAACTCCTGATACATGCAATAACATGAAATAATCTCAGGGATGCCTGTGTGGCTCAGTTGGTTAAGTGTCTGCCTTCCGCTCAGGTTGTGATCCCAGGGTCCTGGAATTATTGAGCCCTGCCTCTGCATCCAGCTTCCACCTTAGCAGTGAGCCTGCTTCTTCCTCTCCCTCTACCCCTCCACCCTTCCCTGCTTGTGCTCTCGCTCTTGCCTGTGTGCTCTCTCAAATAAATAAATAAATAAAATCTTTTCTAAAAAAGAAAGACTTTCATAGACATATGTTGAGTGAAAGAAGTCAAATATAAAAGGTTCTATGGTAAACTACTGCATTTATACAGAATTAAAAACCTGAAGACAAATCTATGGTTATAACAAATCTATGGTTATAATCTATGGTTCCTTGAGGGGTACTGATTGGGAGGAGCTTGAGAATACTTCTAAGATACTGGAAACATTCAAAGACTTCATTTGAGTGGTGGCGACATGGTTTATACATATATTCATATAAAAATGTGAAAATTCGTTTTGCTGTACACTAAAGCTTAATGGACTTTATTGTTTGAAAGTTATACATCAATAAACAATAAAAATAAAAGAATGATTATGCTGTTTAAAGATAGTACCAAACACAGCAAAGTGGAATCCAAAATATTTAGCTACCAGCATAGCATGAGATTTGACCAACCAGAAAAAATGTCCAACCAAGCAGAATGTATGTCATGACTCAAAGGACTCCTATTCAGAAGAGACAAATTCTAGCCAGAAGAAACAGTGATTCTAGCTTTAGAAACTCCTTTATAAATTTCTCAGTGCATGTCTCAGCTGATGATTTCCTCAGAACTCTATACTTACTTATCATGGTTGACATTTCTTTAAAATTCAAAATATCTGGTCTTTTGTTCTAATTCAAAATTCCATTCCCTGGCACCACTGTTTCTTCCTTCTTCTCTCACACAAACACAAGCTTTTTCAAATTTCTCTAAAATAAAAGAACTCTTTAGTATTGAAGGTCTCTTTCTGCTTAAACTCCACCTTCTCTGTCACATTAAGTTAAATTGTAGTCAGTATTTTGCTTTAAGAAAGATCTTTAATTTATTACTCAATCATTTACCATCATTTATATGCTCACCTAAGCATGTGTCCTCATCGTCTCTCTTTTATTTTCAATTTTTTTTTAAAGATTTTATTTATTTATTTGACAGAGAGAGATCACAAGTAGGCAGAGAGGCAGGCATAGAGAGAGGGGGAAGCAGGCTCCCTGCTGAGCAGAGAGCCTGATGCGGGGCTCGATCCCAGGACCCTGAGATCACGACCTGAGCTAAAGGCAGAGGCTTTAACCCACTAAGCCACCCAGGCGCCCCTTATTTTCAATTTTTAATCGGGTCAGTCAAATCTGCTGTTGATGACAAGTGAAACCAGAGCTTCTTATAAGAAGTCTCTCGTTACCTTCCTTTTGCAGCTTTGGTTTCACTGCCCTGGATGCAACTCTTTAGATTATTTCTGCTTTTTAGTTCTCTTGGTGGTCATCTCAAAGCTGTGGATAATATGGTTTTGCTCCTTTTTAAAATCAACTTTGACAATATATGTCACTTTTGTCCAATTTTCTGGTCATGCAGTACCTTCTTATGAATTTTCTAATCATATGACTTTTATTTCCCCAAAATGAAAATGAAAAGACTCAGTTCCCCAGCCTCTTTGTAGGTAAGGGACATTCTACAGGACGGGTATGTGACTTCATTTTATCCAGTCAGACTCAACAGTATGAGAGTGTGATTTGGAAGTAAGTAACTTGAGGAAGAGGGATTTAATCCATTTTTCTTTGCTGAGAGAGTTGGGGTAGCAGGCTGTGAGGGCGTTGGTGATTCTGGTTTTCTTTAGTGTTCGTTGGACAGCCATAGTGACAAATCTCTTCATTAGACAATTTTTGCTTTGTGGTCTTAGGCATTGTTCCTGGAAGCTTAATTCCGAACCTGGTTATTTCACCCTGCCCCAAATTATGTGAGTTTCCCAGCATTCTTTTTAATAAACTTCTTTTCTGCTAGTCAGCTGGAGTTATATAATTCGATTGCCTCTTCAATATGAATGATGAGTGTTTAGGTCAATTACCCTACACTCATCCTCCTTCCTGTTCTCTGCTTGATATCAATATTATAATTTTAATTCTTTTATTGATGATCTGTGTAATTGTTGCCATCAATTTTCATCAGTTTCTCTTGATTTCTCACTTTCTAATTGGAAGATATTAGTACCCTGCCTTTCCTTCACTTTCATCCAACCCAAACCTTTTTCAGTTATTCACTTCTCAACTTATGTTGGCTTCACTCTTATTTTTATGTTGTCTGTTAATATTTACATTCTGTTCTGCAGCCAGATCCTGGATTTCTTTGTTTTGTATAGGTTGGTTGATACTAAAGTTAAAAACCATTGCATGGGTTACTTTTTAAATTTTGTGAATACATAATTTCAAACCTTAGAAAGTGCTAGCATTACTTTCTTCCTCTTTGAAACCAATTTCATGACCTCTGTACTACTTAAAGGGGACTGTTACTAGCGTCAGGCCAAAAGTATCACTATTTCTTGCCCTCTAATAATTTCTTAAAATCATATCACATTTCAATTTGCTTAATATTTGAACTATGACTTTCTTGCATTTTTTTATTATTTGACCTTATACTACTTTCAATTCTTAGTTATGCTTTCTACTCTGTCAGGAGTTTTTTTGTCTCTCTCTCTCTCTTTTTTTTTTTTCTTTTTCACAGAGTGATCCATCATCCTTTTGCCATGACCAGGATTGTTTGTGGTATAGATCTGCTACAAAACTGTGACTGTGGGACTGCTTTTCCTTGGTCTCCCAGAAGGAATTTACTCTTTCTTGGATTACCTCATATTCCAAGGTATTGATTTGCTCCCTTATTTTGTTGAAATATATTATCAAATCATTGTCTGCAAAATAAAATGAGAGGTAAAGTTGATAATCCTTGCACACCTGAAAATGTCCTTAGTCGAATATCGATCTCTGGGTGGAAAATAGCCTTTCTTCAGAACTGTTAGGCATCACTACATTGTCCACTAGCTTCCGGTTTTGCTGATGCCAAACTGATGCCACTCTTTCTCATCCTTTTATAAGCGACTTGTCATTTCTCTCTGGATACTTTTAGGATTATCTCTTTATCTTTCATATTCTAAAATTTTAAAAACTCAAGGCTATGTACAGATCTTTCTTCATGTATTTCACTGGATACTTGATGGGTCTTTTCAAACTCAAGAGTCATGTCCTTCACTTCTGGGAAGTTTTCTTCCATTATTTCTTTGATAATTTCCTTGCGTCCGTTTTCCTTGTTCTCTTCCTATGGAAATCCTGTTAGCAGGATATTGGATTACTACATCTGTTGTCTTTTACCTAACATTATCTGTTTCTTTGTCTTTTTGTTTCATGCTAGAATATTTTCTCAAATTTGTTTTCTAGTTCTCCTAGTAAATGTCCTATGTCTCCAATTTTGTTTTCAGTCTCCAAGATTTTCTTGTTCTATGATTATCCCAATTTTATGTCATTCTTCTTATTTTGTAATTTCTTCCAAATATCTTTGTATATAATATTTAGAGTTTCACTAAGTTCAGTATTGTATATACAGTTGACCCTTGAACAATATGGGTTTGAACTGTGTGGGTCCACTTATACATGGATTTTTTTATAATATAGTACTGTAAGTGTATTTTCTCTTCCTTATGATTTTCTTAACATTTTTTTTCTCTACCTTTATTGTGAGAATACAGTATATAATATATATAACATATAAAATAAGTATTGACTGTTTATATTATTGGTAATGCTCTGGTCAATAGTAGGTTATTAGTAGTTGAATTTTTGGAGAGTCAAAAGGTATATGTAGATTCTTTACTCCATGGAGGGGTGTCAGCTATTTAAGGGTCAGTTGTATTTTATTTGTGCATATCTCCAGACATATGTAAGTTGAAAATAGTTAATGAGTAAAGCTTTTCTTTAATTGTTTTTCCCCCTGAATTATCTTTGTTTCCTTCAGTGTCTTCGTTCTTTCTTTTTTGTACTGCACTTTCTTTCTCATACGTGGGGCGATTCTTGGTTGTCCACTTCCATTTAAACAGAAGTATGGTATAACTGGTGTCCAATGCTGGAGCACC
>CM052892.1:24140129-24156781 GCA_028534135.1 Potos flavus
TCAACACAAGAAAGTTGCATAATTTCATAAATACAGAGTTTGAAACTGGCAAACTAGTCTCCAGTGTTAAAAGCCAACAACAGTTATTTACTTTTGGTGGTGTAGATACTGGGAGGGGGCTTACAGGAGCCTCTAAGACACTAGATGTTTTCTATCTCTTGATCTAGGTGCTGGATACAGGGGTACCTTTCCTTCATGAGAATTTATCAGCTGTAGTCTTGTGATTTCTTCAATTTTACATATTTAATTATACTTAACTAGAGAGTGGTTTGGGGGAAAAAAAACTGGTGAAAAACATTTGATAGCAAGACACAGAAAACAGTCAAAAATTTAAGAGAAAGCTAAACATTAGGAGTACACTCCAAGATGTTCTTGATCTAGACATTCTGTTTTTTCCCACTAAGGCCCATGAGACTTATCCTATCCTTTTTTTTTTTTTTTTAAGATTTTATTTATTTATTTGACAGAGAGAGAGAGATCACAAGTAGGCAGAGAGGCAGGCAGAGAGAGAGGAGGAAGCAGGCTCCCCGCCTAGCAGAGAGCCTGATGTGGAGCTCGATCCCAGGACCCTGAGATCATGACCTCAGCTGAAGGCAGAGGCTTTAACCCACTGAGCCACCCAGGTGCCCGAGACTTATCCTATCCTAAAACCTTCCTATTATGTCTGGTGAAGGCAGTCTTAAGCACTCAAGATAATTTATGCAGAATTTCTGTAGAAGGAAACCATAGTATCCATTAACCTGAGTACAAGTGCATTAGGAACAAATGGGAACTAGGAAAAAAAAAAGACAAGAAGATAAGAAAACAAATACCATCTTCTATGGGGAGTCTTAGTGAATTATCTTTTCTAGTTTGGAAGTCATTCTTTTGTGTTTCCATATGATCCTTGTGTGTATATATCATAGAAATTTTAACCTCTATTTTAATAATTATTAGTCTATTAATGTGTCCCTCCTGTCCTTTGGAATAGCATTATCTAATAGAAATAGGATTCAAGCCATATATGAAATTTCACATTTTCTAGTAACAATGTCAAAAAAAAAAAAAACAACCCCACAAAACACAAAAAAGAAATAAGCACAATCGATTTATTTATTTATTTATTTATTTATTTATTTATTCATTTATTTATAAGTAGGCTCCATGCCCAGCATCCAGCATGGAGCCTAATACAGGGCTTGAACTCACAACCCTGAGATCAAGACCTGAGCTGAAATCAAGAGTTGGGCACATAATTGACTGAGCCACCCGGGCACCCCTAAGCATAATTAATTTTAATCATAAAATCTTATCTTAATAATATATTAAATTCAATATAACTAAAATATTATTTTAGTATGTAATTAACATAATAAATTATTGAGATATTTAGCATTCTGTTTTTTTAATGAATCTTTGAAATCTGGTGTATAATTTACACTTAAAGCACATTTCAATTTGGACTAGTTACCTTTCAAGTGCTTAATAGCCACATGTGGCCACTGGCTATCATCACAATGTAGTTCTAGAATGAAACACAATGAAGGCAGCGACTGTTTCTTCTTTTAACTAACAGAGTACCACCATATAGTAGGTGGTGAGTAAATAGTCCTTTTTACCATTTCCTTAGATGTATAAAGACTGATATAATAATTATAAGAGGTTCTCAATCTTATTTTATTTACTCTATCTGAGACTTACTATAAACCAGGCCCTGTGCTGGATGCCATGAATTAGCATAGGATATAAACTGAAAAATGAATCACGAAGTGATGTAAAGGTAGCTAATTATGAATAAAACATTATAAATAATCTAAAGAAGAGGGAATGAATGTTATTGCCAGATAGGCCTGAAATTACATTTTAAAATTGTGTTTAATAATGCTAAACATGTTATGGTTTTATATTAATTCTAGAAAAGTGGTTAAAAGAATAGCCTCTGGTATCACACAGTACTGGGTTTGAATTCACCTTAAATTTTTTTATTAGCATATAATTTATTATTTGCCCCAGGGGTACATGTCTGTGAATCATCAGGCTTACACATTTCACAGCACTCACCGTAGCACATACCCTCCCCAATGTCCATAACCCAGCCACCCTATCCCTATCCCCCTGCCCCCCAGCAACCTTCAGTTTGTTTCATGAGATTAAGAGTCTCTTATGGTTTGTCTCCCTCCTGATCTCATCTTGTTTCATTTTTCCCCCTACCCCCAGAACCCCCCACCTCTCAAATTCTTCATATCAGAGAAATCATATGATAATTGACTTATTTCGCTTAGCATAATACCCTCTAGTTCTATCCACATCGTTGCAAATGGCAAGATTTTGTTTCTCTTGATTCACCTTCTTAAATTTTTAACTGAAATTAGGCTTATTCATTTCTAGAACAGGGATAAAATTGATTCTATATCCCAGAGCTCCTGAAAGCATTAAAAAGCATAACACACAAAGATTTCACATAGTGGCTGGCCCATAAAAAGCACTTGATAAAAGTTTATTCTTATTATGGTTTTGTCATAGGTAGGTCAACATTCTATTAACTATTAACTTGAGGCATCACACTACCTGATTTCAAAATATACTACAAAACTATGGTAATCAAAACGGCATGGTGCTGGTGAAAAAAAACAGATGTATAGACCAATGGAACAGAGTAGAGATCCCAGAAATAAACCCACACATATCCTATCAACTAATATTTTATAAGAGAGCCAAAAATATTCAAAAAGATAGTCTCTTCAACAAATGATATTGGGAAACTGGATATTCACATGTGAAAAAATGAAACTAGACCCGTATCTTACTCCATACACAAAAATCAATTCAAAATGGTTTAAAGACTTAAACATAAGACCTGAAATTATAAAACTCCTAGAAGAAAACATAAGTAGCAAGCTCCGTGACATTGGTCTTGGTAATGATCTTTTTGTGATAAGGAACCAGAAGCTCAGACAATACATGCAAAAATAAACGAGTGAGACTCTACCAAATTAAAAAGTTTCTGCACTGCAAAGGAAATCATCAACAAAATGAAAAGGCAACCTATGGAATAGGTGAAACTATTTCCAAACCACATATTTTAAAAGGGAATAATATCCAAAATATACAAGGAACTCCTACAACTCAATTGCAAAAAACCCTAAAGAACCCAATTTTAAAAATGGGCAAAGGACCCGATTGAACATTTTTCCAAAGAAGACACAAGTGGCCAATATGTACATGAAAAGATACTCAATATCACTATCATAAAGGAAATGCAAATCAAAACCACAATAAGATATCACATCATCATACTCATTGGGTTGTTTATTATTAAAAAAATAAGAGATAACAAATACTGGGAAGAATGTGGATAAAAGGGAACATTTGTGTACTGTTGGTGGGAATGTAAACTGGTATAGCCACTAAGGAAAACAGTATGGAGGTTCCTCAAGAAATTAAAAATAGAGCTCCATATGATCTAGCAACCCCACTTGTGGGTATATATCCTAAGGAAATGGAAACAGAGTATCAAAGAGTTATTTGGACTCCTACATTTATTGCGGCATTATTCATAATAACAAAGGTATAGAAACCACTTAAGTATTTATTGGTGGATGAATGGGAGACACACAGACATACATATATAACATGTGCACGCAGGAATATTATTTAGCCTTTAAAAAGAAGGAAATCTTGTCATTTGCGATAACATGAGTAAAACTGGGGGGAATTATGTTAAATGAAATAAACCAACAGAGAAAAACTAACACTGCATGGAATCACTTGTATATGGAATTTTTTTTTTTAAGTCAAACTTAGAGAAGAGAATTGTGATTGCCAAGGGTTGGAATGTGGGTTGAGGGGGGGATAAGGAGAGGTCGGTAAAAGAGTATAAACTTTTAGTTGTAGTATGAATAAGGTCTGAGGATCTAATATAAAAGATGGTGAATATAGTTGATAATACTTCATTGTATAATTGAAATTTGCTAAGAGAATAGAACCTGCGTGTTCTCATCAAAATGAAAAGAAAAGAGGAAATATGTGAAATGGTGGATGTGTTAATTAACTAAGGGGTGAGAATCCTTTCACAATGGGTACATGTATCTAGTCATCATGTTGTATAGTTTTAATAGATTATAGTTTTACTTTCTCTATTTCTGCATAAGATAATGCTGAAGCAACAGCAAGTTTTATTGTTAGGACTTCCACAAAACTTAGGTTTCGTAGTACCATCTGGAGTGAGAAAACCTTTAAAAACTTAGTATTTTCCCTAATGAATCAGTGGCCTTGGCCACGATACTTAAGTATTTTGTGCCTCAGTACACACATCTGAAAGTAGGAATATGAGTATTTAATTGACAGTTATTATTCCTATTAGAAAGAAATATAGTCAATGAAGTGGAAAAAGAAACTGAAATTAGAGCAGGAGAAAAATAACTTGGTGGGTGTTAACTTTCCACCCTTATACGCAATCTGTTGATGGACAAATAGGCTCTTTTTTGTGAATACCTGGAAATATTTGGGGAAGTGGTATTGTGGTTATTGAGCAAGAAGGTCTTGAATGTGAAGACTGAGATAAAAACAGTGTGTTTGAATTACTAATGGTTATATGACTTTGTTTATCTCTTCAGGTTAGTAATAATCACCTGCAGCAGGCAAAAATGTTAATTAATTCTGTTCCCTCTCCATACGTGCTCCCTCCAGAAGTAGAATTTGGTCATGGCAGCGCATGGCTCTAGGAAAGTTCTAAATAGATGAATATTTTGCCTTCTTGTAGGGTCAAACTGTTCATGGTAGACTTGTCTCAGCTTAGAGAGATAGGAATTTCCTACTCAATAAGATGTCAATAAAATATTTCACCACATATCAGGAAGAAATAATCACTTTGTAAAATTGTTATATCCATCCAAGTTCAGCAGAGAGTGGAGAATAACAACAAACCATCTTGTAAATTGTGCTACAGTTTACTCATCTCTAAAATAAGATACCACACATGCTTTCTATCCTAGGGCTCACATGAAGATTAAATGTTTCATACAAGCAAAGTAGTAGCACATTGTAAACGTGAGCAAAAGGAATTTGTGGGAGTAAACATAAATTAATTCCCTAAACAACAGTGTTCTCTTTGTTTGAAACGAGAAGAAAATGTTAAAGTATACAAGTTGGTGGAGTAGAAAGAAGAGCAGAAGGCTCATAGTTCTCATATACCATTAGAGACCCACAATTTCAGCATTAAATCATAGTTCCCCAGGATGTCAGAACCATCCGTCTCTTCAAGATCCTCCATCTTAAGAGTTTTCCTTTTGGCAGCCGATTGATGCCTCCTTGCTGGTGGGTAGAATTTTCCTCAACTGAGAATGTCTTCTTCCATTAATTGTCTTATTGAACTCCTGTTTAATCTTTCAAGGGACATTTTCACGTCATTTCCTCTCTGAATACTTTGTACACAAAAGCCCCTGGATATACACAGTCTCCATCAGAATTTAATGAGCCTTTTTTAAAAAATCCTGTATTACCTTGCTTTTCAATCATATCAGAGTGAGATTTCAGCTTCTCACCTGGCTGGACCCAAAGCCTTTTCTGACCCCACAGATATGTATTAGTAACCAGGATCCAAGCATGGGGAAGCCATCACTTCAGCTCATCCATTTCTGCTCTAATTTTCAGTTCCTCTTTTTTTCTGGCAATTAGCATCCTCTCTCCACTCTGCTCCTGTTTTTCTTTTGAGCTCAGCTATTCATCTGTTTTGAAGTTCTGTTTTATCCAGCATGTCTAGGTGTTGGTAGCAAGTTTTTTCATATTAGCTGAGTCCACTATCTCACCTGAACTGCTGTATTTGCTCAAAGTATAACTCTTTATGAAAGTAATTGCTTTTCATCCATGGCAACATAACACTCTTTTTTCAAAGGTGGCATTTTAGACTACCCTTAAAGAAATAGATGACTGTAATAGCATGGGGTTCACATCCTTAACATGTCATTTATCAAAACAGGCTGCACCTAGGTTGCATCCAAATTTTAACTGTGGATATATTCATTCTAATATCTCTTGATGTCAGTTCCCTTCTTTCTCAACCCACGGATGCCTCTGCGCCCCTTTGCAAGATAACGTGTGTACTTTGTAGATATTCTCCAAGGTGACAGAGAAATGGAGAACTGTGCATACTCAATTTTGAAAGAACTTTAATTAGCCTTATTTTGTAGTGTACCTGCATCCCAATTCACATGATAATCAAAGTCTCTTTTCTTTAGTTTGTAGACCTAGGTAATGAGTGTGCCTTTCTGCAGCTGCTTAGTAAAATTAACGTGCAGCCTCCATCATTTATGAAGGCATGTATACTAGAAGTGATTAATAATGGATAAAAGACAGCAATTAAATGCAAATTACAACTTTTTGGAGACATTGAATCTAGTTTTAATTTGATGATCAAGAGTGGCATCTGGAATTGTTTAGCTTAATGATTTAACTTTCCAGCTACACCTTCACACTTAAACCAATTTATGAGAGACAATTGTTGGTATGTGAAATATATAGCTCTTCTAAATGTTATGAGTATACTGTTTATGTTTTCAGATTCAGCTAGCTCTTGATTATGTTCCACAAATAGCCACATTCAGTTCATTTATCTTTTATTCTCAGATTTATCCTGAATATGTCATACAGATGTAACCTAATAAAAATCACAATATGGCCAACAGGGAAAAAATAACACACTTTGTTTGATGGGATGTTTATTCATGCTAAGATAGTATAAGTAAAATTCCATCAGTGTAACCCTTTAGACAGAGTAGCATAACATCAAATTTTCACATTCTATAATTCTGAAAAATTCTATTCACTCTCTCTGAATGCTTTCGGACCTTTACTCTCTAGTTTATTTTTCCTATAATGTCCTTTTCATAAGTGCATGTTTGGCTATTACTATGTATTTTATAAACTATAAATTTTATTTAAGATGTAATTTATTTCATATGAAATAGATTATGTAATGTCTCACATATGAAATACAAATATAGATTTAGAAAAGAAGACACAGAAATCATAAGAAAAAGGTATAAAAATGATTTCCAATAAAATCTGTAGTAGTTACAATCTTTATTATGATGCAGCATTTTAAAAATTTATACTTTAGATGAAAGAGTTGGAAATTAGGTAACTCAGCCCCTCAGTAGCCCTTGGAAGAGGGTGGGGTGGGTGATGGCATGATTAGGGAAAGTGCTGGGATTCCCTGGGACATAGCCTGGATCATTATGCCAAATATCTAATACTTGGGTAGAAGAAATATATACATCGCCCAAAACATGGAAAAAAGTTTCACTCAGTCACACACACACACACACACACACACACGTGTGTGTGTGTGTCCACATATAAATAACCTTGAATCCTGACAGATTTCCTACAGAAAGAACTATTTTGTAAAATTTGTTAGAAGAAATGACTCCTATGTAACTGTTTCTTGGGCGATTGAGAATCATGGCTTTACGAAACATAGTGGCTTGATGTTACAAAATCGTAAATCATTTAATTATTTTATTTGGGTAATTTTTTAAAAATGTACTTGTAATTGGTTGAAGACTTGGAAATCAATTTGTTTGAAGTTTGGTAGAATTGAATAACTTTCCAGAAAGACAGATAACCTCTTTTAGAGAATGATACACTGTCTTTCTTTTTTTTTTTTAATATAGGTTATGAGATTTGGTCCAAATGTATATATGGCCTTAAAAGGAAAGATGTATAAAACCCAGTGAAGAAGGAGGAATTGTACAAATAGAAAACCTTAGCAACACTGGGAACTTCTAGAGGAGGCTATCATTGACATCACATTTCCCTAGAAAGCTCTAATAACGTGATTTGCAAATGATAGCCCTGACCACCACTGGCAGGAGGAGGTGCTCAGTCCTGAAAAATGCCTGGGCAGTGATGAGTGGGTTATGTGTGTGCCCAAGGAAAAGTGACCCAAAAAAAAATTATTTCTTTTTCTATCTAGCGTCATAATGAGAATATGCTACTTTTGAAAATAAGTTTTCTGTTGAGCAATATGAGCAATAAAATAAGTTCTCACATTGGAGCATAGGCTGTATAAACAAGCAAACCCGGGCTGAATCATGGTTCCAGCTAGCTGTGTAAGCTAAACAAGTTATACAGTCACCTCGAGACCTTTAATTTCTGGATCTCTATGTGGCAGTTAATGGCAATAAAAATGTTAACCCTAAATTGCTGTTGCGAGGACTCAACAAGGTGTAATAGAGTGCTTATTACAGTGCCTGCCATAAAATAGGTTCTCCATAAAACTTACTCTCTTCGAAACTGGAACTTTAGATTCCATGTACCATTAGTGACATGTTTTTGTTTCAGAATATCTGTCTCAGCTTCTTAGAGTCAGTTTATCTCTGCAGTTCATCAACTATTTTTCTCTTGTTCATTATGTGAGGCCGAACATACCTTTTACAATCTATCTTTTCATTACGGCCATTCTTTAGGTCCATTCTGTTCTCTATGTGGCCAATTCATTTTGATTTAAGGTGGAGAGCTGAAACATTTATTCATGGTTTAAGTTTTTGGTGCTTAAAAATTATTCTTGAGAGTATTTTGAAATTAAAATATTACTAATTATAATAATTGGTATGTGAACTTTTAGATGGAATTAGGACACCTTAAGCACACCCTGGGCAGAAAGTATAATATATAGACTCATGTATGACTCACAGCTAATACTCAACATGTGCTTATTGAATCAATGCTTTGGAAATTTCTAAGATGTTCATTTTTCATCCTGGAAGAAAAATAATTAAAAAAAAACACAGTTATAAAAGCAAGCTGTTAGAAATATAAACTGAAATATATGATTCATAAGAAACGGTCAGAAAATAAAGAACAGCAAAGAGAGCTAGGATATTCTCTGGCTCCTACACTAACCCATCTTGTGACTTCAAATGAGTTAGATTCCCTCTCTAGGTCTTAACCCAAAAATGTGTAAAAGGAGAAGTTTGAACTCACAACTTGTAGAGTTTTCCAATTTCTGTCCAGTTTCTTCATGTATAATTCCTGTGTGAAGCAAATAACACATATTCACAACTAAAATTACACAGTTTTGATTGTTACCCACAGTAAATGATCTTTAATGTTCTATGAGCCTCAAGAAATATGGAAGTAGACAGAGATTATAGGAAAGAGGTAACAAGGCCATAGTACAAACCTTATACACAGGTATCTAGCCCCTAGCTTTTGTATACTATAAACCCTAAGAGGACAGGGACCATATCCACTAACCCATTGTTGAATCCTCAACAACTTTTAAGGTGCTAGGCACATAGTAGTTGATGAATAAATGTTTGTTAAACAAATGATAAGATGCCTCCTACGTGAATAAGGATATCTAGTTGCAAGGAAAATTTATTGCAGTTTACTGTATATTATCTAAACAAAATGGAATATAATAGTACAAAAAATATATGCCAAACCTACTAGGAATCAAAGGCTGAGATATTTCCTGGAGATACAAAATCTTAACCTTGAAAAATTTGGTGTGACAAAAACATGGTAGATTATTTCAGTGTGAAAGGGCGAGAGAGAAATAAGTAGCAGAGGCATATCCAGCCTGGGAGGAGGTTCTGGCAAGGTGTTTTGGAGGATGCGATCTCTGAGGTGAATCTTGAAGGACAAATAGGTATAGACTGGTGAAGAAAGGGAGAAAGATATTCCAGACTCAAGTAACATTCCATGAATCAAGGCATACCATTATAAACAGTTCTGGTCTCTCCTAAGAGTCCTAATTACAGTAGACTATTTAGCCACTTGGAATACCCAATATATGGGCTCTGAGTTAGATGAATGCTAAGCTATTTAGTAATTAACTAGGCTGTGGTGGTTAATCCCAGAGGAAACCCTAATTGAGAATCCATTTAACTGACTAGTTCTTAAGAGGTTGGATTATCACACAGCAATAACAGCCTTTGGATCAATATTTCAACAAGAAAGCAATTATTAATTTTGAATTGATTAGAATTAGTATTTTTTTAATCCAGAACAAAAATCATGGTCAAGGAAAGCTGACCAAAATAAAGAAAAGGTCATTTTTTGGTGACATTATCTATGATTGGCCACATTATCTTCCACAGTACCTATAACACTAAGAAGGCACATGAAGTATGCATTCTAGGAGTGTGTCTGAGATGACAGGTAAACTCCTGGAATGCATAATTCATGCAAAGTTTTCTGAGAATTACAATGTTGGTTTTGTTTTGTTTTGTTTTTCTGTCCTATCTTGACTCTCATTTCCTGATTTGACTGTGATGCTGGAGATACGGGTTAATTTGAGGACATGGGACTGACAAAGGTTTGTGTAAACTTCTAAACTACTCACTCAGATATAGCCAAGTGAGGTACCCAAGAGCGTTGTTGTTCCTAAACAACTCCTTCTCTGCCCTCTGTACATAATATTCTATTTTTAGTCCATCTGTTATTCTTACCATGCACACTTATTTTTATTTCCTTTTTGTATTCTACACCAGACTACAACCTCCTAAGAAAGAAAGACCCTATCCGTTACTGCTATATCCTCCGTGCCTTACTCAGGCCTGGCACGTTGTAGATACTCAGTGATGTTTGTGGAATGAGCTAATGAAAAGCTGTAGTTACGCTCTATGTAACTACATAGGAACACATGGTCGAGTATAGGAGAAAATTCTAAGGGCCAAATACAGTATGCCATAATTTGCTTTGCCTCTCACAAGGCTTTACTGCAAATCATCTTCTGTTATTCTGCCATCTGTCTTACAACCTTTCCTTTTCCCATTTCCTGATTACCACTTGTTTAAATTACTACCAACAGCAGAATCATTGCCTCCTTTTCTGCTGAGGTGGGTATGATTTTAGGCAATCTATTTCTCCATTTGCTCTATCATGGTCTTCTTTGCTCTTTAGAGATGATGCCTTTACAAAGCAAGACAGTCCCAGGCCAAAAGTTTTTCTTTCCTAACATAGTTTCCTTAGATAATCCACCAGAAATCAAATTCCTCACCACACCAGGTTTATCTACCCATTTCCCCAAGGGATTGTTCCAAAGCTTTAGTTCTGTCTTGTCCCACTATGCCCTTTTTCCCATTCACCTCAGGTGATAGTGTTGCATTGATCAAGAAAATAGAACTCTTTCCTGCCTACAAACCCATCTATAAATGCAAATATCACTACATTTTCCCTCTGGTTTTACAAATGTCTTTTTTCTCTTCAGAACCAACTCCTTTCCTTGGGCTCTTGACCTCAGTCTCCTCTGCTTACCTAGGTTGTTTGCTCTATCAATTATTTTTTTTTATTGTGTTATGTTAGTCACCATAAAGTACATCATTAGTTTTTTTTTTAAAAGATTTATTTATTTATTTATTTGAGAGAGAGAGAGAGAGAATGAGAGTGAGAGAGCATGAGAGGGGAGAGGTCAGAGGGAGAAGCAGACTCTCCGCAGAGCAGGGAGCCCGATGTGGGACTCGATCCTGGGACTCTAGGATCATGATCTGAGCTGAAGGCAGTTGCTTAACCAATTGAGCCACCCAGGCGCCCCAGAACATCATTAGTTTTTGATGCAGTGTTCCACGATTCATTGTTTGTGTATAACACCCAGTGCTCCATGCAATCCGTGCCCTCTTTTTTTTTTTTTTAAGATTTTATTTATTTATTTGACAGAGAGAGAGCACAAGCAGGCAGAGTGGCAGGCAGAGGGAGAGGGAGAAGCAGGCTCCCCTATAAGCAGGGAGCCCGATGCGGGGCTCGATCCCAGGGCCCTTGGATCATGACCTGAGCAGAAGGCAGACACTCAACCGACTGAGTCACCCAGGCACCCCAATCTATGCCCTCTTTAATACTCATCACCAGGCTCACCCATCTCCCCACTCCCTCCCTTCTAAAACCCTCTGTTTCCTGGAGTCCATAGTCTCTCGTGGTTTGTCTCCCACTCCATTCCCCCCGCCTTCACTTTTCCCTTCCTTCTCCTAAAGTCCTCCATGCTATTCCTTATGTTCCACAAATAAGTGAAACCATATGATAATGACCTTCTCTGTTTGACTTATTTCACTTAGCATAGTCTCCTCCAGTTTCATCCGTGTTGATGTAAAAGTTGGGCATTCATCTTTTCTGATGGCTGAGTAATAGTCCATTGTCTATATGGACCACATCTTCTTTATCCATTCATCTGTTGAAGGGCATCTTTGCTTTTTCCACAGTTCGACTATTGTGGACATTGCTGCTATGAACATTGGGGGTGCATATGGCCCTTCTTTTCAGTACATCTGTATCTTTGGGGTAAATACCCAGTAGTGCAATTGCTAGATCATAGGGTAGCTCTTTTTTAAATTTTTTGACCTCCACAGTGTTTTCCAAAGTGACTGCACCAATTTTCATTCCCACCAACAGTGTTAAGAGGGTTCCCCTTTTCCCACAACTTCTACAACATTTGTTGTTTCTTGCCTTGTCGATTTTTGCCATTCTAACTGGTATAAGGTGGTATCTCAGTGTAGTTTTGGTTTGAATTTCCCTGATGGCTAATGATGATGAACACTTTTTCATGTGTCTCTTAGCCATTTGTATGTCTTCTTTGGAGAAGTGTCTGCTCATGTCCTCTGCCCATTTTTTGACTTGATTATCTGTTTCTTGGGTGTTGAGTTTGAGAAGTTCTTTATAGATCTTGGATATCAGCCCTTTGTGTGTAGTGGCATTTGCAAGTATCTTCTCCCATGTTATGGGTTGCCTCTTTGTTTTGTTGACTGTTTCCAAAAACCATAAGATACCTTGGAATAAACCTAACCAAAGAGTAAAGGATCTATACTCTAGAACTACAAAACACTCATGAAAGAAATTGAAGAAGACACAAAAAGATAGAAAAACATTCCATGTCCATGGATTGGAAGAATAAACATTGTTAAAATGTTTATGCTGCCCAGAGCAATCTATACTTTCATTGCCCTCCCAATCAAAATACCAATGGCATTTTTCAAAATGCTGGAATAAACAATCCTAAAGTTTGTATGGAACCAGAAAAGACCCTGAATTGCCAAGGAAATGTTGAAAAAGAAAAACAAAACTGGGAGCATCACATTGCCTGATTTCAAGCTATATTACAAAGCTGTGATTACCAAGACAGTGTGGTGCTGGCACAAAAACAGACACATAGATCAATGGGACAGAATAGAGAGCCCAGATATGGACTCTGAACTCTATGGTCAACTAATCTTCGACAAAGCAGGAAAAAATATCCAATGGAAAAAAGACAGGCTCTTCAATAAATGGTGCTGGGAAAATTGGACAGCTATATACAGAAGAATGAAACTGGGCAGTTCTCTTACACCATACACAAAGATAAACTCAAAATGGATGAAAGACCTCAATGTGAGATACAAATCCATCAAAATCCTAGAGGACAACATAGGCAGTAACCTCTTCGACATCAGCCACAGCAACTTCTTTCAAGACACGTCTCCAAAGGCAAGGGAACCAAAAGCAAAAATGAGCTTTTGGGACTTCATCAAGATAAAAATCTTCTGCACAGCAAAGGAAACAGTCAACAAAACAAAGATGCTCTATCAATTATAACACTGTTCCTATGGCTTCATTGTCTTCCTTCCACTGGATCATCCCCTTTAGAACATATATACTTCTTATCCCTAAGGAAAGACTTCCCTCGATTCCATATCTACCTCCAGATACCAATCAAACTTTCTGCTCCCTTCTCAACCATCATTTCATTTACATAATCATTTCTCAGTGCTTAATTCATTGTGATTTGACCATACTCCTACTACTCCATGGAAACTCCTCAACCAAATGTTATCTGCCAGTAATCTCCAAATTCACAAATCAAAGCGCCACTCTGCCATAAATGACATGAAAAAACTTGATTCTTAAATCTTTTTAAATTATTGATTTCCATTATACTCTTCCACCCACCCCCACAACCCCAACACATTCTTCTCATTTTTAACCACTTATTCTCAGCCTACCTAGTGGTCTATTTCTCCCTAGTTCACATCTTAAATACTGGTATTTTCCCAAGGATTCTGCACTATGCCCTCTTCACATCTCATTCTACTTCCTTTCTCTGGTTGACCTCATCGATTATCATGATTTTTTCTGACCCCTATACAATACGACTTTAATATATTGATACTATCTTTGCTCCCTCTTCTGGGCTTGATATTTCCAACCATCACTAGACCAGCTGGACATCACCACATAGATATTTCTTACAAATCAAACACAACAATTCAAAGCTGATGTTTTTGTTTACACAGTAACTCCAGATTTATTCCTCTTATGCATTCTTTATTACCCTACATTCTGCATCATCCACTGAATGACCCCAAACAGAAACCTGGTGAGTTTGTACACTACTTCCACCCCATCACTTAACTATATCTGTGTCAGTCAGGGTTTGATCAGAAAAAGTAGCACCACTAGGAATGATAGTAAATGTGGACTTATGTAGGAATTTGACACTAGAATTTGTGGAAGCTGGTTAAACAGTTTATATATGGCTGTTCCTTCTGCATCTGGAACTGGATCTAACTCAAGAAAAGTGAAGGGAATCTGGTCGGAATTGAAGAGCCTGTGGGTCCAGCAGCTGCTCAAGCCAGGAAGGTGAACCAGCATATCAGTAACAATGTGTTTGAGCTGAAACTATGTCCACCACCCCCAGTGACATTTCCAGCATAAAAAGAATGTTTTTGCTGTTTCGTTTTTGTATGCCAAATCTCACACAAAATGTTTCACATCATTCATGCTAACTTGTAACTGTGCACAGAAGGGAATTCTGAGAAACAATGTTCCAGCTTAGCTAAATTGACACAGTAGAAACTCATCACAATATCCAATCAGTCAAATCCTCCCAATTTCTAAAATTTCCTTTTTTAAAATCCACACTTTTACTGGTATAACCCAGTTCAGCTTGTAACAACCTCACTCCTAATGGACTAGCCTATTCTGTTTTCTTGTATCTAATCCACCTCACATCCATGAATCTATTCTTCATAGCACCACCACTCTGCTCTACCTGTAAAAATTAAATCCTACAGTATTCACTTACACACAGGTCCCATAGTTTTCACAAAATTAAGCCCAAATACTTTAGTTTGATGTAAAAACTTTTAAGATCTAGTCCCTACGTCTTTAAGCCACATGTCCATTACTCTTTGTCTTGAACTTTAGCAATTCTGGACCATATTTAGTCTTTGCTCCCCCAATCACATAAATTTATAAATTCGCTAATGCTATACCTTCTGTCTCAACTGCTCCCATCCAATCCTCACCCCCTACAGAGTTAACTGGGCTAAATCATCATTAAACAGCTTAGACAATTTTATTTGGAAACTCTTTCACTGATATCCATTGATTCTTCCCCTAGGGCTGGCTTAACACACCCTCATTTAAGCTTTTTCAGCAACCACACCTAGGCATTTCACTTTCATATTGAGCACCATATTATTTTGAAATTATTCATGTGTCCCTTCTACTCTTGGGCAATAAATTTCTTTAGGATAAAAACTAGGATAGGTTTATTTTCTTTTCTTCCTAGGTCAAAATCAAGTTTGGTGCATAAAATATATTTGACAATGTTTACTAAGCCAAACTGAAGTGACAGAGCCTCCCTATCTTCCAAAAAAATCTATCTTGGGACTGGCTCAGAGATACCAAGAGAAAAAAGAGAAGAAAATACACTGTACTCTATTTTATGTCCAGGAAGAGCTATTATTTTATCTTCTTCTAATATGTAACTTCCAGTACTTCTGAGATTTGAATGAGATAAGAAAATTAAGCTCTAGAAAATTATAGTGAGGGGCGCCTGAGTGGCTCAGTCGGTTCAGCATCTGCCTTCGGCTCAGGTCATGATCCCAGAGTCCTGGATTCAGGCCCCACATCAGGCTCCCTGCTCAGCCAGGAGCCTGCTTCTCCCTCTTCCTCTACTGCTACCCCTACTTGTGCTCTCCCGCTCTCTCTCTCTCTCTGTCAAATAAATAAATAAAATCTTTAAAAAAGAAAATTATAGTGATTTTTTTTAATGAGGAGATAATAGCTTCCTGGAAAGTTTATATTTTTCTGGAATTTTTACATCGAAGTAGATTTGATCACTTAAGAAAATTAGCTGAAGAATATATAAGCTTATAAGAATTCAATCAAGTTGTCAGATACACAACAAATAGGTAGAATCTGTAACTTTCATTTAAACTAGCAACAAAAAGTTAGAAAACATATTGAAACAAATAACTATTCCTAGTCTCAAGAGAAAATACCTAGAAGTAGACTTAATAAGAAATAAACAGGATTTTTATAAAGAAAACTACAAAGATTCGCTGAGGTACATTAAGGGAGATAAGAATAAATGACTATACCATGTTCCTATGTAAGAAGAGTTACTCTTTAAAACAATGTCAGTTCTTCTTATTGTGATTAATAGGTTTAATGCAATTCATTCAAAATCTAAACATTTAAAAGACCTTCACAAAACCATTTAAATGCTCATTTGAGAGAGTAAATGGACAAGAATAGGTATGCAAATCTTAAAAAAGGAAGAGTTACTGTAGAGGGCCCAACTTCTCAGATATTTTAAAGTGTATTATAGAGCTAAAATAATGAAAACATTGTAGAAATAAATGAAAGATTAGTAGAAAAGAAAAATAGTTCTAAGGCATAAACTAATATGTGTA
>CM052892.1:24157281-24176193 GCA_028534135.1 Potos flavus
ATATCTGTCATTTCCTGACTTGCTAATTTTAGCCATTCTGACTGGTATGAGGTGGTATCTCACTGTGGTTTTGATTTGTATTTCTCTGATGCTAAGCGATGTTGAGCACTTTTTCATGTGTCTGTTGGCCATTTGAATGTCTTCTTTGCAGAAATGTCTGTTCATATCTTCTGCCCATTTCTTGATCGGATTATTTGTTCTTTGGGTGTTGAGTTTGAGAAGTTCTTTATAGATTTTGGATACTAGCTCTTTATCTGATATGTCATTTGCGAATATCTTCTCCCATTCTGTTGGTTGTCTTGGGAAATGAAACAAGATGGGATCAGGAAGGGACAAACCATAAGAGACTCCTAAACTCACGAAACAAACTGAGGGTGGCTGGGGGGTAGGGGCGGGTAGGGATAGGGTGGCTGGGTTATGGACATTGGGAGGGTATGTGCTATGGTAAGTGCTGTGAAATGTGTAAGCCTGATGATTCACAGACATGTACCCTGGGGCAAATAATACATTATGTGTTAATAAAATTAATTAATTAATTAATTTAAAAAAATTATCCAGTTTAAAATGTCAGTAATGCCAGTGAGAAATCCTGCTCTAATCAAAAAGGCAAAAATCAATAGCAATTAACAATCCATAACAGTATAATTAACAATATTAGGAACCAAAATGACAAAAAGATAATTGGGTTTTTTAAAGGGTAAGAAATGTGACTTTTAGGGTGGCTTCAATTAGAATTAGGAATGGGGTACGTCAGTCAGAGTTCAAGCAAAAGACGGAAAGCACTCAGTGATTTGAACAAGAAATGTTTAATAAAAAAAATATTAAGTGTACTGGGGATTGGAATAATGAGGAATTGGCCTGCAAGAGGTAAACTCTAAAGAATATAAGAATAATAAATAGGAGCAGTCACTATCCTTAGAGCTGAAATAGCACCCAAAGGAGAGGTCCTCCAAAGTACTGATGCAGAGTTTTTGGCGAGGGCGCAGCTCCCTGGATGGCAAAGAAGCCGCTCTGGTTCCATGCCTGCACAGCTTGCTAAAAACTTACCCTCCAGATTTCAGTGGTGAGGGTCTGTATATCAGCTTTAATTACAGTGGTAGAATTTTGTCTCTGTAGCATTTCCTTACCTATTTCAAGACTGGAAAGAGACTATGATAGATTGCATTCCCTGACGGACTTCCCCCTATCGACGTTTAGTATCTATTCTCTGTGCTTGTTGGTTCCAGACCTTTGTGATACTCAGGTGCATTTTTTGCTGTTGAGCTGTGTGAGATACTTCTATGTTCTTTGATCCATTCCTCTTTTTGCAAAAGAGAAGGGAGACAGGGTGGGGACAGAGAGGAAGAGAACAATAAAAACAAGCAAATGACATGAATAAAAATTTAAAAAGAAAAATTCAAATGACTAATAAGCTTGAAAAACTAATCTTTTCTCAGTCTCTAATTCCTCACTGTGTGACACTTATAAGTATTAAAGAAGATTTTGCAAAGTTATATAAAGTTATAATATTCTCTCTCACCCTTTTTAGTACCTCATTCTTTCATCTCTTATAGATCATGATTTCAGTTGTGAGTTGGTGTTGGATAAATCAATCTCATACGTGTAATTTAAAGTTCATTACACCATTCAGTGGTCCAGATGAAAAAAAAAAAAAAACTGTAAGAGGCAAGCATTTAACAGCAGGAAGTCACCAGGGAGCATAAAGATTGAAAAATGCAAAATAAATATCTTGTCTGCCTGAATTAATTGATCTAATCAAGAAGCATGTTGTTGTTGATGCCATGATTACTGTGGTGTACCCACGGGGAAAGCTGAGGCCTTTGTTTGCACTTGTGCTAAATGCTATCAAAGGATTTATTATCATAGAACTGACACATTTGCAAAACATTGCATTAAAATTAACTAAAACCTGTAACCAGGGAATTGAGAAATGAAGACCAAATATTCAGTATACCAAATAGCTTTAATTATCTAAATGTGAGACAGCCACTATAATAATAATAGCTAAAAATTTTTTTTGAGAACTTACTAGATGCTAGGCATGATGACTAGTGCCTTGTTTCATTTCATCAACTTATGAGGTTGGTCCCGTTCTTATCCCCATTTTACAGATGAGAAAAGTAAGACTAAAGAGATGAGAGTAGTGGAAGTACGTGGATTCAAAATCTGATCTGTCTGACCACAAAATGCATGTTTATTAGGTGAGTTATACCTATTAGTTTTGAGTTATATAATTTTATTCTGGTTTTAAGAGTAAAACTTGTTCCTTTTAGGAAAAAAATAAAATTTTAAAAGTACAAAGAGAAAAAAATAACATTGTCATATTTCCTTCTAGCAGTTTTTGGGTGCAAATCTATGCTTTTTACCCCAAAGTGAGATCCTAATACATATCTTAGAATCTGTTTTGTTCTCCCTAACCATATGTCATAAGCAATCTCTCATGTTGGTAAATGTTATTCTAAAACCTGTGGGTTTTTTTTAAGATTTTATTTATTTATTTGACAGAGAGAGAGATCACAAGTAAGCAGAGAGGCAGGCAGAGAGAGAGGGGGAAGCAGGCTCCCTGCTGAGCAGAGAGCCCGATGCAGGGGCTTGATCTCAGGACCCTGAGATCATGACCTGAGCCCAAGGCAGAGGCTTTAACCCACTGAGCCACCCAGGCACCCCTAAAACCTGTGTTTTAATGATTACAAAGTTTTTAATCATATAGCTACATAATGATCTTTTAATCACTTCTGCAGTGTGAAGCATTCAGTTTATTTATAATTTTTCAGTTTTATAAATCTTTAGGTGTAATATTTGTATAAAATCATTTATAAACTTCATTTCAAGAAATTAACAGGAATAGTATTATATGGGTAGAAAACATAAAAAATAACCTCCAGAAAAATTACAGCAGTTTCCAGAAGTTTGTAGGAAGGCATATTTTCTTATCCCCTTGACCATAATTAACTTCCAGCTATTATTTAATTTTGAAATTTTTGAAAAATAGTGTCTTCTTGCCTTTTATTTCCTGATTTTCTATATTAGATTTATTTCATCCCCAGCATCTTAAATAGGCCCTGATTAACTCAAACAAAAGAATTTTTTAAAAGGATACTGGATTGCTTGCAACATTGAAAATATAGATGAATAATCTGATCTCAGTTGAAACTGGGTGATTCTGGAGACATAGGAAGCATGAACTGATAGTTTCTTGAAGGTGCCGCTGTTCAAACTCAACCTTGACTTTTTTTTTGGAAAGAATATTGATTGCCCTCCTTTGTGTAATGAGGTGCCCATTTCAGGGAAGATTGAAGAGCTATGTCTTCCTGAAAGGAAACAATAGACGAAAAGAATGGACAACCTCACTAGTGAAGAAAAACATATCCCCATGTGTATGTTGGCTATTGGTACTTCTCCTGTGAGTGAACTGAACTCTCTGTGTGTCCTTTCTTGACTTCCTCAACGCTATGCTTATTCTTTTCTTAAGCTGTAGTATCTTTTTTATATTAAGAAAATACACCCCATATTTTTCATATTCATTACAATTTTTTTTCTTTCTAGCTTGACTTTGCAGTAAAACTTTGAATATAATATGGGAGTTTATTTGTAAAAAATTTTAATTTTTATATAGTTAAGGAAGTAGGTTGCTCATGTTATCATTCCTGTATGTATATATATTCTCTTGTGCTTTGCTTATTATTAGTAGTAGTATTATGTTTTGCTCTTCTTTTTTCTTTTTTTTTCTCTTTTACTCTGTGCTGCTAGTCCTTCTCCTGTCTTATATTCTAATTTCACCAACTGGCTTCTTGCCTCTTCCCATATTCAGAAACTGCCACTTCATGCCCCAATGCCAATAATCACAACTTGGATGTTTTATTTCTCATGTTTAGATACTTGCTCAGTATCTTGACAGACTTCCCAAATCCTCTGAGTCTAGGAGGAATAAAAAATTCTATTAGAAACACCAACACTATCCTTGTCACTGCTGCCTACTAATTGATTTTCATTCTGTTCTCTTTCCGTGAGGATTTGACCCCACCTCTGCCCTCCTTCTGGGCAGGAGTTGAGGGAAAACAGTGAAGCAGTCCCAACGCTAGAGAAAAGTTATCTTCTGAGAGCAACACAAATTAGAATCAACACTATACTTGGCACAAGGTAGTACGCTAGAACTACACATTGTCTGAATAGCAAATGGAATTTAAATAATTAAAAACATTAAATGCAGCCTGAATATCAAATCCTAACAGGATTATTTTTTAAATCTCTTACTAAAGAAGTCTTCAAATATATGCAAAAGTAGAGAAAATATTTTAATGAACCTTTCTCAGGTGCATCTCCTGGTTTCAAGAACTAGCAAGATATTCAGAGCACTCCTTAATAGAGATTAGCATATCAAAATAGAGTAATTGGCAACATTTCTCTCAGCTGCACTCATAGCAATACACTCCTGAAAGATGTCAATAGCTGCTATAAGCCTTTTACAGCTAACAGTATCAAGTTCATTTCTCCCATCATGCCTCAATGTCTGTATAATACTGTGGGAGATAAAAAGTAAATGAGATATTCATATATGAAATCCATTGATACATGAGCAATACAAGAATATATAATGGAAATTTAAAACAGAAATGGGTTCAAGTTTCTATGGCTCTGCCATTTTCTGGTGTATTCTTGGGCAGGTTCAAGTTGTGGCACTGTTTTCTACTCTAAGAAAATGAAAAACAATAATATGTATTTCTTAAGGTTTTATAGGGAGGGATCAAATGAAATTTTGTATTTCTGCACTCAATACAATGCTTTCTTTGTGATATTTAATAAAAGTAAATCTCCCCCATCCAAGAAAACTTAAATAGACACCCAGAATTCACTTGTTAATTATGAACTTCCTGTTAGCCATACCAAATGATTTAGACCAAAGATTTTTAACAATTTTACTTTTCATTTAATCTCAAGGCTGAGATGAGGCCAACTTGAGGGTATGAGTTGTCAAATCAAACCTGAAGGAATATGCAGGCTACTGAAGATAAGGCTACTGAAGATACCCAGCCAACGAAGATTTTATGCAGAAGGATCAGATGAGTCATATTCCAAACTAGACAGAAGAAAGTAGCTGAAGAATGGTTTTCACATAGCAAACTAGGGAGAGCTTTTTAGGTCTAGTTCTAAGGAAAACACCGAAGTCTTTACTATATTTAAGAAAAAAAAAAAAGAAAAAATGAAAAGAACCTGAGGTTTATATCAATCTATTGGGATACTGCAGCATTTAATATTGTGGGTTTTTTTTTAAAGATGCTACAGCAACATTTAAACAAAAAGATTCGTATGGTGCATATTAAATTTTAAAAAGCAGAACACAAAAGTGTGTGTATACATTAGGCACAACCATATAAAATGTTGATTTATGAGAATAAGGACTAATCCGGGCCAGAAAACATGAACCAGCTACTATGTTAAAAAGGTGGGATTGTTTTCTTTTTCCAATTTTCTTTGTTATAAAATTGTACAATAAATAATAAGGTAAGAAATAAGTCTATGGGGCTGAAGGAAGACTGAGTGCAATCACAGTCTATCAGAGGGTAAAAGCCTCAGTGAGAGAACTGGGCAAAGACTGAGTCTCGGGGAATAAGCACAGAGTGATTTGCTAAGCTGAACTTTCTCACTTTTATCATGCCAGAGATAGGGAGAGAGAGCAGAACCTTGAGAATAAAATCCTATAACAGGTAGAGGGAGATAAATTATTGATGGAGACAGACCAATGCTGGTGTTTGGTAGTAGCTTTCTTGAATACATGAGTAGGAAGTCCATTGTCAACCAAGATTTGACCTTTGTCAATCCCTTGATCCCTTGATCCCTTAGCTTCACTCACTCCTAAAGTCAGGACTTAAACTTCTGTCACGAGCAGAAACCATAGTCAGCAGTATAAATACTGCTTCCGCAGGGAAGGAAAGGAAGCATTTTCTCTCCGTACTTACTAGCATGTCACAAGGTTTCTTCTGAAGATCCTCTAGCTTTGCTAATAGCCAGGGAGTTTTCCATCTTCACCTTTTTGCCACCCAATATTTAACCTGTCCAACCTTTCTTTTCTTTGTTTCCCAATCTTTCCCCAGGAACGCATAACTTCCTGTTCTTATTCAGGAGACGTTAGTTTGGCTGCTGCTCCAATAAGCAAACCTGCACATCTTTAGACATCACATTACTCAGCAAATAAAGGGTCTTCCAATTACCAGAATCCACTCTTCTAGGAAGACATTAGAGATTGAAGGATATATTTTTTCTTTTTTCATTGTCATTGGATACCCTTTACATGTGCTTATAATCAATCAATATGAAGTTTTTAATCTCCAACATGTATTAGTGACAGAAAAACCTAATTAGACATTGCATTTTCTAGATGTAAAATTATCATTCCAATTTTATTTTGGAAATGAAAATATGTGAGGACTTTAAAGTTAAAAACTAAGCAATTTGGCATTTTTAAGATGCCTGTGCTGTTTGCAGTCATATGCTTCATCTAGAAATGTAGCACAGTGGTCAAAAAAAGAAGTGGCATTAATCAAAAAGGGCACCTTAGTAAATTTTAAAAAAAATGTGAAGCAGAAAAAAACTGTCATTCATGCATTTGTAATGAATCTGGGCATCATACAAATAAAACATGGTAGTTCTAGCTTTTGATTTCTAACAAATGAATTCTCTGCCCTGGTGGAATAGTTATTGCTTTTGAGTATGCTGCAATTCATTTTTCATCGTCCAAAATTCTGTAGCCTAAAATGAGAAGGAAAGTACATCTTTCCCCATGAGGGATTGTGACAATTTCTTAATTATAATTGAGGAGCTCATTGAAAATGAGTAAGTGGTACATAAATTATTTAACTCCATATTCACCTTCAGGGTAAGGAAAAAGTGGAGATTTTCAGTTCTCTTTATATACTATTATTAGATAGTCTAGACTAACTGCTATAACAAACAATCCTAAAATTTCAGATGCTTAATTAAATAAAGGTCTATTTTTCACTTACATCACAGTCTAGTTAGTGCACAGCAGACAGAAAGTTCTGTCCTCCAAGGTTATTTAGGTACTCAAGCTAGTATGTTCTCCCTTTATCTTCTCTGTCTTCTAGGGCCTTGATGTCTTTTATCGAGTTCCCTAGATATGGTCAATAGATAAGAAAAGTGTGTGTGTGTGTGTGTATGTGTGTCTGAGAGGGAGAGAGAGAGAGAAAGAACATGTGAGGTTTAGAGGTAGGCAGGACTGGAAGTGGTGCCTCACATTTGTTCATCTACTTTTCCTTGGTGAGAATCCAGTTGCAAAGACTCATTAACTGCAAGGGGCCTGGGAAAGATTGTCAGTGTACCCAGAAACAAATTTATTGGAGAGAAACAACTTTCTATGCCACAAAGTCACTGTCAAGACACATGAAGGACTCTCTTCAACATTTCCTGCAATATGTGGAGGGACTAAAGTCTCAGAAAAGAGATATGCCCAGGGGTTCAGTAGACATTTAGTTTACTATGGCCATCCCACACTTAGATATCAGAAAAAAAGAAATACCTGGATATGATAGTTTAAAAAGCTAATTAATGATAGAGTTGCAACAGTAATTCAAGTCTCTTGATTTCCTAGTTAAGTGTTCTTTTCATCATATCCCATGTCTTCACAAAAATTAACATGATATAGAGTTTTGATTTAATATGGGGTAACTCTGGAAGGCAAAATGAGAACCCAGTGGTTAAAGTGACAGAGAAATTATTTATACTCAATCTATATTACATAGCTGTCCCAAGAAGAAATGGGCTGCCTAGTAAAATAATACATTAGTGGATTATTAAGTGAAAGCTCTATGGCCAGTTGGAATGTTGCTATAATAAAGATTTCTACCAGGTAAACTTAGTGGTTCTTTTCAACTGTAAAAACTGTAATAAAAAATAGTCTCTTTTCATTTTTCTTTTGTGGTCAGAAATGTAAATATTTCATGGTTGTCTTTATAGGAAACATGTTCATCCTAATGAAAAATATAATATGCATGACAAATGCTCTTATCTTTCACTTTTAAGTTGTTAGTCTATTCAGATCACACACACACACATACACACACATTTTGAAACTTTATCTGAAGTAACTAAAATCAAAGTCAAAGGTGACCACATTAATCAAAATGCAGAGAAGAGAAATGAGTAAAGTCTCAGTCCTGCCTAAACCCTGTAGCAGTCCTTACCAAGGCCGGATATTTTGTAAATATTTGATGCCATTAGCCTCACCAAAATTGGGGCACCGAGAGAAAAGAATTAACAAGGGTCTTAATTCTTCCTGTCCTTCCTTTGGAACACCCAAAGTATTATTTCCCTGACCCAATATCCTTGTAAACACTCTGATAAGATCCACTAGCAAGAAGATAAGTTCTTATCTAAGCCTGTTTTTGCAAAATATACCTGATCTCTCTGGATAGTGTTAACCTTCATAATAAAAGCTATTTTACCAACAAAAATGGGCTTATTTGGGAATAACAGGATTGCAATCAAGACTTGCAAGTCTGGCCGAACCATAGACAAGTCCTACAAACAGAGAAGAGGCACATTATTTTGTGGAGGAGAAGGAGGAAGTTGAGAGAAGTTGTTTTGAATGAAAAGCCATTGGAGAATAGCAAGAGTTCAGGGTGGTAACATTTTTTCATTGGGTGAGTTACAGGGGTGGTTGATTTCTTGTAAAAGATTCAATGTGCATCTTTTCCTGTTGGAGCCTGTAATCGATCATTTAGTGTTGAGGATTCTTCTGTTAGGGTCTGTAATTGACAGTTCTTCCTATAATTGATGTTGAGTGGTCTAAGGCTTCTCTTTCTAGCCTCACACTCATTTTAGTGAGGTTTCCCTTTATTAATTTTCACATTAATATAATCCAAACCTAGAATTTTATGGAATTATGGGATATGGCTGAATACAGAAGCTCTCTACTAACCTAACAGAACATACAAACTAAGAAAGAAACCCAAAGGCGAATGGCTTCCTCTGTGCCAACCTGAACCACATACAGTTGGTGTTCATCACTCTGAACCAAAACATATCTTGAAGGAAATAGGACTTCAAAGATTCTCATCTGGTTGGATAAGAACATTTAGAGCCTCATGTGGAGTTTGTGGATTCTTTGTGCTTATATTCTTTGTTTATGCTGAGTAAATTTTGATGCAGGTATGATCTATGATTTGTGTGAATCTGCTTTGACAATTCAACCTTGTGTCTTTTAAATTTAAACCAATAAGGACAAATTTTATTCCAAGGTACAAAAAGTTAGTCTTTTAAATTGTAAAAAAATACTCTACATGCTTAAAAAGGTATATTCCTCCAACTTTGTATCCTAATACACTCATATAAATAAATACAGTGTCATGCTTAGTACCATTTTGTTAGGGAAGCAACACATTCATAGAATAACAAACAGTAAGACTTAAAATTTTTGATTATTGATTAGTAGACTGCATTGAGATGGTGAGTATCTACCATCTGGAACTACTCCATCCCATACAATAGCCATACAGGGCTAAGGAACAATTGAAATGTGGCTGGTTTGAATTGAAAAATACTATAAGTATAAAGTATACACGGATTTTTAAAACAGCACCAAAAAAATGAATGTAAAATATCTGTGCTAATTTTATGTTGATCATTTGTTGGCATGAAAATATTTTAGATAGATTGGTTTAAACAAAATAAATCAGTAAAATTACTTTTTTAAAAACTTTCTTTAATGACTCTACACAAAAATTAAAATAAGATATGAGTCTCACATTATATATGAGGTTAACATTACAAAGCATAAATTACATATTCAAGCTTCTGGACTAATTAAATAGCCCCATTCATATAAAGTAGCATTTTTGTTTGTTTGTTTTATTGACCCAAAGAATGGGTAGTGCAGATAAGTGGGTAAGAGGTTGTTCTCTGGCATGGCCCATTGCTCAGTTGCATTGCTTACTAGCTGTATGACCTAGCTGTATAATTGAGGGTTGCTGGAGGGGAGGCTGGAAGGGGGAGGGGATAACTGGGTGATGGACATTAAGGAGGGCATGTGATGTGATGAGCACTGGGTGTTATACACAACTGATGAATTACTGAACTCTACCTCTGAAACTAATAATACACTGTATGTTAATTAATTGAATTAAAATAAAAATTTTAAATTTTAAAATAAAAAAAGATATACATTTTTCCAAAACACAAACAGGAAACAGGTAAACCACTTTGACTTATGGGCTGCAAGGAGTGTTGGATGATTTTCTTCCCTTTTGATTTGGATTAATGTCGTTAACTGTAATAAGGGGTGAAAAAAGTTAATTCTTAAAATTGATACTGCTAGAAAAGCATTGACTCATGAAGGATCCCAAAGGACAAAACATGATTTCCACAATGCTTGCTATCATCTTACTGCTTACGTTCTTGTGAATAAAGGTAGTTAAGAAATCATTTCTTATTTGATAGCATATTTCATTTCTAACTTTCAGAATAGAACAACAATAAATTTGAAAAGCAATTTCAAGGAAACCATTCACTAGAGCAGACATGTTTTCCCATAATATTCTAATCTGCCATCATGATTGTTCCTTTTATCAAAAGCAAATTAATAAATATCTTAATCCACCTAGTAGCCATATGTTACAGCAATAGAATGACCTCCATTACAAGTGTAGCTAACGTGACAGGGCTCTCTTCATGAATAACAGTAGATATGTGCAATGACAGATATTGATAATACTTTTAAAAATCATTTTCCCCAGCCCATTATAGCTATCCTTTCTTGATTCCACTTAGCAGGTACATTTATTATTAAGCCTATGCTCTCCAAATTGGAAAGGAAATATCCTATAGTGACATGCACTTTTAAGTGCATTATATTTATTATATCATTTAGCTTTAACAATACCATTTGAGATAATTATTTGCTTCTTATAGGTGAAGACATGAAGATTAAGCTTACATAGATAGTAAGCAATATACCAAAAATATTAATACAGATACTATAGGCTCCAAAGATCCATTATTTTTTCAACATAAGGATCAATAAGCAGTGTTCCTTATAAAATTGCATGATCACACCTTTAAGTCTGAATTTCATAGTAAAAATAAGAATATTTTTGAACTTTTATGTTCACATAAGATAATGGCGATCATCTTAATCTGAATCTTTCCCTGCATTCTCCAGAAGACATAAAGATCAACAAGAACAAATAAAACTACACATGACTTACATGTACAGCTTAACTAAGAGAGAATTCTATAAAATATAATTGATACGTAAGTATGTAAATATACATTCAAAAATTGCAGTGTCTTCTTCATAGCCTATAGTGAAGCTGAAAGTTAGAAGATTAGAAAGGAAAGAGGACAGGTGAATCCCACCCAGCGTCAGAAAATACTAAGAATACATACAAGACCTCTTAGATCAGACTCCTGTTTATTGAGGTATCAAAAGGAAGGGACTTGAAAGTGCATAGGATTGGAGATAGCAGTCTTGGGAAGATACCACTTCTGGGGCAATTCTTGGAGGCTTAGAGGTAGAGGGAAAGAACCAAGAATGTGTTAGAAAGTAAGGGTCCTACAGAAAGAAAAAAGCATCAAAATCCAGATGCATCAACCCTTCCCTGCGCAAGGAGGGGTCCAACTATTAAAAAAATACATTTCATTGTACCAAAAGAAGAACCTCCTGAACAAAGAGACCTAGGAAGCCACCAACATTCCACACCTCTTATCTATATACACATAATGCTTCTGGGAAATATAAGTCATTTTAAAATTATCAGATAACATATATATAAAGTTAATGTAGGGAGGGAAAAAATTCAAATCGAAACATTGAGCTAATGAAAAGTCTCCCCTAAAACTGACCCCAAATCAAAATAAATATATAATATTATATATTTATATATTATATATAATTTATATATAAAATTATAAACAACAAAATTTAAAATATGAAATTATATTAAAAATATAAAAAATTATATATAATATAAAATATAATATAGCATTTCAACTACATTAAATATTCTTTTTTTCTACATTAAATATTCTTAAGCAAATATATGCAAATATGAAGAAATTCTAAACCAGAAAATTTTTAAAAAGAAACAGAAAAGAGTAGAAAGGAAGATTTGCTGAAATCTAAAAAAAATTTCAAGAGAAAGAAAATACATCTCTAATAAATTAGGAGTAATTATGAAATACATTGGAGAGAGTAGATTTTATTAAATATATATAATTCCAGAAATGAGTTGAATTACAGAGATAGAAAGATAAAGAGAGAGCCTAGGAATATAAACTAAATAAGTTCCAACATATGTGACATTGAGTGCTTGAAGAAAAATGAAACAGTAGAATATAACTAATGTTTAAATCTATAATCTAAGAAAATATTCCAAAAATAAAGGAAAATCAGACCTTCTGTAAATACAAGACCCAGTGTGTAATCTGGGAAAATTTACCCAAAACAATTAACTTCAAGACATCCTACTCAAAAAGTTGACCTTAGAGATAAAAAGAAATCATGAGGTGAAGCACGCCAGGTGGGCACTGAACTTGTAAATAACAACATGCAAAGCAAAGCAAAAATGGAGCTTCATTTTAAGAAACTCCAGGAAGGAAATTTTGAGCCAATTATTTTATGTACAGCAAAGTTATAATAAGATTTAGAAAAGTTTTTTAAATATAAAACAATTCAAAGGATAACATACTATTCAGCCCTTTCTAAGGAAAGAGCTACATCCCAAAACAACAACAACTGATTGGGAAAATTTTCTCAAATGGGCTTATTGTCAGCTTTGATGTATTTATTTTTAGAAGCAAGACAAATGTAGGGCCAAAAGAAGAATGTATGTGAATGTTATAAGTGTGGATGAAGTAGTAACAGCACAACTTAAAAACTGGAGGAAAAGGAAGAAAGGAGAAGGTATAATAAAGTCAATAATTAGTGCATAAGAAATATGTGGAAGTCAAGGATACCACTTTTGCACCAAAAAGCAGAACCTTGAAATATATGAAGCAAAAACTGAAACACAAAATAGACAAATTCACAATTATAACCAGAGAGTTCAGTAGCCCTCTTTCAAACTCATAGAATGAGAGGGTAAGGATCAGTAAGTATATAAAAGATTTGAAAACCATCAATCAATTTGACCTAATTCAAAATTTTAGAACACTCCACTCAACAAGAGCAGAATAACATGTTCTTCTCAATTGTGTAGGACATTTACCAAAACTGACTTTTTCTGGGACACAAAACAAGTCTTAATGCTTCTAAATGGATTCACATCATACAAAGTATATTCTCTGACCACAATGGAATTAAGTTAGAAAAAAAATGACATGAAGATCTCTGGGAAATCTCCAAATATTTGGAAATATAATAATACATTTCTAAATAACCCATCAGATAAATCAAAGGGAAATTAGAATGCATGTTGGATTAAGTGAAAGTGAAAACAGTCTATCAGTGTGAGATGCCACGTAAGCAGCATTTAAGGATTAAATTACAGCACTGAAAAGGAAGCTCTCAAATCAGTGATCTAAAGGTCCACCTTAAGAGGGGCGCCTGGGTGGCTCAGTGTTGTAAGCCTCTGCCTTCCGCTCAGGTCATGATCTCAGGGTCCTGGGATCGAGCCCCGCATTAGGCTCCCTGCTCAGCGGGGAGCCTGCTTCCTCCTCTCTCTGCCTGCCTTGCTGCCTACTTGTGATCTCTCTCTCTGTCAAATAAATAAATAAAATCTTAAAAAAAAATAAAAATAAAAATAAAGGTCCACCTTAAGAAACTAGAGAAAGAACAACATATGAAACGCAGTGTAAGCAGAATCAACATGTCAGTTTGCACAAAAAATCCTGTTGGTAATTTATTTGTGATTGCACTCAAGCTACAGATTGACTGGGAGAGAGTACATCTTAAACTTGAATCTTCCAATTCATGAACATGATACATCTCACCATTTATTCAGATCTTTAATTTCTTTTTTTTAAATTTCTTTCAGTACTGTATTTGTATTTTTAGATAAGGAAGTCCTAAATATTTTCTGTTGAATTTTTTCCTAGAAATTGGATATTTTTGATGCTATTGTAAATTAAATTATATTCTTTTTAAAAATTTTATTCTTATTACACTTCCCTAATATTTATTACTAGTATTTTAGAATCAGAATTGATTTTTTAATGTTGGTTTTGTATCAGAGACCCTGAGAAATTCACATATTAATTTCTGACCTTTGGGTATTTGTTATCCCCTTTTCTGTATCCATAAATTATAAATATTCTTAATTGAATGATATATTCGGAATAGATATTTTAAGACTGTATCACAGTATTTTTAAAATGAAAATATATAAACATTAAAATTTTCATTAACTTTATATAAATCCATTCTATTATGCTTCCCTTGAAAATATGATGCATTTGAAAATAGAGTGTCACAAAAATTGAACTAAATACCGTACTCCCAGGTGAGACTTTAATATGAATTCTCAGTTTAAACTCTTGTTAAATTTGGAACATTAGCAGACTAGGAAATAGTTTTTTTGCCTTTCTTAAAAATTTTGTGGGAAATATTTTGGCAATGTTATTTAGAATATTTGACCATATCTAAAGATTATTACCTATGAATTTCCTTTTTTGTCACCCCCCCCAAGAGTTATACAAAGCCTGGAAAATGTTCAACAATAAGCTATTCAATGAAGAGCAAAAAGGAACCATTGCTGAGAGATAGATTCATTAATAGCCTTAGACATAATAGAAAAATGAATACCAATAGTGATATTTACTCCAGCTACACTATCATTTTCATGTTGCTTGCATATTTCAAAACTTATTTTCTAATTAGAAGAGCTGAATTCATTTAGAATCTTCCAAATATCATAAGAAAGTATATCAGCCAGGGTGCCTTGGTGGCTCAGTCCATTAAGCATCCAACTCTTGATTTCATCTCAGGTAATGATCTCAGGGTTGTGGGATCAAGTCCCACATCAGGCTCTGCGCTCAGCATGGAGTCTGCTTGTCCCTCTCCCTCTGCTCCTCCCCCTGCTCGCTTGCTCGCTTGCTCCCTCTCTCCTTTCAAATAAATAAATAAATAAATAAATAAATAAATAAATAAATAAAATATTCTTTTTTTCTTTACTTCTTAAAAATTTTTTAAAAGATTTTATTTATTTATTTGAGACAGAGAGAAAGCACAAGCGGGGGAAAGGGGCAGAGGGAGAGGGAGAAATAGACTCCCCACTGAGCAGGGAGCCAAATGCAGGGCTTGATCCCAGGACCCTGAGATCGTGACCTGAGCTGAAGGCAGATACTTAGTGACTGAGCCACCTAGGCGCCCCATAAATAAAATCTTAAAGAAAAAAAAAAAGAAAGTATGTGAGCAAATTGGTCTGACAAAGGGGCATGAGATTAAATTGCAAAATACTATTTTTCATTTTTATTTTTTATTTTTTTAATTTGAGAGTGGTTGACACAATGTTATACTAGTTTCAGGTGTATAACTTCATGATTTGACAAGTTTTACATCATGTTATGCTCACCACAAGTATAGCTGCTATCTCTCCCATTACATTGCTATTATAATATCATTGACTATATTCCTTATGCTCTGCCTTTTATTCCGGACTTACTCATTCTATAACTGGAGGCCTGTATTTCCATCTCCCCTTCATGCATTTTGCCCAACCCCTCACCCCCTAACCTCTGGCAACTATCAGTTTGTTCTCTGTATTTATAGACCTGATCTTTTTTTTTTTTTAGAAAACACATTTTTAAATTTTAAATTCAATAATTCAATTTAGTTAACATATACTGTATTATGAGGTGCCTGTGTGGCTCAGTTGTTAAGCATCTGCCTTCAGCCCATGATCCCAGAGTCCTGGGATCCAGCCCCTCATTGGGCTCCCTGCTCAGCAGAGAGCCTGCTTCTCCCTCTCCCTGTTTCTCCACCTGCTTGTATGCTCTCTCTCTCTGTCAAATAAATAAATAAAATCTTTAAATATATATATATATAGTGTATTATTAGTTTCAAGAGTAGAATCCAGTGGCACAAAAACAGACACATAGATCAGTGGAACAGAATAGAGAGCCCAGAAATGGACCCTCAACTCTATGGTTAACTAATCTTCAACAAAGCAAGAAAGAATATCCAATGGAAAAAAGACAGTCTGTTCAACAAGTAGTATTGGGAAAATTGATTCTGCTTTTTGTTTATTCATTTTTTTAAAATTCTATTTATGAGTGGAATTATATGGTATTTGTCTTTCTCAGTCTGACTTATTTCACATAGCATTATACTCTCCAGATCCATTCATGTTGTCTCAAATGGCACAACCTCATCCTTTTTCATGGGTGTGTAATATTCCCGTGTGTGTGTGTGTGTGTGTGTGTGTGTGTGTGTGTGTGTGTGTATGACATTTTCCTTATCCGTTTGTCTACTGATGGACACTTAGGCTTATTTCATTTCTTGACTATTGTAAATAATGCTGCAAGAAATCAGAAGTGCATTTATCTTTTCAAGTTAGTGTTTTCATTTTCCCTGGGTAAATATCCAATAGTGGAATTATTGGATCACATGGTATTTCCATTTTTAATTTTTTGAAGAATCTCCATACTTTTTTCCACAGTGGCTGAACCAATTTACATTCCCACCAACAGTGCACAAGGGTTCCTTTTTTTCTGCGTCTTACCCAACACTTGTTTCTTATCTTCTTGATTTTAGCCATTCTAACAGGTGTGAGGTGATATTTCATTGAAGTTTTGACTTGCATTTCCGTGATGATGAGTGACATTGAGCATCTTTTCATATGTTTGTTGGCAATCTGTACATCTTCTTTGGAAAAATGTCTATTCAAGTCCTCTGCCCATTTTTTAATTGGATTATTGTTATTATTTTTTGATGTTGAGTTGTATGAGTTCTTTTATATTTTGGATATTAACCCCTTATTGGATATAGCATTTGCAAATATCTTCTCCCATTTAGTAGATTGTCTTTTTCTTTTGTTGGTGGTTTCCTTTGCTGTGCAAAAGCTTTTTATTTTAAGTTAGCTTTTATTTCCCTTGCCATAGGAGACCTATCTTGAAAAATGCTGTGGCTGATGTCAGAAAAATTACTACCTATATTCTCTTCTGAGACTTTTATAGTTTCAGGTCTTGCATTTAAGTCTTTAATCCATTTTGAATTTATTTTTTTTTTGTATGGTGTTAAACAGTAGTCCAGTTTCATTGTCTGTCTATTTTTTTCAGTACCATTTATGGAAAAGGCCTTTTCCCCATTGTATATTTTTGCCATAGATTAATTATTTTTTATTAATTGTGTTTCTTTATGGGTTCTTCATTCTGTTCTATTGATCTTTGTGTCTATTTTTGTACCAGTACCTTATTGCTTTCACTCTGTATAGCTCTGTAGTATATCTTGAAATTGGGAATTGTGATACCTCCAGCTTTGTTCTTCTTTCTCAAAAGTGCTCTGGCTATTCAGGGTCTTACGTGGTTCCATACAAATTTTAATATTATTTGTTCTAGTTTTGTGAAAAATGCTGTTGGTATTTTGATAGCGATTGCATTACATCTATAGATTGCTTTGGGTATTATGGACATTTTAACAATATTGAATCTTCTACTCCATGAGCATAGAATATCTTTCTATTTGTTTGTGTCATATTCAGTTTCTTTTATTAATATTTTATAGTTTTCAGAATACAGGTCTTTCACCTCTTTGATTAGGTTTTTTTTTCCTGATGCAATTATAAATGGTATTGATATTTTAATTTTTCTTTCTGTGACTTCACTGTTAGTGTATAGAAATGCTTCCGATTTCTGGGGATTAATTTTGGATCCTTCCACTTTACTGAATTTGTTTATTATTTCTATAGTCTTCTGTGGAATCTGTAGGATTTTCTATATATAGTATCATGTCATCTGCAAATAATGATAGTTTAACTTTTCCTTTACCAATATGGATACCTCTTTTTTCTTTTTCTTGTGTGATCACTGTGGCTAGGACTTCTCGTTCTATGTTGAGTAAAGGTGGCAGGAGTGGACATCCTTGCCCTCTTCCTGACCTTAATGGGAAAGGTCTCTGTTTTTCACCATTGAATATTATGTTAGCTGTGGGTTTTTCATATATAGCCTTTGCTATGTTGAGATATGTTCCCTGTAACCCCATTTTAGTGAGAACTTTTATCATGAACAGATATTGAATCTTGTCAAATGCTTTTCTGTATTTTTTCTGCAGAAAAAATATTTTCTGCATTCTTGTCAAATGCTTTTTCCTTTGTTTTGTTGATGTGATGTGTGACATTGATTTGTGAATACATAATGGTATATTTTAAATGCCACCTCTTATGTTTAGTACTGGTTTCAAATACATCCAATTCCCTTCTTTACATTTACTCCATCCACCTCCACTCTCTAACTATACCCTTTTCAACCCCTTACTTTCCCCTTCCATCTCCAGTGCTCCTATGTCAATGTAGTCCATCAGATTCTCTCATGTGAACATTGCACATTTTTTTTTACTGTTTCCAATTTCTTACACAATCAATCCACCTTTTAAAATATCTGAAAATTAATTGGCCATGCCAATAAATGCCCTTACCCTATGATCCAAACTCCTTAAACTAGCAAATCTAGTCTTAGTGATATGGCTCCTGCCCATCTCTCCAGTCTCTCCTCCTTTCACTCCTCATACAGACCTCACTGCCACTTATAACACAGCTGTAACAAATCGCATTTGCAGAGCAAAAGAATGAATACACACCCACCCACACCCACACCCACACACTACCAACAGCAGAGTTAGTAACCCCAGGAGATGGGTAATAGGGTTGTCATCTTTTCTTTTTCTTCTATTTTAATTAAGAAATGTGATTTTTCTCCCTTTATTTTTTTTTAAAGATTTTATTTATTTATTTGACAGAGAGAGAG
>CM052892.1:24176693-24201684 GCA_028534135.1 Potos flavus
AATTTCAAGTTAACAACTTCCAGACCACAGAGCATTCCCTAAATGTATAGTTTCTGTCTTGCAGCTTTGGATAACAAAGAAAAATAACACAAACAAGTTTAGATGTGTTTATTCTGCCCATTAGTGATACGTTTCAACTTTATAGAATAGCTGAAGTTTCTTGTGGAAATTTTTGAATTACATACTCCTTAGACCACCTTTGTATATTCTCTGAGAACCCTTAGCATTGGCCTATTATATTACATGCTGCATTAGGCTGCTTGGGAAGCTGCAAGTTGCATCCCTGAAAAGTTTTGATGTTTGTCAGAATAAGTACATTTTGGTGTTTATATCATAAAGGGCTTTTCAAAGTGCATTATAATGACTTGTTTGCATGTATAACTTTTCTCTTAACTATTGAGCTTTGTGTTTAGCAGAATGGCTGGCAAAGTAAAAGTCCCCTAATACCTGTTTATTGTGAAATAAAGTAAATTACCCTCAGAATTTAGACAGAAAATCACCCTCTGCAAGTTTACTAAAAATCAACACTGAATTAGGTAAGAGTAGGCAGGAACAAAAGTGACCAAGCTAAAAGTAAATTTATAGATGTGTTGCTGTGGGAAGCTTGGGAAACAGTCAAAGCCAACCACAGAAACCAGGATGTGTACATAAATTGGGACTATAATTAAATAAAGCTCAAGGAAAAGATTGTCTTCATGCTTCTTCACCAAAACTGAGGGCTGAATGTCTCCAGCAGCAGTCCTTCCTCCCAGAGGTCCTGCTAAAGCTGCATTGTCCTTTTAGATCAGCACTAGCTTGCTATCAGAAACCAAGGCTGAATCTGGCAGAATAATTGCCTAGAGAAGCTAGAAGCCAGTTGAGCCAAAAGTGTGCAAATTATCATGTTTAAGGGCAAAAACAAAGTCAGACACCATCTCAGCTATCAAATACAAGGTTAAATATGGAAATGAATACAAGAAAGGAAGTGAGCAGCCTCAAGCCATAAATGCACAGGGCAGGAAGTGAAATTGAAAAATTGAAAAAGGCACATAAAAATCCATAACTTTATTTTTGGTAAGGTTGAGTTTCTGAGAACATTCTCCTCCTAGATATTGGATCTGCTGTGCTCAGGTCAGTTGGCCTGAGTTAAATACTTAGACATCAGTTGAGTATGAAGTGAGAGAGATGACCCTAGCCATTCTGCATAAGTTATATCTTTAACCAAGCTTGTCGAAGCAGACTTTAAGACAAGGAGTGTTACCTGAGTTAAAGAGGACATTTAATAAGGGTAGGAAGGTCAATTCATCAGGAAGACATCAAAATAATAAATGTGCAATGAAAATGTTCTGCAATGGTGATTAGATGGGTATATCTGTATATCTACATCCATCTATCCACTGTCAAAACCTGTGAATTTCATTTTATATCAAGTTTACCTCAATACAGTCTTATAAAATGAGACATATTTGTAGTTATAATAATCCTAATAAATTAGCATATGAAGTAGTATATATGTGTTAAAGGTAAGGGGGAAAAAGAACAATTAAAGAAAAAACTGTTTTAGTCCTATCTGGAGAGGTCCCCCTGACTCCACCCCGGACTGTAAGAAACACAAAGTCAGGAACTAGATGATTTCAGTGTATTTTTTTAATGTCTGATGCCTAGAACAGAGTCTGATGCATAGCAGTCAGTCAATGGGTATTTACAGAGTATTTAGTGACTGATCAATGTGTCAGTCTGCCTAGTTTCTTAGGGATAATGGCATCTCTTTTTCTGGATCCTTGAAGATAAATTCTGTGCTTCCCCTATGTCAACAGCAGCGGATGAGACCTGCTGTTTGATATTTTTTTGAATTTAGATGCTCACATTATCATTGTCTGTAAAATGTAGCAGGTTTTGCTACATGCATCAGTTACTCTTGACCCTAGGATTGCTAAATCTTCCAATGAATAGGAAAATTTGCCATTGTATCAGGATTTCTACAATACTTTCTGAGTGTCAAAAAATTTCTTCTGTGAGCTCTCACTCCCACTGTGCCATTAAACTTAGGGATGTTTAGTTCTTTTGCTATGCAGAATGAATGTTTGGGGGAGTCAGTGATAGGTAGCTTTAGGCCTCCACGCATTTGGTGTTTGATTCTTTTTGTTTTAACTAACCCTCTAATTCATTTATTCAATCATTCATTCATTCTGCAAACATCCATCGAATACCTAGGTGCTAGAAGTATAGCATTAAACGTGAGAGAAAACTCCCTGCCTTTAGGGGACTTATATTGTAGTGGGCCAGTCCAATACTAACCAAATGAATAAGCAACTATTTATAAAACAAACAAACAAAAACTAGGGGCACCTGGGTGGTGCAATCAGTAAGCATCTGACTCTGATTTCTGCTTGGGTCATGATCTCAGGGTCCTAAGATCGAGCCCCTCATCAGGCTCTGTGCTGAGCAGGGAGTCTGCTTGAGATTCTCTCTACCTCACTCTCTGCTCCTCCCCATCACCACTCTCTCTGTAATAAATATTTAAAAAAAAATAAAATGATAAGACATTATATAACATGTAGTGTCATGTAGTGATGTATGTTATGATAAAAATTAAGGTAAAGGTGAATGAGAGGGCAGGTATTTTGAATAGGGAGGACTCGGGGTCTTTCTGCCAAGGTGGTATTTGAGCATAGACTAGAATAAAGTGAGGAAACAAGTGTAGATATCTGGAGTAGAGCTTTCAAGGCAGAATCTTGAGCCAGAGCAAAGTCTTTGCAACTAAATCATGTTTCCTATATTCATAAACAGGCACCTTCCTAAAGCAGGTCTGACTACAACAGAATGAGACTGGGGAAGGGGAGAGCAGATGAGATCTGAACGGCAGGTGAGGGCTACCTGGAAAGTTCCTAAGAAACAAAGTTCCAGGTCAGATCAGAACCCACAGCAAAAGCTAAATTAGGTCAATGATCAGTTTCTGCATGTCCTGATTAAAGTCATGGAATAGCTCTAGATCAGTGCTCCTCAAAATTTAACGTGTATATGAATTACCTGAAGATCTTATTACAATGTCAATTCTGATTAGATAAGTCGGGTGAGGCTGTGCATGGAATAAGCTTCCAAGCTCATGTTGCTGGTTCAGTCTAAGATGCAAGGCTCTAGAGTCTAGATCACCATGAGGTTCAAGTCCAAAATCCTTTATGTGATGTCTACAGCCTTGTCCCTAATTATGTCTTCAGCTTCTTTTCTTACCACCACTCTCCCCATCTCCAACACCCCCTTACTTTATAAGCTCCAGATATATTCTTCATCTGTTGAGCAAACTGGAAACTCTCTCATCCCTTGGTCTTTATCAGTCAATGTCTCTCCTTCTAGAGCACACATTCTCCTTCCCTTCTTGACCGAGCTCTCACTCATCGATCAGTTCCTACTTAGTTCTTACTTGCCCTTGGCCATTTTGATCACCAAGGTATGGATTAGCTGCCTTCCCAAGTGTTACCAAAGCAATCTATCCTCCCCTATAACACTCACTTCACTGTCCGATTGCTGGGATGTATCTTATTTACTGAACAGGAAGGGTTCCTGTTTTCACTGTTGTAGTCCTTAGAGCGTAGCACAATGCCTATAATAAAACTTCCCAATAAACATTTGATAAGTATATGTATGATTGAAGGAATCAGTCAAGCCATAAGGCACATTGGCATATCAATCTACAGAAGAGGAATGTTCAGTTAAAACATACCAGGATCTGGTGGTTATATAGGCTAAACATATAATGGATAATTCTCAGTAAACAACTCAGCATCATGACAATATTTTCCTGTTAATCCAGACTCATTAACCTTTTTAATTGCATGATGTAGTATGCATTATTTTTTAATTTTCATAAAATCTGATAAATAAGAAAGAGTAATTGCTTCAATTAAAATTCTTAAATTTGTTAAGTGCTTTCTTTGTGCATAAACAAATCACTGCCACATAGATATGATCCATAAATTTTATAGATTTATCAACTTTTTACTTTTCCAAAATGTTTCAAATACTGGATTACCCACAGATTGTCTATTAACCAAGTCAGCACATTGATTTTTTTAAGTTTTTATTTAAATTCCGGTTAGTTAACATACATTGTAATATTAGTTTCAGGTATACCATATAGTGATTTGGCACTTCTATACAACACCCATCCTTAATCCCCATCACCTATTTAACCCATCCCCCACCAACCTCCTTAATCCCATCACCTATTTAACCCATCCCCCACCAACCTCTCCCCAGTAACCATCAGTTTGTTCTCTATAGTTAAAAATCTGTTTCTTGGCATAGTACTCTCTACCTCGATCTATGTTATTCCAATGGCAAGATCTCATTCTTTTTTTATGGCTGAGTCATATTCCATTGTGCATATACACCACATCTTCTTTATTCATTCATCAGTTGATGGACACTTGAGCTGTTTCCATAATTTGACTATTCTATAATTGTGCTATAATCATTGGGGTGTATGTATCCCTTTGAATTAGCATTTTTTGTATTCTTTGGGTTAATACCCTATAGTGCAATTACTGGGTCATAGCATAGCTCTATTTTTAACTTTTTGAGGAACATCAATACTGTTTTCCAGAGTGGCTGCACCAGTTTCCATTCCCACCAACAGTGAAAGAGGCTTCCTATTTCTCCACATCCTCTGCTACACTTGTTTCTTGTGTTATTGATTTTAGCCATTTTGACAAGTGTGAGGAGATATCTCATTATAGTTTTGATTTGCATTTTCCTGATGATGAGTGATGTTGAGCATCTTTTCAGTGTCTATTGGCCATCTGGTTATCTTTGGGAAAATGTCTGTTAATGTCTTCTGCCCATTTTTAATTGGATTGTTTGGTTTTGGGTGTTGAGTTTTATAAGTTCTTTATATATTTTGGATAATAACTCTTTATCAGATATGTCATTTGAAAATATCTTCTCCCATTCTGAAGGTTGTCTTTTAGTTTTGTTGATTGCTTTCTTTGCTGTGCAGAAGCTTTTTATTTTGCTGTCATTCCCAATAGTTTATTTTTGTTTTTGTTTTCCTTGACTCAGGAGACGTATCTAGAAAGAAGTTACCACAACCAGTGTCAAAGAAGTTACTCCTTGTGTTCTACTCTAGGACTTTTTTGGTTTCAGGTCTCGCACTTAGATTCTTAATCCATTTTGAATTTATTTTTGTGTATGGTATAAGAAAGTAGTCTAGTTTAATTGTTTGCAAGTAGCTGTCCAGTTTTCCACAACCATTTGTTGAAGAGACTGTTTTTCCCATTGGATGTCTTTTAAAAGGTTAATTGACCATAGAACTGTGGGCTTATTTCTGAGCTCTCTGTTCTGTTCCATTTATACGTGTCTATTTTTGTTCCAGTACCATACTGTTTTGATTACTACATCTTTGTAGTATATGTTGAAATCTGGGATTGTGATACCTCCAGTTGTTGTTCTTTTCAAGATTGCTTTGGCTGTTTGGGGTCTTTTGTGATTCCACACAAATTTGGGGATTATTTGTTCTAGTTCTGTGAAAAATGCTGTTGGTATATCAATAGGGATTGCATTAAATGTGTAGATTGCTTTGGCAATCTTTGTTCTTTCAATCCATGAGCATGGAATGTCTTTTGTTTGTGTCATCTTCAATTTCTTTCATCAGTGTTTTCTAGTTTTTAGAGTACAGGCCTTTCACCTCTTTGGCTAAGGTTATTCCTAGGTAGTTTATTATTTTTGGTGCAATTGTAAATGAGATTGTTTTCTAAATTTTTCTTTCTACTGCTTCATTATTAGTGGATAGAAAGGCAACAGATTTCTCTACATTGATTTTGTATCCTGTGACTTTACTGAATTTATGAGTTCTAGTAGTTTGTTGGTGGAATCTTTAGGGTTTTCTTTATATAGTATCATTCATCTGCAAATAGTGAAGGTTGTACTTCTTCCTTACCAATTTGGATGCCTTTTATTTGTTTTTGCTGTCTGATTGCTGTAGCTAGAAATCCCAGCCCTATGTAGAGTGGAAGTGGTGAAAGTGGATACCCTTTTCTTGTTCCAAACCCTAGAGTAAAAACTCAGTTTTTACCATTGAGTATGTTGTTAGCTGTGGGTTTTTCATAGATGCCCTTTATTATGTTGAGGTGTGTTCCCTTGAAATCTACTTTGTTGAGGGTTTTTATCATGAATGGATGTTGTACTTTGTCAAATGCTTTTTCTGCATTTATTGAAAAGATCATATTGTTTTTATCTTTCTCTTGTTGATGTGAGGTATTGAAACTCCAGTCTTGAGGCAGAATGTCTCCTACAAACCTGTTTTTGCTCTCAAGGCCTTCAGGTGATTGGATGAGGCCCACTTACATTTCCAAGGGCAATCTCTTTTAAAGTCAATTGACTGTAGATGTTAATCATACCTGCAAAATGCTTTTGCAGTAGCACCTAGATTAGCATTTGATTAAATGACTGGGTACTATAGCCTAGCCAAGTTAACATATAAAATTAACCATCATGCATGCTAAACCACAGATCTCAGCTATCTAATAACAAATGAGGCAAATGATTGGAAAGGATCCAAGGTGCAAGCCAGCAGTCAGCTCTGAGTAGTAATAGAGAAACACAGGTTTAGAGGAAGAACATCCAAGAATGGAGTAGAAGGTAAGAAATCTAGCCTCTAATAGGAATTAGAGAACATAGCAGGCACTAAGTCACTGAGGCACAGGGAAAACAGGCAGAGGTTTTGTCACTGGATACTTGCTATGAAAGAAGACACAGCATGTCAAATGAGCAATTGTAGAGTCAGAGAGCTCTGGGTTCATATTCCAGCTCTGCACTTACTGGGAAAATCTACTTTTGTGTTACATTTTCACCACGATTATGGATGTTATGAACCCAAATGGAAGGAATATGATGAAAATGAAATACCTTCATTTAAAATATGTGTTTAGTAGTCACTGTAACATGATAGGTGATCAACATTTTTAAAAATTTTCCTTTTCTCTTCATGTGTAGGGAAGTAAGATGAGATCTGGGAAGCCGAGGTATCTAAGGTCAGAGTGGAATTAACAACAAGCAGTCTCAACTCAGAGCTGCAAAAGTTGGACCGACACTTCCAACCTTCCCTTTCCATTTCCCTGAAGTCTACAGCTAATTCTGGGTTTAGTCAGGGGGAGGACCTGATTCTGGGATAATCTGGGAATTTAAAATTTCTTACCAGTTATGAAATTCATGGGCCAAGTTTTGAGGTTGTAAGCATTAAGGTAAATTCCATATGTCTCACAGCCAGGAGGTTCCAGGTCATTATTCAGCACTTGCTGTGCAATCTTATAATTCTCGTAACTTGATCATCATATTATCACAGGTGGTGAGCTAGGTTTCTAACAACCTGACTGAAGGGCTCATTTCACTGATGAGCACCATTGGGGTCATTTAAGGTTTATCTGCAAGAGTTATTCCTTCAACCTGCACCCAGCCTGGCCATATAGTTCCAGACTTTCTAGAACGATCCTTCCAGGACAAATATACAGGGTCAATTAAAACAACAACAGTATCTTTATCACTTGGAGATATGAAGTGTAGCTGATTCATTAGACTATTGGTGTCAGGTGCAAAAAGAAAACTCCAGCAAATCCGTGATGATGAAGTGACTTTAACACTTGGATGCAGGCATTTTATAGAGATTTGGGGCATTTACAAAAGCCAGAGCAATAAGTCTTATCTGAAGGAGTCTTAGTTTCCTCACCTCCTCCAAATCTTAACCAACTCCCAAAAAGGACATGTTATAATTTTCACAGAAGAAGCCAATAGCCAATCAGAAAAGTCATAAGACAAGTAAAGTGTTACTATAATACTACAAATTAACAGAGGAAGCACAAGTATTGTGAAGTGGTAAAGAAAGATTTTATTTTTTAAATGGGCTAGCTCAGCAAGAACATAATTTACCAAACTTAGTGTGTGAGGTCCTTGCTGCTTTTTTGCCGAAGACATACAAGAAATTACTTTCCTCCTTGGTTTTAAGAGAATTTTTAAAAAAATATTAGGGGAAAATGAACCACAATTACCCTTTCCAAATAATCTATTTGTCGTATTTTCCCACCTGGTATTTGTCTTCATACATCATATTTTAGAGTTGTAATCAGTATAAGTACCATTTTATACTGGCAACTCAATTACTGTGCTAACATAGCAACTTTTTCATATGACTAAATAGTTTTTAATGTTATTGTTAATTTTTTTGCATTTTAATGAATGTTATTATTTTTTTTCAATACTTTCTTATTTTATAGCTCTCCAAAGAATAGGAGGTAAATCCTACAAATATGCATGGCTTACCACATCTATAAAAATCTTTAGAGCAGTTATCAGGAGCACAGTGGGATATCCCCTCAAAAAGTGAAATCAGGGGAACCTGGGTTGCTCAGTTGGTTGTGTGTCCGACTCTTGATTTCAGCTCAGGTCATGATCTCAGGGTTGTAAGATTGTGTCTAGTCGTGGAGCCTCTCTAAGAATGTAACATCTAAGCTAACTTTTTAATTATTAGATAGAGGCCTGCCCTGAAAAGAGGATTGGGAGAAGGGAGCCTGTTATATACAAAGATGGGAGCAAATGCAGAGATTTCATGGTGGAATTAGGTTTGGCAAATATGGTGAACAGAGAGGTGTCCAATGGATCTATCAAGCACAATAAAAAGATAATTATAGAAGATGAGGCTGAGGGGCACCTGGGTGGCTCAGTGGGTTAAGCAGCTGCCTTTGGCTCAGGTCATGATCCCAGGATCCCCAGGTTGAGCCCCACATCAGGCTCCCTACTCAGTGGAGAACCTGCTTCTCCCTCTTCCTCCACTCCTCCTCCTGCTTGTGCTCTGTCTCTCTGTCTCTCTATCTCTAATAAATAAAATCTTTAAAAAAAAGAAGATGAGGCTGGGAGGGTAGGCAGAAACAAAATCATATAGGATCTGGTGAGCTTTGGTAAGAATATTTTACTTTATTGTAAGTAAAATGGAAGATCATGGGAAGTTTTAAGCAGAGCAACAATATCTAATTCACACCTTAAAAATGCCATTTCTTGTGGAATACAGATTGGGGATGAAGGTGAATAGAAAGTGAAACAAGGATTATCAGTTAGGAGACAACTGCTTAAGTTCAGGAAAAATATGGTGGCTTGAACTAAAGTGATAGTTTGGAGGCAGAGAAACAAGAGAGGACTTAGTACATGTTTTCAATTCTAACATGAGTCGAGTTGGTTGTGAGACCACGAGGAAAGGAAAGGAATCAAAGATTCCTACATTTTTGGTTCAAGACAGTGGGTAGAAGGTGGGACTATTTATTGGCAGTAAGGGCGGTTTTGATTGGAGACAGAGTCCAAAATCAAAAGTTCTCTTTGGGGCATATTAATTTTGAAATGCTTATGAGAAATCTAGCTGTAAATGTCCAGTAGACAGTTGGGTAGCCGAGTTTAGAATACAGGGAAGAGATCAGCACAGTGAGGATATATAAGAGAGCAATCAGTATTTATAATCAGTTGAGAGCAAGGGGGTGTGAGAAGAGAAAAAAAAGGGAAAAAAAGGAAAAAGCATTGGTTGCCAAGGCCACTAACATTTACAGATTAATCGGAAGAGAAGCCAACAAAGGAGACTGAGAGAAAACACAATAATGTTTTGTCATAGAAGCAAAGAAAATGATTTCAGGAAAAGAAAGAGCCATCTAGACTACCAAAAACTGTAAAACAGAGTAAAATAAGGACCACCAGATCTGGCAAGCTGGAGACCACTGGTGGTCATGGCAAAAGTAGTTTTGGTGGAATAGAAAGAATGGAAGCTTAATGAGAGTAAGTTAATGAGAGAACACCTTAACGATATTGGCAGTATCATTACTCTACCATCATGCCTATTCAACAGATTAGATATGTAATCAATAAATTCGCAGTTTAGGGGCACCCAGGTGGCTCAGCGGGTTAAAGCCTCTGCCTTCGGCTAAGGTCATGATGTCAGGGTCCTGGGATTGAGCCCTCATCGGGCTCTCTGCTCAGCAGGAAGCCTGCTTCCTCCTCTCTCTCTCTGCCTGCCTCTCTGTCTACTTGTGATCTCTCTCTCTGTCAAATAAATAAATAAAATCTTTAAAAAAAATTCGCAGTTTATTTATTCAGTCATTTAACAGTTCTGCCTAGCTAAGAGGTAAGATTTCAAAGTAATTAAGGGATGGTTTCTTTCCTTAAAGATACTATTAAAAAAAAAATACTATTTTTTAGATATCTCAAAAACTCTCAGGAATGTATCATTCAGTTCTGGGAATTTTCCTAATGTAGTTGTTCAATTTTGTATCTGCCAAAATATGATTTAAAATTATACACCTCTCTGATGCTTTACCCAGTAAGGAAGGAAGCTAAGACTTGATTTAGTCATATACCCTTTTAAATTCTTCACCCTGGCAGAGTGTTTTCATTCATTTTATAATGTCCTTTCCATGTTCAGTATATTAAAAAATCTTTTTATGGGCTTAAATAAAGGAGCAGGTATCTATTCATATTCGTAACTTCTTTAACAAGTTACTTTATTTGGCCTATATTCTTGTCCTAAATGACTTGGCAGTTTGGGGTCAATAACTGACTATGAATAGATACTCTTATTAAATTTCTAGTTCTTCAATAACAGCAGAGAAATCTTTACAATGAATGAGTTTCTTAGTGCAATAATTAGAGAGTTTGATATTGATTTCCCATGCTACGACACTCACTGGCATTTCTGTGACGAAAATAACCATTATATTTAGAGAATCCTTTAAATACTGGATAGAAAAAGAAGTTTGAAGCATAAATACATCCATTATTATACCAGAAGTAGTTAAATTTTTTTTCCCTTTACCGTATCCAAAGATACAGAACTGTTCTTTTACCTTATTGACTGGAAGAACAGGTTAGAATGTCTTTTCATGCTATTCTACTTTCAAAGTAGAAGGTATTTGCTGTTACCACTGAGGCAGGGTTAGGGTTTTTAAAAAATGGTCATGCAGAAATTTTAAAAGTGAAAGAAATCCATGATCCCACCATCCAAAAATAATTATTGTTAATTTTTTTATATATAACCCCTAGCAAACATTTTCTATGCTTATATCTTTAAAGTTAATGCCTAGCTGAGAGCAGATCTGGCTGGCACAGCAGCACCTCATGCTTTTCACCTCATGCTTTTCTATTTATCTGCTTTCAAAGAAAAGAGTTTTTGTAGAAAACTGAAGTACTATTGAGGAAAAAGGGCCCCTCATCATCACTACCACCAGCTTCATCACCCGTATATAAAAAGAGCCATTATCAACATTTGGGTGGCTATCTTGCCAGAATGCATTCTGCATTTGTGGTTAGTTTATGTCAGTAGAGAGTTTGCTGTGGATAATTTTATGTAAATGAAATCATATCACCCAGACTATTCTTCAGCTTGCTTTTTAAAAAAAATCTAAGTCATATCTTTGAACGGCAATGAATGCAGAATATGTCCTTACATGGTTTTAAGTTATTATTTAGTCAGCCACTTATTAATGAGCACCTAAGTTCTTCTCAATTATTTTTTTCTGTTTCACATTGCAATGAACATTCCTATATCTTCACACTAGCACTCCTGTCAGTTTATCTTCTTTTCCACCCTTAATCTCAAAGTAGTATTCTCTTAGAATATGGTTCAGGCGTTTTGCAGTTTAAATGATGTGGCTGTAAATACATATGATGTTAATGATCTCCCTCTCTCTCTCTCTCTCTCTCCCACCCTCCCTCTCTCAGAATGTTCTGGGTCCCTATTTTTCTGCTTGGTTTTCTTTTATGAGGAAGTCGGCGGGGTCAGATGGGCGCATAAAACATTTAACAAGTGAGAAGGAAACTAGGGCATTGCAACCCCATCCTGTGAAACCAGTGACTATAAACTGAACAATTCCACTTATATAAAGTTCTAAAAAATGCAAACAAATCTCTGAGACAGAAAGCCTGTCATCATTGCTAGTGACAGTAGTGGGGTAGGAGCAGCAGGGAGAGATTATGAGGGCAATGAGGAAGCTGTTGGAGATGATTGGATATGCTCATCATCTTGATGGTAATGGTGGTTTTGTAGGAATATCCACATGCCAAAACTTAATAAATTGTACACATTAAACATGCAGTTATTATGCAAAGATTATATTGACAAATTATTGGTAAATAAGTTAAAAACAAGACAAAAAGAGCTTTCGAAGACACATAGTTGCTGAGCTATCACCTAATATTACATATTTATGTTTTACTTTTTCAATTTTTAAAATATTTTAATTACATTTTTTCATTTGATTCTCATAACAGTTTTGCAGTGGATTGGGTGGGCATTTTTATCCCATTTTACAGATGAGAAAACTAAGACTCAGAAGTGTTGACTTGCCCAAGATCAAAAAGCTACAAGGAGTTGGATCTAGACTTTCACCCATACTATGCTGAATTTATATTCTGTACAGTTTTCTATGATATCACACTGTCTCTCTCCTCCGTTATACCTCAGATCCCTCATTTTCATGATCTCTGATTTGATATTATGATTAGGAAAAATCAATATCAAAACATACGAGTTTTTACCCAAAAGAATTGAAAGCAGGAATTCAAAGAGATATTTTATACCTACTTTCATAGCAGTATTAATCACAATAGCTAAAAGACAGAAGCAGCTGAAGTTGTCTAATGTGAATGGATAAACAAATTACTGTATATACACACAATGGAATTCCAGCCTTAAACCGGAAGGGTATTCTTTTTTTTTTTTTTTTTTTAGATTTTATTTATTTATTTGACAGAGAGAAAGAGATCACAAGTAGGCAGAGAGGCAGGCAGAGAGAGAGGGGGAAGCAGGCTCCTCGCTGAGCAGAAAGCCCGATGCGGGCTCGATCCCAGGATCCTGAGATTATGACCTGAGCTGAAGGCAGGGGCTTAACCCGCTGAGCCACCCAGGCGCCCCTGGAAGGATATTCTGACACATGCTACATCATTGGTGAACCTTGAGGACGTTAGGCTAAGTGAGATAAGCCAGTCACAAAGGGAAAAGTATTCTATGATTCCACTTATGTGAGGTACCTAGAGTCATCAAAGTTATAAAGCTAGAAAGTAAATGGTGTTTTCCAGGTACTTAGGGGAGAGGAGAATAGAGACGTATTATGTAATGGGTACAGATTTTCATCTTGGCATGATAAAAAGAATTCTGGAGATGGATGTTGGTGATGGCTGCACAACAATGTGAATATACTTAATGCCACTGAACTATATGCTTAAAAATAGATGATAACTTTAATGTTGTATGTGTTACTACAATTTAAAATTTTTAAATGATGTTTTTAATAGTACTCTTTATATTTATTTGGAAACTTGGAAACCTAGGAAGCTTGTGTAAGCTTATTACAAAAGAAACCCAAAGTGTCAAGTATTTACTTTGTCACCATTCTCAAAATGTGCTTCCGAACATGATAGAACCCTCTAGCAAACTCAGGCTAAGCGAGCCTATCTGCAAACAGAGGTGGAATGAAATATAGCACATGAGATGTTCTCTGCCTGAGGCTTGCACTCTGACTGAGAAACTCATAATTTGGAGCCTTGCTGACTTGGAAGAGTCAAATACTGTATTTGGTCAGTTTTACCATAATTTTTAACTGTAATCACCCTTCCTGGTTTTCCCTCTTGACTTCTAGTTCATTCTCTACAAAGCAGCCAAATATCTTCTTTAAAAATACATTATAGCATTATGCTAAGCGAAATAAGTCAGGCAGAGAAAGACAAGTACTCTATGATCTCACTTATATGTGGGATCTAAAAAAGCTGAACTCATAGAAGCAGCAAGTAGAATGATGAGAATGATAGTTGCCAGGGGCTGAGGGTAGGGGGAATTGGAAAGATGTTAGTCAAATGGGGAAAAATTCCAGTTATGAGATGAATAAGTTTTGGGGGATCTACTGTTTAGCCTAGTGACTAAAGTTAACAGTCCCATATTATATATTACTTGAAAGTTGCTAAGAGAGTAGATCTTCAATGTTCTCACCAGACACACAAGAAAGGTAATTATGTGAAGTGTTGGAGATATTAATCTTATTGTGGTGATCATTTTGCAATACATTCATGTATCAAATTATCATGTTGTATGCCTTAAATTTACATAATATGTCAGTAATATATCAGTAAATCTAGAAAAAAAGACATTACGTCATGTCAATCCACTACCTAATGGCTTCCCATTTCATTTAGGGTAAGATCTAAATGCCTTACTGGGGCAGATGAGGTGCTGTGCCATTTGGTCCCTTTGCAACAGCTTGTAGAACTCCGCCTCTCCCAGCACACATTGTCATTCTTTCCCTGTTTGAACATGCCAAGCTCTTGCCACAGATCAAAAGCACATGTTACCCCTACACTTGAAAGGCTCTTTTCTCCTCTTTCCAAATGGATACTTTTTGTCCTTAGGATGTCAAATATCACTTGTTCACGGAAGTCTCTCCTGCATACTTTATTTAACATGGGTACGCCCATTATTCTCTATCTCTTTTTCATCTTTGTTGACTTCATGGCATTGAACACAATTTGTAATTATGCCATTTAATGGTTCATTCACTTTTTTTTTTTCTGTTCCCCTCACTGGAATCTATATTCTTGAAGGACTGGGACAGTCCTTCAAGTGAACCGTATAGTGAACAGTATTTGATCTGTTCACTATTAGCTGAGCACCTAGCAGAAATATGGCACATAATAGGAAATCAATAAAAATTTATTGAATGATTGAGTGAATAAAAACCAGAATTAAATATAACCTACATGTCCATCAATAGAAAAATTGTTTTCTTATAAAACACTATTCAATTGTTGAAAAGAACAACAGATTTCTATGTACTATTGTTAAATGAAAGAAGCAGGTTGCCTAACAGTGCTTTAATTACAGTAATATTTTTATAAAAAGTATATATTTATCTGTGAGTATAAATATTCCTACATGTATACACGAGTATCTATATGTGCATGTGTGTAGTTCTGAGCACCTACAGAGGAAACTATTCATAATAGTTATAGCCAGGAAAGGAAATAATACTGTGAAAGTTAGGAATTGGGTAATGGGATGCTTTAGTTTTTATTTTATTTACTTTTGTTAGAGATCAGATTTTTACTTCTGTGTGCGTATTCAGGGTTTTGTGTGGTGTGTGTAATTTAAAAATAACCATTTTGTTGTTTGCTGATACCTTTCTTTGTTTGCTATGTTACAAATTAATTTAGAAAATCGAATGATCAAATCTGTGTGAAAGGTTACCAGAATCAATATATGGTACAAATAGCGATGTTATATGTAGAGATTAAGTAATTTCCAGCCCTTAAAATGAAATTGTTAGACAAGAATAAATTTTTGATGTCGGAAGCACTTGGGGGAAAAATACACATTTCTGCTCCTTCAAGGGAAAAAGTGTTTTGCTATTGTCATGAGTTTTAAGTCCTGAAATATTGATTTTTTTATCCCGATAAAGATATTTGAGAGTTTTCTATTTTATTCAGCGGTGTCATAATTGATAATGAACAGAGACAAGATATCAGAAGATTTTGCAACCAAGCACAATCGTATGCATTACATTTATATATTTGACCTGCTCTGTCACATTTTCTCAATGTCCAAAAAAACAAGCAAGCAAACAAACAAAAAGAGTTTTATTTTTATGGGCTCGTGGATCAATGGAGTAACAAGGCATATGTCCTTTATGTAACTGCAAATTCAAACAGAAAAGATAATTGCAGAAATGCAATCCAAGGTTTCCTGAAAGAATTATCATAAAATGTAGGTCAAAAGAAGAATTCCATCCTACTTACAGTATTTGACAGCAGGCACTTTCTTACCTGGAGCAGGCACAGGTGCAAGACAGCTTCAGGTTCTCAACGATGAACTTCAGATCAGAAAGCTTTGAGGATTCTTTCAGTGTTGAGCTTGAAGCCTCTTCTTCCAAGTTCTGCCTTCATCTTTTCCCTCAGGTATTAGAGTCCCTTCCTGTATCATTGTTGTCTCAGACATTGTCACCAACATGTGTCCTTCTTTTCCCAGCCTCGCTGCAAAGTAGAACACAGTCTCCCAAGAACCTATTCTCCTTGCTATTCTGAAAAAAGTGTAGCCTTTGTGCCCTTGAGCATGAAGTAGCTCAGGAAAAATGCTGCAGAGGCAGAGGCAGAGCAGAAGTGGTTGGGGAGAACATCCTAATGGAATGCTATATAAGGATTGTGGTATAAAACCATGGTACAAAATTTTAGGTCTCCGTTGGTGCCAGGTGGAGAAATTCCAAGATAGTCTGGATGGCTGCCATCTCACTGGTATATAGTTTCCTGAACACAGATTTCCAGAAAGCTTTTTCTTATTGAAACAATATGTGTACTAAAAGTATTTTTTCTTGCAATTCTTGATGTTAGGGAGGACAGTCTTCTCCCTCACCCTGTGGTCCCTGCATCTGACCCTAAAATGGGAACTACTATCCTCTTCAAAGTAAAAGCAGAAATTGTCTGTCTCGGTTGTTACTCATGCTCACCAGTGAAGGAAGGCCGTCCATTCAAGCCTTCACTGAATGGAATGGTTCATCAGGAGAAAGGCCACTGACTTTCTATTTCTCAATTGTTTCAGAAGTATAAGGGAGAAATTTCTTATAGAAATGTTCACTGCCTTCTTGGTTTAAGTTTCTGATAGATGGATGTCTGTCTATGATCCACAAGCCACTGAGTAATGTAGGGGTTTGAGAAAGAAGGAGGTAACATGTTATAAATTTAAGTAACATTTACTGAACTTAGCACAGGAAAGACACATGTACCAAACAAGCCTGACGAAAGAATAAATGAAGACAAGAATAGCTAATATTTAATGAGTATAAACTACATGCCAGATGTACGCTCAATTGGAAACAGGACACATCAGCCAAAGTCCTGCAAGAAACAAAATTCCACTCAGATAATTTCAGCTCAAGGGCCTTTAAAGAAGGTATTCTTTACAGAGGATTGACTGAGCAGAGAGAATGAACAACAGATGCTGAAGGGCCCTTCCAGAAAGGCCCAGGAGTTACAAATAGATGAAAGCCATTAATTACGGCCTTTAGGCCTGAAGGACAGGAGGAAGAAGAGTGTGGCTAAGTAAGAGCTGGTGCTGAGGAAGAGGGGCCATGGGACAGGAGGAGGATCAAATCTCTCGCCATAACGTGCCAGAACCAGGACACGTAAGGAGCAAGAAAGCAAAAAAGGGAGACCAACTTCCTTCTTTTCTCCTCTCCTATCAGTGCCTTGCATTGGCCAGAAGCAACCAGACACCAGCCAGCCCAGGGAGTCTGGGCAATGCAGTGTGTAGGGATCAGCCTTGGGGCACAGAAGAGGGTGGAGAAGGGCAGAAAAGATGGGCAGGATACGGAGGGAGAACACAACCGACACAAATGCGTTATAAGAATTATCTTTTAATTTCCAAAACTAGCTTGTGAGGTAGATATAGTTATTTTAATTTTAAAAGTGAAAAAAGTGAGTTTAGGGGTGCCTGTGTGGCTCAGTCGGTTAGGCGTCTGCCTTCGGCTCAGGTCATGATCTCAGGGTCCTGGGATTGAGCCCTGCATAGGGCTCTCCACTCAGCAGGGAGTCTGCTTCTCCCTCTGTGATCTTCCTCTCTCTCTCTCTCACATAAAAAAATAAAATCTTCAAAAAAAGAAAAAAGTGAGATTTAGAGATGGTAAAAATAAGTTTTTCAGTTTGGAGTCCAAAGGCCGAATGATGGAACTATTCTAGATGCAGAGTATGTGCCCCAAAACATTTGCTTCCATAATTAATTGGTTGAATGGGGCTATATTTGATGTAATTAGGCATGCATTGTCTTTATAAATGTAAGCTAATTAACTATGGTAATTACTGGTTTGTGAAAAAGAGATGACTTAACCCTGAGTTACCAAATGCCACTTAATTAGGATTAGGAACAACTGAAGGAACATTCAGGATTAGAGTTGAAAGGCAGAGGGAGCAGAGATTCACTAGAAATGAAGAACTCTATGTAGCAGGTTTTCCTCAGGCAGCCAACAGAGCATAAACTAGCTGAGTTCCCCCGACAATGTTTCTCCTCAGGCCTCCGGCAAGGTTCAGACAAACCGCATCAATCCAGCATCTGTGCGCGCAGCCTGTGCTCTGACTCTGAGCTGTTCCCTGGGCCTGAAATACCTCTCCTCCCTTCTCCTGGTCTACTTAGCCAAATTCTCGTTCAAAGCCTTTTCCTCTGTGAAGTCCTCCTAAAGGCAGGGGAGGGGTCTTACACCTCCGTGTATTCCTCGTGCCTTACAAAGAGCCCAATGCGGGAGGCATGCAGTGCACGTGTTTAAGTTAATCAAACTGAGGAGAAATGGGTTCCGAAGATTGTAGGCTTTGGGGGAAACAATGTAGAGGGACATAGGCCTGAAATAGGATAGATATTAGAGGTTGATCAAAGAGACACAAAATAAAGAGCCATCAGTACAATTTAAGCACATCCAGAGCCAGACGCTGTTCCCTTGCAATTGCCTGTGAGGACGTCTGCTTGGAGTCTCCCAGCTAAAGCCTCCCTTTGTGTCTCTTCCTTTCTCTTTGAAGAATTATGCACACGTGTCTCATTACCTTTCTCGCTTTGACGTTTTATCCTTTCTTGTATGATATACAGCTAAAATGGACTTGAATCATTTTGCTCACAAGTAAACTTACATTATTCCTTCCCTAACAGAAGGACTAAATTTTAATAGAATCTCTTCCCATTAGTTATTATTCATCTCAAATTTGATTAGTTTTCAAACCCATTATTAAAAGTTTCTCTTGCTCCCAAGTCCACCTGTCCCCTCCCCTCCCAGATTTATATGAAGTTGATTGCCGTGGTATTAGTGAAGGCATAACATAAGACAGGGAGAGGCTATGAAAATGAGTAAGATTATGGTTTCTGATGCTAGGAAGTTTAAGCTATAGTAGAAAGAGTAAGAAAAATGCACAGTAATTTCAAAGTAGAAGTTTTGACATGCAAAAATAATTGCTGGGGGGCAAAGAGATGAGAAAACTTGTTTCTAATAAGCAGAATAGGAAGGGCTTCATGAAGAATATAACATATTTTTATCTTTATCCACTTTTCAAAGTGCCGTAGACCTTACATTTATGAACCAAGGAACAGTTAGGAGAATGATGAAGGTTTTATCCTATCTCCTTTAAAGAGATAAGAAAAGAAATGGCATTCCGTAGTGAGAGTGACATTAGAAGAAAGAGGGGCAGCATGCATGCCATGGAGGAATGATCTAGCAAATTATCCAATTCAAGGGAAGCAGAAGTTCAGAACCATACATGACTCAGGAAAGTCATAAATTCCTTATCTTCCCGCCCAGGAACCCCCATGTTGCACAACGTGAGATGCCATGCACATCATAGTCTAGGTAAATGTGAAACAGTAGGGAGTCTTAAGGAGACTTTTTAGGCATTTTTGCCCTTATTGCTTTCTCATGAAATTTTAATACCATGGATATACTGTATGTCTGTTTATGTGCTGTAGGTATATCTTTTACATAAAGAGTAAGAGTTTTTGTTCCTTCCCTTACCCACCCCCCACCAATAAGAACAAATGTCCACCCTCTTGGAAGTGAAATCATCTGTGTTTAGAATGTATGATGGAGAGGGGGTAACCATTTGTGTTACAATGGACATCTTTACTATAGACCATAATGTGAATTGTTCTCCAGCTCCCCCATGGCACTTGGAATCTCATGAGAAGTAGACAATCATTTAGCAGTCCTATGGCAGGCATAGTTCACTTTGAGTCATTTTCACTTCAATCTCAAATATTAGGCTATCCCAATTGACATCTAAGCCCCATCATGAATAACAACAAAAGCCATTGCCAGATACAGAGGAGAAGCCCCACATTTTTACAAAGCTAATGAAACTTTTCTGAAAAGCTCTAAATCATCAGTCACATAGGCATTTGAGAGGGTAGCAGGCTTTAATGAAAGATTAGAGCTGCTTGTACTCAGACTTTCCTACTCAACACCATCCCCCGCCCAACTTTATTATGTGGGCCTGTCGGCCTTCTTAATTCTGCATCTCTAGCACGTTCGTATCATTATTGGCGTTACCTTCATTAGGGCTGTTATTCTTAACTGGCAAAGATTTTGAAATACCATTTGTTCATTCTCACTCCTCCTATTAAACTTTTCCATAGAAGAGGACAGTGTAAGAGACTTGTTTTCATTCCGATATGAATTGTCTCCCCAATACACAAAGATATTAAAAGGTTGAAGTGGTTATTGTTCATTATAGTTTTAAGTGACTTTTTCCTCCCAATAAGATGAGTCATCTATCATTATAGGTATTTTAGTTTAAAATTGAAAAGGCTCTATTTGGGGCTGCTAGCCAGACTCTTACTTTTCTGCCCATTTTTCAAGTATCGTCCTTTGTAATGGCAAACAACAGCAAAACGCTTTCACTGTTCTTTAGTGGAATGATCTGTCTTGAGAATAAATTAGATTCTCAAGGGCCTAATCAAGCATAAGACTCAATGGCCACTTTCAAGTTTATTAAATATAAGGAAAATTCTCACATAGAAAACAAGTGTAGACACTGAAACCCCGAAGGTCTCGTCTAACTCTTAAGATTCCAAAAACAGTATTTTTTTTTTAATACTGCAGGAAACTTAGAGGGTGCCAGTGTCCCAGATTTAGATGATAAGCTAGAACCACAGTAAATATTTCACCAGCCACTTTCCTCCCCAATATTAACCAGAGACTGGTCTATACCATGCCCACCAATCTCCTTTCTTGCCTAAATTTTTGTGATATTTGATTACTATAAGTTTGGGAGATTCTACTGCACAGTTTAAAGAATGTGTTCACATTGAAAAGAAACACAAAAGTACCTAAGAATCCCTCTTCTTTAAAACATCCAGTATTTCCTACGGCGTAATTCCTTCCTCATCCCTTAAAGATGGATCTGATCCCATCACACCAGGCCTTCAGTAGCTTCAAATTACCATCAGCAAAAAAGTGACAGTTGCTTAGCATGACATGTAAAGTCATCTCCAGCCTGATCCCATCTGTATTTATGACCTCATTTCAAGCTAGCCTTTCTCTTACTCTTTGTTACTAGGCTTTTCTAAACAATGCTCCCCTCCTCATTTGTATGCTTCTTTGCATGTCATTCCTTCTGTCTGGAAGTTAGTTAATTTCTCCTTGCTGTGACCATTAACAATTAACAACTGACACTTTCCTTAACAAGCTCTTATATGACTAGTCGTTATTTCTTCTCTATTGCCAGGACGCTTTGCACATACCTCTGTCACAGTCCTTCTCTGAATGAATTGCCGTTATTTGTATGCAGACTTGCTCCTGCTGATAGGCAGTCTCTCTTTTGAGGGCAAGGACAGTGTTAACTCAGTAAAATGCTTATGACATTATGCATTTATTTATTAGGCTGAACTACATAAAACTGCTGATATTTAACCATTTTTGACCTACAAAAATGACAATACTTATATTATTTATAATCTACTTCATTCTAAAGCTACCTCTCAAAATCCAGTCAAAAATACACTGAGACAGAGGCAGTCTGCTCACCAAGTATTGCAGCTGAACCCTTACTTTTCCTGACACCTCTACTGTTAGGTTGGGCTGTGCAACCAAATACAGTCAGTAAAGCAACAAAAAGGTGAACAGAAGTATGTTACTTGCTGGCTGAAACAGTGAAAATAGCATGTGCATTTTTCCAGACTCTTCTCTTGCTACAATGACCAGCCTGCATGTTCCAGATGGTGCAGCTACAGATGGTAAAACTTTAGCATGAATTGCTGAGTGACATACGGAGCAGACCCCGACACCAACCAATAATGTGCATAAACGAGAAATAAACCATTGTTGGGTAAGTTACTTGGATTTCAGCTTTAAATCTGGCTGATCTTATACATAGCCAAGTTAAATAACATAGACAAGGAAATGATGGGAAGGGACATAAAGATAGAGAAATAAGACAGAATAAGATTAAACGCAAAGCGCAAGCCATTAATTATGTCTTCTAGGTACTAAAGGTATAATACAAATTTAATTTGAGCTTCCCTGTGATCAAGAAAAAAGGAGAAACACCATCTCTCACAGAGTTCAATGTCTCCAAAAAGTGAAAACTAACTTAAAACAATGCTTTAAATTTTTACATATATTGAAAGAATAAACATCATTTTTTTAATGTTTAGGCTATATATCAGGAAAATAGAGATAGCAACATTGGCTCTGGAAAGATTAAAGATTCTTTCTGAGAGTGAGTCAGAGAAACCTCTTAATTGTGTTGAACCTAGTCTAACATTAGATCAATTACCTTTCTGTCTCCAGAGGTATTAACTCAAATTTCCAATTAGCAAATGATTCTAAACAAAAGAAGGCTGATATTAAGGTAAGCCACTCAATTTGTACATGCATCTTTAATAAGCTCTTTTTAAAAATATTGTTTTAGATAATGCCCAAATGCATATTAACAAATCCACAACAAAGCATTTTATATTAATAAATTCTTAGCTCAGAGGTGAGAATAACACCTCCAATAATTTTGTGAGAATCATTGGCCCTAGAGACTGATAATAGGATATGAATAACTTTATCCTCCAAACTTCTGGTGAAACTGAGACAGTAATTATTTGAGTTGTTATCTGTCCTGTACATATTTCCAAATTAAGATATAAAGATAAAAATTATACACATATACAATATATGCATGTATAAGCATTTGAATCCAAAGACTTGCAAGATTGATAATTTGTATTATCTTCTTTATACTTTGCTTTTTTCAAAATATTTAATAACAAACTGCATTATTTTTACAATCAGAGAAATGCATTTTTCAAATATATAAATTCAAACGCTTTGGCATTTTGATCCAGCCTCTCCTCAACACCATCCACCCACCCATACTTCCTTATTCATAGCCTTGAACTTAAGTTTCTTTGAAGACAGGGATCATGTCATACTTATCGTTTATTACTCCTTTACTGCCTCATTGAAAGCTTCCCTGAGGACAGAAATTCTTGTTATAAATAAGCCCAATAGGTCTATGAAATACCAAAGCCTCTGCATTAACACTGGCAAAATTCATAGAGAAGCCCGCTCCTAGTTCACTTTTGAAACTCCTGCTTCAGCTAATGTGTGCCAGCATCTCATCCTCAATAATGCGATGTTCTTGTTTATTTAATATGATCTTGGGTCTGTTCTGTTGTCTCTTTTCTCAAAGCACATGGCATCTCTGCAAAGCAGTTAACTTCTCAGACAATGCTTTAATAAATTGGAAAGAAAGAAACACATGAGTGCTTTTTTCATATTAATTGGTTTAAAATCTTGAACACTAATCTTTTCACTTGGTGTTCAATAAACAATCAAAATCAATCTGTCAATAAATTATGACATATTGCAATAATATCTTGCTTTACCTAAAATTTAGGAAAGGAAACTTAGAAAAATAAAAGGAATACTTCCCTGTTCAAAACCATCAGACCCTCCATGTTTTGAGTAAAAAAGATTTTGCACACACACACACACACACACACACACAAACACACACGCACATGTAACCCTCCAGGTAGGGCTGAGTGGCTCAACAAAAGTCCTCATTTTGTCCTCCCAAATCTTTAGATTCAGGTTCTCCTTAAGTAGAGTTCTCACAAATAATCCAAAATAATGTCTTCATATTCCCAAAGTTCAGGCCCTTTTGTTTCCATTACTCCTGGGACCCAGGTTATCTCCACCACAAAGGAGCTATCTGGTGTTTTCCTGAAGAAATGCAAAAGACTGCATCATTAATACTTTGATAGACAGAGCTTGTAGTAATATTCACACAGTCTTTGGGAGGGCAGTCTTGCAACATATACAAAGTGTTAGATTTCTGCGTACACTCTGACTCCAAATTTTTACTTCTAATAATTTATCCTAAGGAAATAATAATGAATGTGTGCAAAGTTTACTTAAAAGAATGCTTATTATAAAATTATGATGTTCCTGGAAAAAAGATCAACAGCTTTTATTTCAAGGTAATGTGATTGTGTCTTTTATTTTCTTCTTGATGCTTTCTTTATTTAAGTATTCCTATAATAAAAATTTAATCAGACATTAGCATTCCAATTTCTGATCTGAGGATGGGCTTTGCTTACAGGCAGTTGGCAGACCAAGCTGACTGACATGAATAATTTCACCTTCATGTAAGACTTTTTCCTCCAGAGTCAGAGGGAGGGCATGGTCAAAGCCAATATTCAGGAAGTAAAAGGAGGACCGTTTACCCATATTGCCATAATAAGCAGGTTTTTGAAAAAAAATCACTTTCCATTTGAACTATCTGAAACAATTTCTGCTAAAGTCCATGTTTAGCTAGTCAGTTTAATAGTCTATATTTGTTTTCTTCTACAGTTATAAGTCATCAGCCCTCTGGTTAATTTGAATTATTGAAAATGTCTCAATAGCAGTGCAAATATAGAAATATTGCTTCCATGTATTAATGTTCCAGGGAATAATCCTGGCCAGAGGCCATAGCTGACACCCAATAGTTGGTTCACATTTGCTGACAAATGTCTGAAACACTTGCCTCAATTTATAAAAATCTCCGAATTGCTAAACTCTAGAGTTCCCTATGAAACCGACTGAGGCATCAGTATGCTGGAGCCAGGTCATACCTACTCACAAAACCCAATTTTTTGATATTGAGGAAAAGCACACTGGACTTGATTATCAAAAGACATGGGGGCTGGAACCCGGCTGGGTCATTGCCTTATCCTCTTGAGCAAAGTTATTTAACCTCTTGGAGCTGTAGTGTCATTATTCAAAAATCCAATAATTCCTACCTCACAAGAATATTGTGAAGATTAAATAAGAAAGTGCCTGGCTCAAAATCAACAAGACAGTAAACAATAAAGGTTGGAGAGGATGTGGAGAAAGGGGAACCCTCTTCCACTGTTGGTGGGAATGCAAGTTGGTGCAGCCACTTTGGAAAACAGTGTGGAGATTCCTCAAGAAATTAAAAATAGAGTTACCCTATGACCCTGCAA
>CM052892.1:24202184-24218464 GCA_028534135.1 Potos flavus
AGCCTGGTGGTGGGTATTGAGGAGGGCATGTATTGCATGGAGCACTGGGTGTGGTACATAAACAATGAATCTTGTAACACTGAAAAAATAAAATAAAAGTATTTGGGGATAAAAAAAAAAAAGCGCCTGGCTCATAGTAAATATTTGCTAAAATAAGAATATGCTGCCAAAAATTGTACCTGACCACAGGAAAATTCTCCAGCATGTCCAGTGAGCTCCTGGCCATTTTCCTTTACAATGCCGCCCCCCTCTTTTTTTTTGTATTTTCCCTAGCATTTTCTTGACTGGAAAAAAGTGTTGCAGTAGGAATAAAAAAGACTTGGATTTCAGTGCAAGCTCTCAACCTGTGATCTGGAGTAACACTCTCTGGGTTATGATGACTATAACTAATATAAGGAAGGATGACTCTTTAAGGTCCCTTCAAGTTACAAAATTATATGTTCTTATTTTTTCAACTTTCCCATACAAACTTTCCTTGTGAATGGAGCTTGGACCCTTCTGGTTCTCCCATTTCCCACAAAACAGCATCCCTTTCCAAGTAGCTTTAAATACTATAGTCACAGCTCAGCTGTGAGAATGTAATAAAGGTTCAAAGAGACCAGGAATATTGTGATACAAACTTAGCTTAAATTACTAATGAAGGAAGCCATCGCCAAATGGAACTTGCTGTCCTTAGTATCACAGTCGTGTGTCTGGAACTGACTGCATTTGATTTACTACACCTCTCCACTGACTTTCCATCCCACTGGCTAAGCTGTTAGGTTTGCCTTGAGGTCCATAAACCTTGGATCCCTCTTCTTAGTCTGGACCTTGGGCATCAAACAGGCATCATTCACTGTGATTGCCTTAGTGATCTTTCTCTCTCACTCACTGGAGCTTCTGGAATGTTTTCTTTTTATCCTCCATGGTAAAATATCTTTCATAATTGAGATCTCAGAGCCTTGGATAAGAAACCAGTTAAGGTATCTTGGGCCATTTTTCTGAAATACCTTGAAAAGATATTATTGCCATAACATGTTGGGTTTTTTTTTTTTTTTTCAACAGTTTCCCTTCTGAGGCGCCTGTGTATCTCTTGAGGCCTCTAATTATTCCTGATCTTGAGGGGCGCCTGGGTGGCTCGGTTTTTAAGCCTCTGCCTTTGGCTTGGGTCATGATCCCAGAGTCCTGGGTTCAAGCCTTTCGTGGGGTCCCCTGCTCAGCAGGAGGCCTGCTTCTCCCTCTCCCACTCCCCCTGCTTGTGTTCCCTCTCTCGCTGTGTCTCTCTGTCAAATAAATAAATAAAACCTTTAAAAAAATTAAAAAAATAAAATCATCATACTCTTTAAAAAAAATTATTCCCTATCTTGAATTGCAGCATTATAGATTTAATACAATAGATGATACTGCTGGTCTGTGCCAAAAGTCCAAATTACTTTGAAGACCATGTATGTAAATTTAACTGGTACTTCAAATGTATAAAATGTTACCTTTTCATTATGAGGCCAATATTTTCTTTTCAGTATTTCACAACAGAATTTCTGTAATTCACTTAAGAGGCAACTTGGTAAGGAGGAAATAGTCTATTAGGCTTTTGAGCTAAAGGTTGGATCCGGGTTCTATGGGCTCTAGAGAGTATCTGTCAGAGAAACCCCTGTGTAAACCATGGAACATTGAAACTTCTCTTTTCTGGGGAAGCTTGCATGACATGTATTTTAAGAGAAGAAATCCAAGACAGCTGTCAAACTACCACCTGAGGGCCAGGCACCCGAATAAATCATAAGGTATAACTTCTGCTACATATATATAAGTGCTCTCCAGCCATTCTTTGGAGGCAGAGCTCTTGCTAACCAGGGAAGATTTTTTATGAATACCAGAGGGCTCAGCAAGACTGGGGGCTCCCTGGAAGTGGCTGAGGTTGCATCAGTCATTGGGACAACCTTGGTGCCTTGGTCTATAGCAACAGAGGTACTAAGTGCAGGCCTAAGTGGAAGACATGCCTATGTGGTCGGGGAGTGATGTCCTATAGACACTGAACAAAATTCAAGGGGATTGTAAAATCATGGCGGTGGTCCTGACAAATGTTGGCATTTAGTCTGCCAGGCCCTCACTGTGCTCCCTGCAATGCTATCCAAAGGTCATACCTTTAAGAGATAATACAAAATATGCTAGAGGATCTTGTATTGGTGCAACCTGAAGTAAAGCAAACTGAAACAGTATAGTCATGGCTACTTTTTGGTCCTTGTTGGATAGAAGTAGGTTCCAATTCTAGTGCCAACATTCACCAGCAATATGATTTGGGTCAAGTTACTTCAACTTTCTAAGCCTCGCCTTCCTCATCAATAAATTAGACAAAGTAATGTATACCTTATAAGGTCATTGTAGGGATCAAATTTAATAGTATATGTAAAGTCCTTGCTGTATAATAGGTCCTTAGTTAATGGCAGCTGTCTTTACTGTTAGGCTGATGATGAGATGATGATGGTGGTACTGATTTTTAAACAAATACTTATCACAGAGTTTGACCCACAGTAAAAAATTAATATTCATTTTCCTTCCTTCTTGAGATTTCTTTATGTCAAATATTTATAGTGTAGTCTACCTGTAGCTTTTCTCCCTGGTGCCCTAACGAAAAATGTACTATGTCTTTCTCTCAAGAGTTACCACTAATCTTCTCTCCATAAGACACTCTTGTGTTTTGTGCTAAGATGTGGGGAACAATGGCCTTTGGAGTCAGAATACCTGGGTTTTTCCTCTTTAACCATTCTCTAAATATTAATGAATGTTTGTGTTAGCATCATTTTTCTCTTATTAATATAGAAAAAAATTAATTAAATTAAATAATAGAAAGCATTAATTGTGCCAAAGCTCCTGAATCTTACTCCATTCAAAATATAATGACCATTTGAGAACACTTACAGTGTATAGGTGTACTATCTCATTCAATGCTTACGATTTTATTAAGTGATTATTACTGCCATTCTGATTTTACAGATGAGAAAAATTTGGCTGATAAAGGTAAAAAAAACCTGGACCAAGGTCACATAGCTAATAGGCAGCACAGTTGAGAATTAAACTTCTGACTCCGAAGCCTGTGTTCATATCTGTTATGCCATATATCTCCTTGTCAAAGATGGAAACTCTTAGAAAGCTTATTCTCTTAGTGAACTATGAAATAATAAAAATCAAGTGAACAAAATGTCAACTTGTTCATTAAGATAGGAAGTACACACAATATAAAAATGATAAATCAGTTCACTTTTTTTTAATAACCTCAGTGTTCCGTGAGAAAACTAAACTCATCAATCTTCTTCCCGACTAATCTTTTCAACATTAATAATTTCCTAAAGTAAATTAGGAACTGGGAATTAATTTAATGAGTTTTTCTTCCTAATGACATAAGCCTCACATCATTGCCGTTTCCAAAGCAAATTGCCACTTAAGTTATCAAAAGCTGTGGATTTCAGCCTTCTGTGGAACTCAGAGTTAAAAACAGAATTTAATAATTAGAATTTCTCATTGAAGTGGACACTTCTCATTCTCTCCCCCTCCAAAAAAGTGTGTTAACATAGGTAGCAGCCTGATTTCCGTAACAACTTAAGGGATGTTTGTTGCTCCACAAAACACATGCTGCCAATATAAAATATGGCTTGTATACATTTTTAAATACACAATTATAATTTTCAATAAGTCATGTACAAGGGATATATTAGTTCATGTCACTTGCATAAAATGTCAGTCAAGTTGGCAGCTAGTTCACCCTTTTGCTGTCCTTGAAGCAGAGCCCAGAATGCTGAATCTCACACTATCATTAGTGATGCCAATCAGAATAAGAATTAGTCATTCACTTTTAACTAAAAGAATGAAAAATGGAATTACCTCTGATTTGTCAAATCATTCCACGGACTAAGGATACTATTAATAAATCATATTAGTCCTACAAAGGGACCAGAATTCCCACCATAACATTTATAGGCAAGTCATTGTATTTATGGATTAGAGTGATTCGATCAAAAGGTTTGGATATTTCTTTAAGTATATTAGTACTTGAAAAGGATTAAATAACTTATTATATATATTATATATAAAGTAACTTATCTGTCCAATCTACATTTGTTTGTTTGTTTGTATGAATACCCACCCTAGACAAGATAAGAGGATGACAGAACAGTATGAAGAGTTGAGCTGTCTCTATATGAAAGAATGAGTAGTTTAGGGGCACCTGGGTGGCTCAGTGGGTTAAAGCCTCTGCCTTCGGCTCAGGTCATGATCTCAGGGTCCTGGGATCCAGCCCCACATCAGGCTCTCTGCTCAGCGGGGAGCCTGCTTCTCCCTCTGCCTCTGCCTGCCTCTCTACCTACTTGTGATCTCTCTCTCTCTGTCAAATAAATAAATAAATAAATCCTAAAAAAAAAAAAAGAATGAGTAGTTTACAAAGTCTGCAGGAGAGGTGGATATGATGGGAACATATGAGGAGCAGCCGAGGGAACTGGATTTATTTCGCTCAAGAAGATTCAGCAGAAAAAAAAAAAAGATTCAGCAGAGAACATGCTAGATGTTTTCCTTTATTTGAAACTGTCATGTGGAAGTTGATTGCTAAAGCAAAGCAAATGAGTAGCAGACTCAAGAAGGCAGATTTCTACTCCTCATAGAAGACTTTGTAAACATTACAGCTGTGCATTATTGTTTAATTTGGAAACCATTGAAAATATTCAACAGGTTGAGGTTGAGAACCTCATAGGGGAAAGATGTATTGTACACAAGAAGAAAACTAGGTAGATGGCCAGTAATGTTTCTGTCAGTCCTAAATTTCTCTGGTCTAGAGAATAAGACACAGAGAAGAAATTACCTAAGAATAATTTTAAAAGAAAATGACAGAAATTAACAAATACAAAAAATAAAAATTCAAACTGAGTGTGAAGTATTGTCACAGGTTAGATTCCTCCAGAAGCTGACTCTAAGACTGAGTTAGTTTGCGGGGCACCTGGGTGGCTCAGTGGGTTAAAGCCTCTGCCTTCGGCTCAGGTCATGATCTCAGGGTCCTGGGATGGAGCCCCGCATCGGGCTCTCTGCTCAGCGAGGAGCCTGCTTCCCCCTCTCTCTCTGCCTGCCTCCCTGCCTACTTGTGATCTCTCTCTCTCTCTCTGTCAAATAAATAAATAAATAAATAATCTTAAAAAAAAAAAAAGACTGAGTTAGTTTGCCAAATGCTTATTAAGAAGCTCCCTTAGAGACATTCCTATGGAAGAGAGAAGGAAGTAGGACTGACCAGAGAGGGAAGTCAAACTAGGACCAATGGCTGCCTCAGCCTACTCCCAGTGTTGCTCTGGAGCTAGAACACCCCTTAAGAGTTGTCCTGAGGGGCTCCTGAGTGGCTTAGTCGATTAAGCGGCTGCCTTGAGCTCAGGTCATGATCCCAGGGTCTTGGGATCAAGCCCTACATCGGGCTCCATGCTCAGCAGAGAGCCTGCTTCTCCCTCTCCTTCTGCCTGCTGCTCTGCCTACTTGTGCTGTCTACCTCTGTCAAACAAATAAATAAAATCTTTAAAAAAAAAAAAAAGAAATGGGAACTTCTGAGCGCCTGGGTCATTGAGGGTCTGCCTTCAGCTCAGGTCATGATCCCAGAGTCCTGGGATCGAGCCCTCCATTGGGCTCCCTGCTCGGCGGGAAGCCTGCTTCTCCCTCTCCCACTCCCCCTGCTTGTGTTCCCTCTCTCGCTGTGTCTCTCTCTGTCAAATAAATAAATAAAATCTTAAAAAAAAAAAAAAGAGCTGTCCTGAGTTGGTTCAAGATGGCCAGGCCTTTATTTACTTTTAGCAATCACTCACTAGACGTAGACTGCCCCGGGAAGTGATGCAATTTTGGGCAAGTTGACTCCTGGCAGCTGAACCAGACCCTGAGATAGCCTTCAGCTGTCAATCAGCAACACTCCCAACAATTGGGGTAATAAGTCCTTCACTGAAGGGATGTCTGGGTGATATATCATAGTGTCTACAAATCACCCCTTGTGCAAGTTGAATCTACTTCTTAATGTACAATTTGGGAACAACTTCTATAAGTTTCTAGAAGACCTCTCTTCTTAAATGAACTTCACTGGGGAGAAAAGTTGGTGGGAAAAACAAGAGCCACTTCAGCTGGTCTCAGCTGCAAGTGATACTCATTGTTTCCCTCCACCAGTGGACCAGCACTCTCCATTCTAGAAACCCCTCCATGGCAATATTAGCTCAGTCAGCAATGTTAATGAAAATCCATACTACTGGGCATAAGCATGGACCCCTCTGTACTGTGCCCTCTCATGTCAGATGGGAAGAGCCAAGCTTAAAGGAGGAGTCTGGGACAAGGGATCTCAGGCACCCGGGGCACCCAGGTGTTTCTCATCTTAGGACTGCCTTGCCACGCCTTCCTAGCGCCCTTATATTTCCCAAGATTCCACGAGCCCGGGCTTCCTTTGTAAAGAATGGTCGCGGCAGCAGCGTCTCATGTCTGATTCTACCATTCTCTGAGCTGATGCTCAACGCATCCCAGCCCATCCTCTCCCTGTGCCTCCACTGGACCCACATTTACTCCCCCACATACCCTAAACCACAGTCCACCTTTCGGGCTCCTGTTTGCCTTCCTGGTAAGCCTCACATTCCCTTCCCTTCCCTAGTTCTGGCTTTCTGGTGTCACTCATGGTGTTCAAAAGATAACCTTTCCTGATGGAGGTGCTTGGGTGGAGGGGCCAGCTCCCCCATCTCAGGGTGTTGGAACTTGAGCTGGGAACTTCAGCAATGTGCTGATGCAGTTCTGGGGAAGGCCAGAGGAGCAGACCACGATGGTCTCCTGTAATGAGTTCAAGACATCTTGCAGCTGCTGGGAGGAAATACTGACCCCAAGGACAGTGATCGCGTTGCTACAGACTTTGACCTTGCCAGAGGTAAGCTTTTCACCCCTAGAGCCTGTGCTGTATCCTGGGACTTTGGCCACCAGGGAGCTGGTTATCTTAGAAAGTGATAGACTCTGGGTACTTGCCTGTGTCCCTCACTCCTTGCCAGCTCCTAGGATGAGCCACTGTTACAGTGTGACTCTGACCATTGAGTTAGGGGAAGTTTGGTGTATGGAAATCACTTTGTTGTGGTCTCCTGATATTGAATGGGCGAGGACGAGATTGACTAGATGTGTATGAGGACGGGAGTGTAACGGTAAATTACATGGGGGTTGTGGGCTAGCTGATAAGGGACTTGTTCTTGATTCTTGATGTTGCAATTGGCGAATGGGTGAGGAGGAGATTGACTAGATGTGTATGAGGACGGGAGTGTAGCAGTGGTAAATTACATGGTGGTTGTGGGCTAGCTGATAAGGGACTTGGGCTTGATTCTCGATGTTGCAATTTTATCTTAAGACGGATTGTTGCTGAGCCCACCTGACTATGACTTGGTAAATCTGACAAAACCAAGCTAATGATGGGCACTTGGGGCTGTATGGTCCGTGTACCCCAATTTTGGTACTCCCTCTCTACAAGGGCTCAGTAGCACGCCAGGAGTTGTTTTTCAGAAGATACTGGAGTTTCTGCTGCAGGTGGTTTGGCCCTGCCCTCTGTCTTGTTAATATCTCACTGGAGCTTGTGTGAGTTCCAACATGCTGTTTTTTCTCCTAGCTGGTAATACCACAGGGTCTGCCTGGTTATATGTTCCAAGTGGCAAAGCAGCTTCCACCATAGCCTGGCCTTGCTAAAGAGCTTTTCTGTTTGGGGCCCCACTTGAAGCTTCTATGTCACTTGGTATATGGGTCAACACAACAACTATTCCTAGTTGTTGAACACATTGCCTTCAGAATCTGAAGAGGCCTATTAATCACTATTGTTCTTTGTATTAGAAGGTGGAGATGCATTAATTTATCTTTCACTTTGTATGGGATGTCCTGGAATACTTATGTCCACTAAACCACTAAAATTTTACTAATGTGGCATACCGGAGTCATCATAGAGTTTATCTTCCATGCTCTCTCTGGAGTACATGTATCATAACAAGTTTCCTAATACATTAGCCCTTCTTGCTCCTCTAGCACAATACACGCCATGTCATTGATATAGTAGATCGACGTGGTATTTTGCAAGATATGTAGGTGGTCCAGACCTCTTCACAATATATTATGATTGCAGAAGGAAAACAACATAATCCTGGAACTAAACTGTAAATATATACTGTTGGCTATTATCTGAATTCAAACCATTTCTGATCCCTTAATCTGATAGTGATGGAAAAAAATACATTTGATAAATCAGTGGCTACATTTCATGTAACCAGGGCTGTTTTCATCTGCTTAAGCAAAGATATTCCACCTGGTGTGGTGGCTGTGATTAGGACCACTCTTTGGTTGAGTTTGCCATAGTCCAATGCCAGTTTCTGGGATCCATCTGGTTTTTGCAGGAGCCAGACTAGTGAAATAAGTGGAGAAAGGGTTGGACCACCAACCCTACATTCTGTAGATTAAGACTGGCACTAATTGCTACCAGTTCCACGGGATATGGTATTTTTGATTTGCTGTTTGGGAAAGGAGTTTGGCAGTGTTAGAAGCTTCCACAGAGAATTTCACACTAGAATGGCTTTCAACCCACAGGCCAAGGACCCGATGTAGATTGTGTGCCGTTATTAACAATGTCTATTCTGACTATATTTGGAAAGGAAAATGACTGCTAGGTGGGTCCATGCTCTCAGTGTCCCCCTGTGAGCCATTTTCACTTATCATCTAGCCTCCTTATGCCCGCACTCTAACAAATCATGATGAAACTCCAAGCCTCCTGGTATCAGTTTAACTCTGATTGTTTACTCATTATTCCATAAAGCGTTTGGGTGTTTGATTGTTTACTCATTATTCCATAAAGCGTTTGGGTGTTTACTTTTCCCTAGGGCACAATTATCCTAGCATATAACTGGGTCATCTTCGTGAATTTAATCTGAAAATCTGTCTTTTAATTTATGTGTTTGCATAATTTTCATTTAGTGTAATTATTAATATACCTGGACTTTGGCCTAACACATTCTTATTTGTATTCCCTTCGTCCTTCTGTTTTTCATTTTTCTTTTTCTCTTGCCTGGTTTGTTGTAGGTTATTTGAGCATGTTTTAGATTTCATTTTAATTTATCTACATAGCTGTTCGATTTTTATGTCTTTAGGTTTTGTTAGTGATTGCTATAGGGATCATATATATATATATATATATATATATAGTAGGAGGAGAGAAAGAGGGGGAAGAAAGAAGAGGACATGAATCAGAAAGTAATAAACTAAAGAAGAAAGACTATGCAAAAGGAGCAGTGAAAAAGTACCTAGCCTCTTAATATTTATACATTCTATTAAAAGACAAATTCAACTTATTTTTTTAAATACTAAGATTTTAAATGACATTAAAATTTTTTGGGGTGCCTGGGTGGCTCAGTGGGTTAAGCCTCTGCTTTCGGCTCAGGTCATGATCTCAGGGTCCTGGGATCAAGCTCTGCATCGGGCTCTCTGCTCAGCAGGGAGCCTGCTTCCCCCTCTCTCTCTGCCTGCCTCTCTGCCTACTTGTCATCTCTCTCTGTCAAATAAATAAGTAAAATCTTTAAAAAAAAAATTCTTATTTTCATTCCTCCTATCAAATGTAACAATATCCCAACTAAACATGTTCCTTATTTCATTTGTCAGTATGCCTCTTTTATAATTTGGCCATGGCTAAGAAAAGCTTGGAAGCTGCCAAGGTTGGGCAGAGATGTATATTTAAGATCAGAAAAACCCTGGGGCGCCTGGGTGGCTCAGTGGGTTAAAGCCTCTGCCTTCAGCTCCAGTCATAATCTCAGGGTCCTGGGATCGAGCCCCGCATCTGGCTCTCTGCTCAGCAGGGAGCCTGCTTCCCCCTCTCTCTCTGCCTGCCTCTCTGCCTACTTGTGATCTATCTCTGTGTCAAATAAATAAATAAAATCTTAAAAAAAAAAAACATGAAGACCCATTGACAACTCTGTCAGACAAGTTTATAAACTTTTGCTTCCTAGAGTCATACATATTTTAAAGAACTGCAAAAGGAAAAAGTTTGTTTTGTTTCTGTGTTTCTTCCTTAATTCTGAAGTTCCATGTTTCCCTCTGGTATCATTCTTCTGCCTATACAACTTTTCTTTTGGAGAAGATTGGCTGAAGACAAATTTTCTTCATTTTATTTCATCTAGAATGTCCTTATTTTTCCTTCATTTCTTTGTGAAAGATTTTTATTTGAGATAGTGAGAAAGAAAGCATGAGCAAGGGGAGGTCAGAGGGAGAGGGAGAAGCAGACTCCCACCCTCCCCTGCCCCCAAGTGAGGGGCCTGATAGGGCTTAATCCCAGGACTCCGAGGTCATGACCTGAGCTGAAGTCAGCCCCTTAACTGACTAAGCCACCCGGGTGCCCTTTCCTTCATTTCTGAAGGCCCTTTTCTCTGGATAGAGAATTCTGGGTAGATAGTTTTTTCTCTTAGCACTTCAAAAATACTTTCCCACTGTTTTCTGCCCCTCATGGTTTCTGATAAGAAATCTAAGGTCATTCAAATTGGTGTTTGCCTGCATATCATATGTTGTTTTCCATTGGCTGATTTTAAGACTTTCCCCCCTCATTTTCAGTTTTTAGTAGTTTGTTACATATTGGGATGTAGTTTGTTTTTGTGTTTTTGTTTTTGCATTTATCCTGGTTAGATGTCACCAAATTTCTCATATCTGCTCATATCTTCTCACTTCACCAAATTTGGGGATTTTAAGTCATTGTTTCTTAAAATAAATTTTCTGCATTGATTTTCTCCCCTCTTTCTGGGACTCCAATGATATGAATATTTATTTTTTAATATTTTTAATGTTGTCCTACAAGGTCCATGAGGCTTTGTTCATTTTTTTCCTAGTCTTTTTTTTTCAGATTAGAAAATTTCAATTGGTCTGTCTGCAAGTTCAAAGTTCAACTTTCCTCTATCATATCCAGTTTGCAAGTGAGCTATTTAGGCAGTATTTTTAAATTCCATTATTGTATTTTTCAATTCTAAAATGTCCATATTTTTTTTTTCTATAAAGCTTCTACTTCTTTGCTAAGAACTTCTATCTTCCCATTCATTTCAAGAATATTTGGCCTTCATAAAACATGGTTATTTCTGCTTTAAGTTGTTTGGTAATTCCAGCATCTGGGTCATTTCAGGGTTAGCATCTGTGAATTTTCTAGCATCTGTGAACTTTATAAGATTTTACTGGTACTTTGCATCAAGTACTTTTCAACTGTATCCAAAACTTTTTAGATGTTATGTTGTGAGCTTGTTAATTTCTTCAGAGAATGTTGATATTTTATTTTAGCAGCAACCAACCCTATTAGGTTCAGATGCAAGTCTTAACCTGTCTTTTGTGGGCTGTACTTTAGATATCAGTTTAGTTTTCAAAGTTTATGCAGTGCTATTTGTGCCAATATGGGAACTTGTCAGTGGTTTACACTATAATGCGACAGCATACCTCAGGTCAGTTTTTTGCTTGTGCAGTTCAGAGGATGAGTGCTGGACATCATACACTGATTTAGAGATCTCTTACTATAAATCATTCCTCTCAATGATTCCCCCTCCTGCCACCACACACACACACTGTGTCTTCAGGACATCCTTCTTGTTGATCCTCTGGCTATTAAGCTGAAGTTTTAGTGTCTTGTGCTATCACACACTTCCTAGAATTGGGTCTACCTCAGTCGCAAAATGGTATGAGAAAAAAGAGGAAAAATAACCTGAATCCCACACTCTGTGGACCATGGACACTTATTTTGTGGGTTCTTTTGGTCAGAAAGAAGAATTTTTATCTCACAATCTTAGGTGCCTGAGCGGTCATCACTGTTGTCCTTGCTAAGCAAGAGCAGCTTCATGGGTGGGGCTTTGCATAGGGCTGGACTGGGAAAGTTTTCTTTTTTAAACTGGAATTTCCTTTAGAACTATTGGATAGGGCTCCCTTTCCTCAACCTTTGGCCAGAAAAGGAGAGAGAATTTCTTGGTGATTTTTCTGTCCATACCCACAGTTTTGGGGTACCCTAAAACCTAAGGTAGGAGCCATACGAGAAAAAAACAAAACAGGAGACTCAAGGCTGTACTGGTTATTCTTTGAGTTTTAATTTCTCTCTGAAATCTGCTTGCTGTTATTTTTCAGAGTTCTCAGTTAGTGCCTTCATGTATTTGGGCTAGAGTTTTTAGTAAGTCTTAATAAGTGGGAGAAGTAGGGTGGAGTGTGTATACTCCATCCTAATTGGAATTTGAACCCCAAAAGCCAGTGTAAAAAATTTAGAAATATTGTGACCTTCACAAAAGAATGTTAAGCATTGCTTAGTCGTTACTATTCTGATAAATTAGGGTCATGACATTTAAAAAACCTAAACAAATAACAATAAGGAACAACCAGTAGTTATTTTCTTATTAGACCTTTTTTACTTGGTTGGTTTTTGAATTAGCCTGTAGCTTCAGTTCTTCTCATGCATTAAATGATTTCACCAGTCCTTGACATAATAAGGACTTTAAGTGTTTGTTCGACAAATGGCTCATTTGACCTATTTATGAATGAATGCAGTTGTTTGACATTTCTAGTACAGAGTAAAGATCTCTTAATTTTTCTGTTTTTCTTCCTAAGTGAAATGACTTAAGTGTTAAAGATTTTAGTTATTTTTGAGAATAAATTGCTTTATTGAAAAAATGATTTTAACATCTACATCACAATAAATTATATAATAGCATCTCTATGCTCTTTGCACAACTAAAACTTTTTTAAATGCAGTATAACCATCAAGAACGTTGACCATAATACTATGCTTTGGTGATACACTAAATTAAATAGTTCTCATAATAAAAAGGAACAACTTAGCTTCTAATAATTGCCATGCCTCCTAAAAATTCCTACCTTATCAAAGTCTCATAAATATTTTAGACTTGGTCATGACATTTAAATTAAAAAATAAAAAAAACTTTTTTCTGTTCTGCCTCTTTCTAACAAGCATTCTAAGCAAGTTTCTTCATCTGTCTGTGCCGCGGCATCTCTGAGTGGTGTTTGCGTGACGTATTCCTTCCTCCGTGCCTCCTGTTCTTGCTTATATAAAAATCTTGCCGGAACAACGCACTATCATTGCACTGAGCAAAAAAAAATCACATATTCTATTCATTGTTATATTTTCGTTAAAATAGTGAGAGTCAGAGGCCAGCCATGGAACAAGAAAAGAATGAAGGATGCTCTCTGCCCTGAAAGCCGAGGCAGCTCCTCCAGTCTCGGGAACCACAGGGAAGGACACACTTCTATGGTAGATTTGCTTAAGCCTTTCGGCTTGCTTCTGGTTTCTGTAAGTGTGTTTCAGTGAGATATTCTAAATCCCAGGCACATCTATTCTCTCTCCAATTCCTCGTTTTAATCCATATAGCTCCGAATTCTCATCTCTCAGTGCTCTATAGGAACAAATACAAATATAGAGTGGGAGCAAGTTAAGCCTGTTTCTAAGGGGATAAGTGAGAAATAATTGAGTTTGAAATAAGAATGTTGATGAAAATATATTACATATTTAAACGTGTTATAAAGTGCTGAGCATAACCTCCACCCCTGCCTGACCGGGAAGCCTGGTCAGAGACCCCAGGCAGACGTGTCTGCCCCACAACCATGGGGTACTGCATGAACCAAGGCAGGAGCCCTGCCCCCTAGTGCAGCAGAGACTCCAGCTCCACCTGACCAGGGGAGCCCGAAAAATGACTCCAGGCAGCCATGGGGCCCAGACTTCAATGTGTATTTTTTCCAGCACCACCAAGCAATTAACTCAATTCTCGGCAGACACTGACCCCATGTCCCACAAATTTAACTCCATTCCGATACTGTCTACCTGGGGATGGTGTCAGATTCCACAGGTTAAAGCCTCAGTCCCAGAAGACTGCCCGAACTTTGGATATCAATTTCAGGTCCAGATTGTTACTTGTGTTTCTGACTGCTGGCTAGAAAGATCCCACAAGCTTCTCCCTGGGTTTCATTAATTTGCTAGAGCAGCTCATCAAACTCAGGAAACCAGTCTACTTATTAGATTATGGGTTTATTACAAAGGGTATTAAAGGATATGAATGAACAGCCATATGGAGAGATCCATAGATCAAGGTATGGGGAAGGGGCCCGGAGCACCCATGCCCACTTTCCCATTGTGACACTCTCCCAGCACCTCCACAATTCACCAACCTGGAAGCCTGCCCAAGCCCAGCCTTTTGGGCTTTTATGGAGGCTTCATGATTAATTAAATCATTGAGCATTGGTAACTGAACTCAATATCCAGCCTCTCTCCATTCCTCGGAGGTTGGGGAGGGAGAGGGGTATGAGGGCTGAAAGTTCCAACCCTCTAATCATGCAGTTGGTTCCCCCAAGCAACTAGCCCTAAAACTTAGGTTACCTGAGGGTAGTTCAATAGTCATGTCATTAACATAACAAAAGACACCTTGATATTCTTATCACTTAGCAAATTCTAGGAGTTTTAGCTCTGCGCTGACCTTTAGGGCTAGGCCAACTATAGGTGTCCTATAATCACAATATTACGAACACCCACTCTTCGGAGAGCCCAGCCTACAGCTCCCCCCAGCAGCCAGTCCAGGCTAAGGCCCTGCCCACATGAAAGCCCAGCCTATGGCCTCTGTCAGGCAGGGAGCCCAGCCACTGACCCCATCCAACTATAAAGCACAGTTTCCATCCCCACTCAACTGTGTGGTATAGCTAGAGGCCCCATCTGAATAGAGAGCCCAGGCAGAAACCATGTCCAAATGCAGAGCCTAACCAGCTGCCTGTCCATTAGGCAACCCAGGCTGTGCATCCAGCCAACTACGGGATGCACCCCAGGGAAGGTCTTTCCCTGCCAAAGCAAACCTGTAAAAGCTGGAGGAGATCATAGCCTCAAATGCAGTAAGATGTCGTTCAAAGGGTATAAACTTCCAGCTCCAGATGAGTAGTTCTGGGGACATGATGTATAGCATGGTGACTGTAGTTAACAGTACTGTATTGTGTACGTGATCGCTGCTGGGAGAGTAGATTTTAAATGGCTCACCGCAGCCGCAGAAATGGTAGGATGGACGTGTTAACTAACCGTGCTGTGGTCATCATTTTGCAACATATAGCAAATCATCACATTGTATATATTAAACTTAGACAATGTTGAATTCGATTAGAGCTCAGTAAACCTGGAAAACTAAAACTGTTTTAATCTTTTTATCCTCTCTCTGTGAGACTGGTAATAAGACCAGTGTAGAAATAGAGAAAACCTCTTATTTGCTATTTGTAATTCATTTGAGCACTTCCTTTTTTCTTTGTTCTTCTGTCCCTTCAGTCCTCACTTTCCAGAACCTCCTTCTCCACCATTGATTCTCCTTAGTCACTACCCCCTGGGCCCAGATCTTAGGACTGTGTTTCTTTCTTACTTACTATTCATGTTCTGCTTTCCTGGGAAAGGAACGATATAATTTCAACTTCAAGTCATGTCCCCAGGACTACCTCCCTTTCCAATAATATTTCCAGTCCTAACTGCTCCTGTATAGATACTCTAGAAACAACAGGCCCCCAGCCACTTGGGTAGATGCATTCATTCTAATTCATCAAGCTATAAGGATTTGTATACTTTTCTATACCATGTTGTACTTAACAAGATGTGTTTTTTTCCCCCAATTACATTTATTTTTTCAGTGTTACAAGATTCATTGTTCATATACCACACCCAGTACTCCATGCAATATGTGCCCTCTTCAATACCTACCACCAGGCTCGCCCAACTCCCCACCCCCCTCCCCTCCAAAACCTTCAGTTTGTTGCGCAGAGTCCACAGTCTCTCATGGTTCATCTCCCCCTCTGATTTCCCCCCATTCACCCTTCCTTTCCTTCTCACAATATCCTCCATATTTTTCATTATGCTCTACATGTAAGTGAAACCGTATGATAATTGACTCTTTCTGCTTGACTTATTTCACTCAGCATAATTTATCTCTTCCAGTCCCATCCATGTTGAAACAAAAGTTGGGTATTCATCCTTTCTGATGGAGGCATAATATTCCATTGTATATATGGACCATATCTTCTTGATCCATTCATCTGTTGAAGGGCATCTTGGCTCTTTCCACAGTTTGGCGATTGTGGCCATTGCTGCTATGAACATTGGAGTACATGTGGCCCTTCTTTGTACTGCATCTGCATCTTTGGGGTAAATACCGAGTAGTGCAATTGCAGGGTTATAGGGTAGCTCTATTTTTAATTTCTTCCAGGAATCTCCACACTGTTTTCCAAAGTGGCTGCACCAACTTGCATTCCCACCAACTGTG
>CM052892.1:24218964-24252413 GCA_028534135.1 Potos flavus
TGAGATGTTTCCAGAGCTCCTTGGTGACTCCAGGTCTTCCTGGATTCTCCTTCCTATGTCCCTAACTGCCTAAGTGGCATCTCCAGGTGACAGAATAAGGATTCTTCCACCCCAGGGCCTTCTCAACAATCAGCCTGTTTCAGGGTCTGTTTCTGTAGGCCCTGCCCCACTTCCTGTGTCCTCCTGAACATGCATCTTGTAGTGACCCTGATATGCCCACATCAGCCTTTTATAGCAACGTCACATGTTTTCACACATAATATAAGTGTTCCTGTTCTCTAATGTTGAGGCAGTCGTGAAATATATTCAGCACTGTTATTTAAAGTTCATCTTGACCTGGCTCCTTGGTTGACTGGGGTGAGAAAATTCAGAGCGTGAGAAGGTTACTAGTTTCCATGAATCAGGAAAGCTCGTCTAAGTGATAAATCTGGAGGACAAGAGTAAAAATTGTCTATAGATAAATTATATCATGACAAGACTGAATAACTCTAATATACCTAAACTATGCTACCCTGGATAAAGCTTTAATTCTTTTTTCCTTTAGGACACTCTGAGGTTGCAATAGACTATACTTTCTAAATATTGTGGAGTTTTGTTTGTTTGTGGACTTCTCTTCTAGTCACACAAAGAGGAATACAGAGCTTGAGCAAAGAAAAAAATGGAACCGTATTACAGAGGTTATATTTTAAATTCATTTTGTTTGAAACTGGAGATAGGTGAACTCTGGAAGTCAGTTGTAGTGTCTGTCTTTGTCAAAAAATGGGTTTTGTAAAATGCCAAGTTCCTGAGACTACCAGTTCTGCTCTGTAAAGTGTAACAGGATTTGGGTCACTTTGACTACTGAAAGCGAGGTGCTAAAAATCATCATTAGTGTATGAAGCCTTGTAGTTACTCCCTCTATTCTGAACCCACACTGAGGAAACTGGATTATTCACTAATTGTCATGAAGGTGCTAGGGAAACATAGGTGAAAATATTGTTCTTGAACTCAAGCGGCTGATGGTCTAATTTAGGATATAGAAATATAAAATAGATACAGTTCAGAGTCGTGAGGGCTCTAATGGAAGAACTAGACTCTTGGAAGCCTAGGTGCACAGAAATCATGACGCAAAGACAGTCATGCTTACATTGGGCTTTCAAGGATGAGGGTTCAGCAGGAAGAAATGCTGCCTGAGGTGCGGGGCAGGAATGAGCATGTGCCTCACGCTGCCCCCAGAGCTAGGTGAGCGGGAGCCAAGGAGTCCTGTGGTAGAGGCTGGCTTGACAGTGCAGACTACAGTTTAAATATGACTGTTCTTGTATACTTAGTTTGTGGCTGATGGGGAATGAATAGAGAGTTTTAAGAGAATGAGATGATCAGATATGCATTTTAGAAGGATACCATAAGTAGTGTGAGCAATGGACTCACGAAAAAACAGACAAAAGACGAGACCTGTTAGAAGGCCCTGGCAAAAATCTCAGAAATAAAACTATCATATTTAGCATATCTTAAGTGTTGGAAAGATCTTATCAAAGGCAGAATTATAAGTGTGAAATTACATCTATAAAGGCTTTGAAAATTATTCATTTAACAAACACTTGTTAGATACCTATCATCAAGCATTGAAAAAGCAGATATATAGGATGTACGCAAAGATTTAATTATAGCACTGTTCATTGTGAAGTTACTTACAACTAAATAATCTGCAAATACTCAAAGGACCCACAATTATTAGATTGCCTAAAATATCTTCCTATTTTATACATTTACACTATACATATGTAGTAATATATATACAATTTTTTTAAAAGACATGCCTTTTGTACTTTTTTTTTCAAAATATGAACAATTTCCATAATTATTTCTCATTTAAATGTAAATGCAGTCCATCACAGTGTTACCAGATAGGGAATTGGCAGCGAACTCAGGTTCAGCTGCTTGCTGCTTGCAAATCAATACTCAAGAAACAAATGATGGTGGGAAAGAAAAGGTTGCTTTATTCAGGAAATTGGCAACCTGGGAAGATAGTGGACTAATGTCTCAAATGCCATCTTCTCCGTCCAGGCAAAGCTAGAGAGTTTTAAAGGGGAAGACATGGGGAAAAGGGAAGGGGCTACGTGCAGGACAAGCAGGTGCCCAGGCCGTGACTAGAATGTGGACGTGACCCTGAACAGACTTGCCAACATCTGTGGCAGCTGTTTGAGGATGGAGGCAGGACTTATCTTCTGGAGAAGTTTGTTCCTCCACTCCTCAAAGGCCAGTGGTCTGCAAATCTCAAAATTAAATTCTGATACAGATCAAGAGACTTAGATCAAAAAGCAAGGCGTGCATACACTTGAAGCAAGTTAACCCTTAAGACCAGTTGAGTGCTGTTACAACAGTTATAGCCTAGATGTAGACTGTAACATACACGTGTGTAATAAGATGTCATGTATTTAAAAAAAATGCTATAACTGATGGGATGCGTTTAATTATACATATTTTAAATTATGTACTAAAAGAATATTTAAAGATATGCAAGTTTTGTTCATATGTTAAAGAAAAAAATAATCTTGTAAAAACACGCACCTTTAAAAAAAAGAAAGTATATGCCTTAAATATAATAGAAGTACCAAAACATGACCATATGCACTGGTCATGACTGGGTAATGACACTGCAAGTGATTTCTCTTGCCTTTCATGTGTTTTCAATAGTGAACCACATATTTTTGTTAAGAGAAAAAACTTGTTTAAAAATAGTCAAAACTTGGGGCGCCTGGGTGGCTCAGTGGGTTAAAGCCTCTGCCTTCGGCTCAGGTCATGATCTCAGGGTCCTGGGATGGAGCCCTGCATCTGGCTCTCTGTTCAGGGGGGAGCCTGCTTCACCCTCTCTCTCTCTCTCTCTGTCAGATAAATAAAATCTTAAAAAAAAAAAATCAAAACTTGTCCTTCTTACGAGGTTGCAAAGGCCAATAAAATTTTGTACCATCTATTTTATGACCTATGTATGCAAGATGGGAGGTATGTTTGCCTGTGTTTATCCTGGTGACTGCACATGATGGTTACTTATAAATCTTTTAAACTCAAGTATCAATATCTGAGTCTTAGTTCTTTCATGCTTTTCCTGCATTTCTGAATGTGACCTTTAGGCCAGAGTGGCTTTCACCAGGCTATGACTGTCTCCAAGTTCATGGCATAGAAGTATTCATCCTAAATCCAGATCCATGGGCACCAATCTGAACCACATGCACTTAATTAATGTTTAAATGCACGCATGGAGTTAATTTGGCCTGTGAGGTTGACTTTCTTTAACAGTATGTCAGTATATTGGGAGCTAAATTGTTTCCAATTTCATTTTAATGCTTCTAATAAAATTTAAAGTCCCAATAAATTGAAGGCAGCATAATTATAATACATTATGATTATAAAAATTTTTTATTTTCATGAAATACAGATTTGTGACCACTTAATAATTAGAATGTAGACTTCTAATGGAAATGTGGTAAACATCACTATGCTGTACAACTTCTGTTTTATGAAATTCAGTTGTACATTGTAAATCTAACCTATTTGAATTCTGTTTAGGTAGTTTGTTAAATTTAAAAATCAGAAGGAAAAGCATTTAGGTTGGGCACCACTGGGATATAATAAAGACTACATGCAATTAAAAAAAATAATTCTGATATAGTTACCATTCAGGGCTTTATTAGTTTCAAGTGTACAATACAGCCATTCAATTTTATGCATCACTCAGTGTTCATCATGGTAAGTGTGCTTTTAATCCCCTTCACCTATTTCACCCATCCCCCCACCTGCCTCTCCCCTGCTGACCAGCAGTTTGTTCCCTATAGTTAAAAATCTGTTTTTTGGTTTGTCTTTTTTTCTTTGCCTGTTTGTTTTAAATCACACATGAGGGAAACCATGTGTTACTTGTCATTCTCAGACTTATTTCACTTAGCATTATACTCTCTTGCTCCATCCATGTTGTTGCAAATAGCAAGATTTCATTCTTTTTTTATATCCGAGTGATATTCTGGGGGGGGTGTGTGTGTGTGTGACATCTTTATCCATTCATCTATCAAGGGACACTTGGGCTGCTTCCATAATTTGATTATTGTAAATAATGCTGCAATAAAGATGGGGTGCATATCTTTTCTTTTTCTTTTTTTTTTATATCTTTTCAAATTAGTGTTTTCATAATCTTTGGGTAAATACCCAGTAGTGGAATTACTGGATCATACTATAGTTCTATTTTTTAATTTTTTGAGGTGCCTCCTTACTATTTTCCTTATTGGCTACGCCAGCTTGGCATTCCCACCAGTGGTGCATGAAGATTCCTTTTTCTTAACATTGTCATCAACACTTGCTGTCTCTTGTGTTTTTGATTTAAGCCTTTCTGACAAGTGTGAGGTGATCTCATTGTGGTTTTGATTTGCATTTCCCTGATGATGAGTGATGTTGAGCATCTTTTCATGTGTCTGTTGGCCATCTGGATGTCTTCTTTGGAGAAATGTCTGTTCATGTCTTCTGCCCATTTTTAATTGGATTATTTGTGTTTTTTGGTGTTGAGTTGTATAAGTTTTTTTATATATTTTGGATATGTCATTGACAAATACCTTCTCCCATTCAGTAGGTTGTCTCTTGGTTTTGTTGACTGTTTCCTTCGCTGTGCAGAGCTTTTTATTTTGATGAAGTCCCAATGGTTTATTTTTGCTTTTGTCTCCCTTGCCTCAGGAAACATATCTAGAAAATGTTACTGTGGATGATGTCAGAGAATATAATGCCTGTGCTCTCTTCTAGGACTTTTTTGGTTCCAGGTCTCATATTGAGGTCCTTATCCCATTTTGAGTTTATTTTCGTGTGTGAGGTTAAAAAAAAAAAAAAAGTGGCCCAGTTTCATTCTTTTGCATGTAGGTATCCAGTTTTCTCAACACTGTTGAACAGACTGTCTTTTGCCTATTGCATATTCTTGCCTCCTTTATCAAAGATGAATTTGCCATATAATCGTGGGTCTATTTCTGGGCTCCTTGTTCCGTCTATTGATCAATGTGTCTGTTTTTGTGCCAGTACCATACTGTTTTGATTACTACAGCTTTGTAGTATATGTTGAAATCTGGGATTGTGATACCTCCAGTTTTGTTCATTTTTCAAGATTGCTTTGACTATTTTGGGTCCTTTGTGGCTACATACAAATTTTAGGATTATTCTAGTTCTGTGAAAAATGCTGTTGGTATTTTGATAGGGATTGCATAATATCTGTAGATTGCGGACTGTGAAATTTTAAATGGAAACATTGCTTTGAAATTATTTTGCTGTGTGAAATCACAATTGGACATGTTTATCATGAGGTTTTCCTGTTTTAGAAGGTGATATATATGATATATGGTTTTCTGTGATGACTCGTGAGAAAAATCATCATGGATTTTAAAACTGGCCAAACAGGTGTAATCTTAGAATAATTTATACAGTACACATTGTCTATTGAAAAAAGGGAGGCCACTCAATGTTAAAATGCTAAGCTTAGCCTAGGATGAGATGAAGGTAAAAAGTTTCAACCTTAAGTGACTGGGAAACCATTTAATTGGACATTGATGGGGATGGTATAATGTGGACAGGGAATGCCCAGGCTTTGGAATGACATGACCTGTATTCAAATCTCAGTTCTATGCTTTATTATCCATACAACCTTGAACACATTAAACAGCCTGATTCTTATCGTCCACTTCTGTATAATAGACTTGATGACACTACCTTTCAATATGTTGTAAGAATTAAGCTTGCAAAAATAGCACCCAGTAGCCTAGTAGAGATATTACACAAATATGAACTAAAACAACTGTTTTCTATCCACTTCATCCCATTTCCTATGGACAGATAGGACATCAGTACTTGTTAGTGTACATCTATAGAAGCAGGATTAAAGCTTTTATCCCTGCAACATCCAGCTGACATTCCTGATAATTTTTAATGGAAGTGTGTGATATTTTGGCACACCTCAAAGATTGATTCTGCTTACAGTGCTCCATTTGTTGACCAGGTGCAGCTCATGGTCAACTGACTGTTTTCTTTCAGTAATTATTTTTACATTTGCATTATTTTATAATCTTATTTAAAAATCATTTCAACAATGCCGATTTCAGTGATCGCCATTAAACATCTTAAATTGCACCCTCCATATTTGATTCTGTATTTTGATTCATCCCTTGTGTAGTTGGACTATTTATTGGAGGTTTTTTTGTTGTCGATTTGTTTTGCTTTCCCAGGAGGACTAAGTAGGTGATAACTTTTTTTTTCTTCTTCTAACTTTGCATATCTGATATGCTGTTCTATTGCTTTCTCACCTGATTTAACAAATTGGCTGAATATAGAATTTGTCTGTTACAGTTTTTTCCCACTCGGACCTTTTCGGCTCAAATCTATCTTCACCTTAGGAAAATATTCTTTTCTTATATTTTTATTTTTATTGGTCCATTTGTTCTGGGTCTTCTTCAAGAAGTAATTATTGTGTATTGTCTCTGTGGCTAAACTCTAGGTTGTTATTTTAATTCTTTTTCTCTGTTCTTTTTCTGTAGAAAAATGTAGAGAATACCCTACATTTTTTTTTCCGTAATATCGATTTGATTTTTCAGACTGATCTTAACTGCTGGTAATGTAATTTTAATTCCATTTGTTTTTTCATACCAACAAATTTTCTCGTCTTATGCTGTTTCTTTTAATTTGTCTGCCTCACTATTTTATTTCAGGCTATTGTTTCATTTATCAAGTGTTGTTTTATATATTTTATCTTTCATAAATATTGGAAAAGGAATTGCCTAATTCCTAATTTTTTGAGTATTTATAGTTTTAAAAGTTTTAAAGCATATTTTCTCTGTATTGAGAGTACTTTAATTTTTATATTGCAGAATAATGTCATACGCAATATTCTAGGCGGGGTTTGTGTGTGTGTGTGTGTGTGTGTGTGTGTTTTGGTTAATTTGTTTAACTACTAGAAGCTTCTGACAGCCTAGTGCTTCCTCATATGTAGGTGGTTATTTCTTAGATATTCTCTCTATCCACTTTCAACGCTGTTAGAATCTTCCTTTCTTAAGATGATGGCTATAAATGTGTATGATCAGCTCAGACTAGGCTTCTTTGGAAACAAAATAGAGTTAAGGATAGTTCAAGCAGGGAAGTTTCCTATTAGTCACCAGGCTTCTTCTACCCTGAATCTATTTTAACTTCCTGTGTGTCCCAGCATCCAAATCAGATATAAACTATGGTTATTCCTAGCCTTTTTCACAATGTTATCCCGAAAAACATTTTAAAAACAGGAGGTATACTACTATAACAATCATATGGATGAATTATTCAAATATAAGGAATTCATAATATTACTATCCTGTGATTTCACATTTTTTGCATATCATCTTCTAAACCTTTTATGTAATCTTTTACCAGTTGATATAAGGGGGAAAAAAAGTAAATATATGTTGTATTCTCCCAAAAGCAATCACATTTATAAAAAAGGAAAAATTAGGAATAAGTAAGGAAACATTCATATTTGTTTGGACCAAGAAAACCTTTATAAGGCACTGGGGCCTAGAGAGTTTGTTCCTCCTTCAGGATATAATTTTCTTTCTACCCAGAGGGGAGTGAGGAAGCTCAGTGAACCATGGTAAAATTATCTAACATTATCTAAACAAAGTTCAAGCTATAAGAAATTATACCATTCACTGCTGAAACATAAATAACTTGATACACAAGGAGGAGCAGAAAACCTGACAGAAAACATTGTCTTGAATTCTTCTGTAAAAATAACTCAATGGAGTCAGAGACAAACTCACGTTCTATGTTTAGAGTAAGAATGAATGAATGTTATAGTATCCAAATCTGGGTCTTAGGCTAGAGTTCATCTGCTATGCCTAACTTGTGAGAAGTCTAATACCCAACAAGGAGTAATCAGATGACAATATTTAATTGAGAATGCAAATAAGTAGAACACATGGGCGCTTGGGTGGCTCAGTTGGTTAAGTGTCTGCCTTCAGCTCAGATCATGATCCCAGGATCCTGAATTGAGCCCTACGTATGGCTCCTGGCTCAGCAGGGGGCCTGATCCTCCCTCTCCCTCTGCCTGCCACTCCCCCTGCTTGTGCTCCCTCTCTCTGTGTCAAATAATTTTTTTTTTAAATCTTAATTTAAAAGTAGAACGCATGATGGAATTTCTGCTCAAAGCCAATTAAATAGGAATGTCACTTCCATATCTCCTAGATCAAAAAGAAACTTGCTCAAATAAAACCTTGGAACTTGGTGATACTGACACGTGATACTAACACAGTGGGATGGGAATATTAGAAAAGAAAAGACTAAAACAGAAGTGATCTAAAGGGGTTAGTCTGGAAATAGGAATGTGGGTAGAGAGGGAGAAATAATTTTCTTTTTAATTTATGGATATCAATTTGCACTTTTGCTGTGTACATCCATTTTTCTTATAACTCAGAATAAATTTCTAAAAATCCAGTGATTTTTAATGATGTAATTTAAAGTTTGAAAAGACTAGGACTACCCCAGAATAATTCTAAAATCCTAGCACTACTATTAGTACATTTTAATTTTGTTCCATATGCATACGGAATGGAAAACATGTATGTTGTTTGAGGCTGTTTTGCTTTCTTAAGAAATGTCAGAGGACAGAAGTGTTAAGCATATAGCTTGCCTCCATATTTTCTCTCAAAATAATTGCTGCCTACTTATTTTATATCCTGAATCATATTAATCAAAAAGATGTAGGTTTTAATAAAAAAAACACTCATTCTGAAACCTTTTAACATTGAGTAATCTACACATGCTGTAAGAACATACCAATTGAAATGGAGTGTCTTCTGCAAACAGGAATTCAGATTAAGAATGGCGATTTGGGTGACAAGTTAAAAACTAGGACTGAAAAGCTGTGAGCGTGCATTCTCAGGAAAGATGTAAAATCACAAAGACGGCTAATTGCAGTTTCAGTGGAATCTGTAACAAACTGCACCTGCCTAAAACAGGCTTTTGTACAAACACATTAATCTGATGTTTTTCACCCTGATTCAGTGCTAAGAAATTCTTCCATTTGTAGTAGTTGCTACATATATAAACGTGCAACAAGACTTTTTATCTGGATTATTTGCTAAAGTTCTCAGTGATATGTTAGAGAACATCATTGATTTAAGGGATTCTGCAATAACTATCTTTTCTTAGATTAGTTGGTGTTACTCTCAAAAAACATTTTTTTTTTTTTTTAAGATTTTATTTATTTGACAGAGAAAAGCAGGAAGAGCAGCAGAGAGAGAGAGGAAGAAGCAGGGAGCCCGATGCAGGGCCCGATCCCAGGACCCTGGCATCATGACCTGAGCTGAAGGCAGGTGCTTAACTGACTGAACCACCCAGGTGCCCCACTCTCAAACTTTTGATGTTCTTTTAGAAAAAGAAAAAATGTAATGACTCATGTTGCTCTTTAGAATATTTTTAGCTAAAAATATTACAAGCGTCCAAATTTCCTTTCCAGACAAGCAGGGGATCCAAGGCTTAGCCTAGCCTGGGCTATTATTCTAGAAGCTAAGGCTGGACCTGGGATTCTGGTAGGAACAGGGCTTTGGGGAAAAAACTGTGGTTTGAGGGGGAAAATGTCCTGCAGAAATTCTGGTATGGGACCTACAAGAGCTTACCAGTGATTAAAGACCAAAAGGAGGCTGGGTGAAAATGTGAGATCAGGTTTGTCAGAAGACTTGACTGGGTAGGTTCAGGAGGAAGGAAGGGGGTAGGGTACCTGAGGTGGGTTAAAGACACTGGATTCTGATACTCTGTCATGCAGACTCTAAGGGTTAAACACCTAATATTCATCAAACCGATTCCCATCCTTGTTACTGAGTTAGGTCTGTCATTGTGTCTGTAGTTTAGACAAAGCAAGTGGCAGCAAAGAAGTGTAGATTTTCATAGTGCGCCTGGAATTGGAGAGTTAGTGAATTGACAATTGACACACCATGAATTCAAGTTTGAATATATCAAACTTCAGTTTAGTTATGGATGATGCTTTTGTGACAAAAAAACAAATCAGAAGTGGATAGTTTCTGTGGGTTTTCTTTTCCACTAATTTTGCCAAAAAATACATGAATATCTTTTACCTGCCTCTGTGGTGTTTTTCTCCCCATTCAGGATGATTTTTAATCCTGGCTCTGGTTACTGCTTTTGCTAGAATGACGCTACATTTTGAAGGTTGAATCTTGCGGCCATAACCACATATTAATGACTTCATATTGTTTTTCTCCTGTTTGTTTTCCTTTTTTTTTAATTTTTAAATTTATTTATTAAGACTTTATCTTTTAGAGAGGGAGCAGAGGAGGAGCAGAGGGAGTGGGAGTGGGGGCAGGAGAGGGAGACAATCTCCAGCAGAATCCGTGCTGAATGCAGAGCCCAATTTGGGGCTCGATCCCAGGACCCTGATACCATGACATGAGCTGAAACCAAGAGGTGGATGCTTAACCAACTGAGCCACACATGCACCCCTGACCATTTTCCTTTTATATTTTAGGAGGGAGTTTCCATTTTTATTTTCCTGATTTCTGATTAGATTTTCTAGCATCAGTTTTCCATTCACATCAGACTTGTTAAGAGGACAGTTTAAAATCAGTTTTCTCAGTCCAGTCCTTGACTGCTTTTCTAGCTTCATTTTCTTTTACTGACCTGTAGCATTATATTAGTTTTCGGTATACAACATGATTCAGTATTTGTATATATTGGAAAATGATCCCCGCAGTAAGTCTAGTTAATATCTGTCACCATATGTTGTTACAAATTCTTTTCTTGTGATGGAAACTTTTAAGATACCTTTAAGAACTTTCAAACATACAATACAGTATTGTCAACTACAGTCCCCATGCTGTACATTCCCATGACTAGATGTTTGTACCTTTTGACGCCCTTCACCCATTTGCACACCCCCTGCCTCTGGCAACCCCCAATCTGTTCTCTGTATCTATGAATTTGGGGATTTTGTTGATTTTATATTCCACATGTACTGAGATCATGCAATATTTGTCTTTCTGACTTTACAAAATGCCCTGAAACTCCATCCATATTGTCACAAATGGCAAGATTTCCTTCTTTTTAATGGCTGAATGATATTCCACTGTATGTATACACACCACATTTTATCCATCCATCGATGGATACATAGGCTCTTTTCATATTTTGGATATTGTAAATAACGCTGCAGTGAACATTGGGGTGCAGGTATCTTTTCAAGTTCGTGTTTTTGTTTTCTTCAGATAAATAGCCATGAGTAGAACTGCTTGATCATATGGCAGTTCTACTTTTATTTTTTTGAGTAACTTCCAAACTGTTTTTCATAGTTCCTGTACCGATTGATGTTCCCACCAACAAAGCCAAGGGTTCCTTTTTTCTCCTTATCCTCCAGCTTCATTTCTTGATTCCATTTATACAGTCTATAATCCAGGCATATAGAAAAAATTTCATTTCCCCAACATTCAGTGTCATGTTTGTCGCGCCTTATGCATGCATGTTCTTCCCTCTCGCCTGGAATGGTATCGCCTTTTGTTTCGCTCATGCTCCTCTCACTGGAGCAGTTACTCTGTAACATTCTTATCAAAAGCATACTCATTCTTCAAGGTTCTATTCAAGACACTGCATCTGTGGATCCTTCTCTATTCCCATCCCCCTTTCAAAAGGCATCAAAAAAAATTCCTTAATAATAGTAACTGACATATCTATCTTTTCAAATTAATGTTTTTGTCTTCTTTGAGTAAATGCCTAGTAGTGGAATGCTGGATCATATACTAACTCTAGTTTTAATTCTTTTGAGGAACCTCCATGCTATTTTTCCACAGTGGCTGCACCAATCTACATTCCCAACAGTGCACGAGGGTTCCTTTTTCTCCATATCCTCACAAATACTTTTTTTTTTTTTTTAAGATTTTATTTATTTGACAGAGAGAGACAGAGAGAGAGGGAACACAAGCAGGGGGAATGGGAGAGGGAGAAGCAGGCTTCCCCCAGAGCAGGGAGCCCGATGCAGGACCCCGATATGGGACTTGATTCCAGGACCCTGGGATCATGACCTGAGCCAAAGGCAGATATTAACGACTGAGGCACCCAGGTGCCCCTCACAAACTTTTTATTTATCTTTTTGATATTAACCATTTTGACAGGAGTAAGGCGATCTCATTGTTTTGGTTTGTATTTCTCTGATGATGAGTGATGTTGAGCATCTTTTCATGTGTCTGTTGCCCATCGGTATGTCTTCTTTGAAGAAAAGTCTATTCAGGTCCTCTCCCCATTTTTTAACAGGATTATTTGTTATTTTTGTTTTTGTGTGTGTGTGTTGGGTTGCTTAAGTTCTTTATATATTTTTGGATATTAACTCCTTATTGGATATATTATTTGCAATTATCTTCTCCCACTCAGTAGATTGCCTTTTGGTTTTGTTGATGGTTCCATTTGCTGTGCAAAAGCTTTTTATTTTGGTGTTGTCTTGTTTATTTTTGCTTTTGTTTCTCTAGCCTGAGGAGAGAGTACAGTTATTCTTAATCTGCATATGGTGTATTCCTAGTAGGTGATGACCAAATGCCATTATGGCACACTGTGCAAGGTTTTATTGTGGTGCAAGGTGAGGGCAGTGGTGGGACAAATTAGCCATGGTTCACATTAACATGTGAACATTAAAAGAATTTGCTCTGCAGCAGATAGCATCATAGGCTCAGGCTAAGCACCAACTTTTTCACCTGTATCGGCATAATTAGATAAATGCTGAGCTTAACTTTTGTTTCTGTGGTTGTTTGTACTTAGTTTGTATTTTTTGTTATTTTAGTTTTAGGAGACTGGAGGCAAAAGGAGTTCATTTCAAAGTTTATGCTCATACATATTTAAATCTCCCTTGAAAAGTTTTTCCCTTTAAATAGCTTTTACATTACTAAATGTGTTGGAAACAATTGTGCAGTTGAAAGATCATGAACTTTGGAATTGAAGAGACAAAATCAAATTCTGATTGGCTGCACCTTAACTGAGCAAGGAAAGTAACTTCTCTGAGCCTGTGTTTTCTCTTCTGTGAGAATGATAATGGCAACTTTGTTGAGCTGTTAAAATCAGATCATAGATGAAACTAGGTGTAGTCACTGTGTGCTTGTTTTCTTTCCTCTTTATCCTAAATCTACATTTTGCTGTCTAAATTTTTTCAGCAGCAACCAGAGAATAGCATGGGCCATAGATTAGCAGCACAGTGCGTTTTTGGTCCATTTAGCTGTGATAGAAATTATGAGAGAGGGAGTGGAAAATATGGCTTAAAGTACTGGAATTATTTATAAAAGTAAATTGATGCTTCTTCTGGTCCCCCCCAAGCAGAGGTAATCAGGATGTGTTTAACCTGCTTCCTTATGCTGAGCTGGAAGCAATCTCAGGATAAACATTTTGTTAGGTACTAACAAAATTTTTTTTTTTCCTCTTCCTCAAATTAATATGCCCTGAATTGTAAATCCTAATTAGCACTAAAGTAAACTTCTAGATCTAAATTACTAAGCAATTTAAAGTTTTGTATATTCTTGCCTCCTTTGTGGCAGATTAATGACCAGATAAGCAGTTTTATTTCTGAGCACTTTATCCTGTTCCATTGGTCTATGGGTTGACTTTTGTGTCAGTACCATACTATTCTGATTATTATAGCTTTGTGGTGTCTCGATGCTAAGGATTGTGCTACCTCCAGCTTTGTTCTTTAAGATTGGTTTAGCTATTTGGTGGATCTATACAAATTTTAGTATCATTTGTTCTAATTCTGCCATAAATGCTGTTGGTATGATAGGGACTGCACTGAATCTATAGATTGCTTTGGGTTGTATGGACATTTTAACAAAATTCTTCCAATCCATAAGCATGAAACATTTCCATTTGTGTGTGTCATCATCAGGTTTTCATGAAAGCAGACAAATGTGAAATAAAAACCTTTCAACTTTGGAACTCAAAAGAGTTTAGACAATTTATACACTTCCCACACCTACGAAGAAGAGTAGGAAGTAATAGATACAACATATAAAAGGGCTGATACTATAGATTCTTTGAATTCCTTGGAGAAAAAGTCTCTAGCATGAAATCTTTGCTTATAAAATTTTACTGAAACTTCATCATTACATGTACAATTGTATGTCATAACCCTAACAGTAACTTTTCACATTGAGTATGGATCAAACAGTGTTTGCTAATCCATAGTGTAGTACATAAGCTAAATACCATGGTCTATTTTGCCTTTAACTTTTATGACTTCTTATACTCTTTAAGTTAATCATCTTTGAGATCAAGTCATTTAATAGGTTATGGGCTCCAAAGAGTTGCACTTAGCAGTTTACGATCTACTAGAACTAAGATGTGTTCAGTTACTACTATTAGGCAATATTTTTGATGCCTTAATGAAAGGAAGATGGGCGTAGAGAATGATCCACAGAGATGGTGTTTTCTGAGTAGAACCTTGAAAGGTGGGTATGCTATTGATAGGAGTGGTATAGAATGACTGCTCCACATTGACAAGAGCATGAGCCAAAACAGACAAAGCAGCAAGCTGTGTCCGGGAGTGGCAGCTGTTGCGGCTTGGGGGCCATGCAGGGTTCATAATGGCAGTGAGGCTAGGATAGGCTGGAACTCCACAAAGTGGGCGGTTAGAGGCATAGAATGCCAAACTGGTAAACAGGGTAGTAATGTACACAAGGAACAATATACTGAAAGGAGCAATGAGCCTTGAGGTAAACTTCAGAAGATACTTAGGACGACCATCGAGTATCAGAGCCCATCCTACAAACCACGTAAGAAAAGTTGTCTTGGGTAATACGTAAAGCCTCAACCCATCAAAGAAAACTCTGGTCCTTAACTGGTGGCAAGAAAAGGGGCAGCCACATTATCTCACTAGATTGCTATAAAATGATCAGGGGCATGAGCTTTAGTATTAAACTGCAATCCTTGTTCTCTACAATAGATTTAAATGTTTCTCTCTCCTTGCTCCCACCCACGCATGGCAAGTAACAAGAGAATCTTGTCTATGCAAGGCAGAATGGGAGGGTTATCTCAGCTCTAGGCACAAACACAGGAGTATACCTAACTCATAGCTTGTTATATTGTAATGGTTAAGAGTATGGATGGGGTCTTGAGCTCGATAACCCGAGTTTAAATCCTGGCTCCGCTCTCCCACCCCTCACTTTCTAGCTGGGTAACATTGGACATGTTATTCAAGTTTCATACCTAGAGTTGAGAATAAATATGTAGCTGGAAAGGGAGGTATATTAGATGATGTAGATATTCTTTCTTGACATTAACAACACATTGCAACAAGTGATCGCTTCTTAATAGTTTGCCATGTGGAATCTGAAACCCTATCAATAAAATTATTGTACTCTGTAACATTATAATTGGTCTTTCTTCTATGTATGTAGAAGGGCTATTTTACCCATGCAGGATTTTGTAGCCTCACACATTCGTCATGGGAAAATACCATTTACTGAGTTATGCAAATCTTCAAAATGTTAACACATTTCATAAACAAGATAAAAAAATCCCACTTGTTAATATTACCACCAGTATTATCAGAAAAGTCTTTATTGAGATGTCCCGCTCACAATGACAAATACAAGTTTGCCAAAATTCTAATTTTCATTTGAAAGCTACAATTTTATTATTTGCAACAAATGTCAGGTTAATATGACAGGCTCACTTTGTTCATTTTTAAGAAATGTCTACCAAATACCACAGACTTAATAACTATAGTTTGTCTTAGTCATCTATTCAAGTAAAAATGGTATTCCTGAAAAAAGCAGTTACTTCATACTCCAACTGAAATAACTGCATTTCTGCAAAACAACCATGTTTTGGTATGCAGAAGTGCTTTTTATCTACTTGGCATTTTATCACTCAGATTACCAAAGATGGAGGGGGAGGAGATAAAATGTTTACAGCTTCATCAAAGACACCCTTAAGTGAGCCTGCCATTTAAAACATTCAAATGCATAGCAGTGAAAAACCGCACTCAGTATTGCTAATACAGTGCGCTGCTCTGCCTTGGTTTATGCTAAGGTGACTGCAGTTTTACCCACCCTTCCTGCAAAAGTTCACATGGGAGTTGCAAGTTCTTTACACATTCTGCACTTAATTTCTCCTATTCTGTACTTTGTCTTATTAAGAGTTTGAAGATATTGTAAATTTAATTTTATATATTTTGATTTGTGTTTTTTGCGTTCTAGGAAATCTTTGCCTAATCTAAGGTCACAAAGATTTTGTTTCTTCTACAAGTGTTAAAATTACTTTTAGATCTACGACTCATCTTTAGTTATTTTTTGTGTATGTTGTAAAGGGCAGTGTTTTTCTGTATAAATATCTAGCTGTCAGTACCGTCTGTTAAAAACATGAAAATGGTTTATTATCTTTTATGGATGTCATTAGATTCAGTCTAATATTTTCTGGATTTCTGCTATGTTCATGAGGACTACCATCCTGTAATTTTGTTTTGTAAAGTCTTTGTCAAGTTTTAAAACCCTGGCCTCATAAAACAAGTTGTAAGTATTCCCATCCCCCCTCTGTTTTCTGTAAGACTCAGACTGGTGTTACTTCTTCCTTGAATGGTGAAATTTACAAGTGAAACCACAGGGAACTAAAGTGTTCCTTGTGGGAGGATATTTAATCATTTGAATTGCATTAATAGATGTGAGGCTATTCTGGTTTTGTCTAGTCAGTTTTGGTTGAGTTTTATTTTTCTAATTTTCCATTTTGTCTAAGTTGCTGCATTTACTGGCATAAAAATCATAATAACTTTCGGTATCCTTTTAATTTAGTTAAGAGCCACAGTAGTAACTCTTCTTTCCTTCCTAATATTAGTGACTTGTAATTTCTCTGGTTTACCTGATTGGTCTAATTATAGATTGATTTTGTTGTTCTTTTGAAAACCAGTTATCAGTTTCACTAATAATTTTTTTCTCCACTGTTTCTCAGTCCTATATATGCTGACTAACGTACCTTCTATTTCATTTGGGTTTACTTTGTACTTATTTACCTAGAATACAGATTAAGGTAGAACCTTAGACCATTAAATTTTCACTTTTTTTCCCCCTAAATCTATCTTTTTTAAGCAATTAAAAAAAAAAAGATTCCTGACCATAACAGAATAAACTAGAAATCAGTAAGAAAATACTACCTGGAAAATCTCCAACTATCTGGAAATTAAATACATTCCAAAAGAATCCAACAGAAGAAATGTCAAAGCAAATTAGAATATATTTTGAACTGAAAGATGAAAATGCGGGGCGCCTGGGTGGCTCAATTGTTAAGCACCTGCCTTCACCTCAGGTCATGATCCCAAGGTCCTGGTTATCAAGCCCCGCGTTGGGCTCCCTGCGCTGCGGGAAGCCTGCTTCTCCCTCTCCCCCTGCTTATGTTCCCTCTCCGGCTGGCTGTCAAATGAATAAAAAAATCTTTAAAAAAAAAAAAAAAAGATGAAAATGCAACATATAAAAATCTGTGAGATGAAGCTAAATGATATTGCTTGCTAGAAAAAAAGGTCTCAAAAATCAATAATCTAAACTTCTACCATAAAATTAGAAAAGAGCAAAGTAAGCCCAAAGCAAGCAGAAAAGAAGCAAAGAGCAGAAATCAAAGAATTGAAAACTAAAAGGCAATAAAGTTAACCAAACCAAAAACTGGTTCTTTGAAAAGACAATAAAATCGACAAACTTCAGCAAGATTGACAAAGAGAAAAAAAGCACAAATTACCAATATCAGGAATGAAACCAGTGATAACACTTCAGAGTTTGAAGACATCAAAAGGATAATGAGGAAATACCATGACCTCTACACACAAATTACAAATTTGACAATTTAGATGGGACAATTCCACAAAAATATACAAACTATCACAAGTCACCCATTATAAAATAGTTAAGTAGCCCCATAACTATTAAAGAAATTGTACTTACTTTATATTCTCCCCATCCCACCCCCCATTCTCTAGGCCCAGTTTCACAGGAGAATTCTAATATTTAAAGGATTAAGACAAATTCTGTATAAGTCTACAGGAAAATGGAAGGAGAAATATTTCCCAATTCATTTTATAAAGGAAGTATTACTCCCAAACCAAAGAAAACCCTACCAAAGACCTTCATGAACATACACAAAAATCATGATCAAACTATTAGCAAACAGAATCCTATAATAAAGGCATACCCTGGAGATATGTCGGGTTCTGTTCCACACAATAAAGCATGTATCACAAAGCAAAATTTTGGGTTTCCCAGTGCATGTAAAATTTATAATAGTCTATTAAGTGTGTGACAGCATGTCCGAAAGTATATACCTCAAATACTTTATTGCTAAAAAACGCTAACCATCATCTGAGCTTTCAGTGAGTCGTAATCACTGATCACCATAACAAATAAAATGAAAAAATCTGAAATTATCGTGGAATTACCAAACTGACAGACTCAAAGAGAACAAATGCTATTGGAAAATGGTGCTGAGAGACTTGCTTGCAGCACGGGTACCAAAGACCTTCAATTTGTTAAAAAAAACAACAAAAAACACCACACAGTTATCCATGAATCATAATAAAGTATACCTGTACATAAAAAGAATTATAGACCATGGCCAAATGGGGTTTAATCTAGGAATACCAGGCTGGTTTAATAATCAAAAATTAAGTAATGTAATTCATAATATTAACACATTAAAGAAGTTACATGATCATATCAATGCAGAAAAAGCAATGAAAATGCAATAACCCATCCATGACAAAACTGATCGAACTAGGAATAGAAGGAAACGTCTTTACCTTGATAAAGAATATAAACCAAAAGTCTATAGCTAACATTATATTTAGGTGGTTAAAGACTGAATGCTCTCCTCAGAATTCTACAGAAAAGGCAAATATGTCAGCTCTCATTATTACTCTTATACAACAAGGCTGGAACTTCAAGCCAGTGCAGTGAAGAAAAGGAAATAAAACGCACACAAATCAAAAAGGAACAAAACTTGGCCTGATTTGCAGATGACATGATTGTGAAAGCAGCTGGCCTATTTGATTACTTCACCATATTGGAAGAGAGATTCTCAAGTTTTTGCTTTTGCCTGTGTTAGCGTACCTGAAATGCCCAAACAAGCCAAACAAAAAAAGGAATCCTTTTTAAATGTTTGACATTCTTCCTAAAATAATTTTCTCACATTGTGCATACTGCTTATTCAGGTATATCTTAGATTTATTACGTACAATAAACACAAATGTTCAAACGGTCGGAAGGGTAATATAGATTCTGGAGACCAGCTGCCAAGATTGGTATCTTGGCTCTGCCTCTCACTAACTGTATTGTCACTGTGGGCAAGTTTCTTAACTTATCTGCTCAATTCAATTTCCTCAATTATATAATGCTGATCAACGGTACTTACCTCAAATGTGAAAACATGTGCAAATGAGAATAGCATCTGATGTTTAAATAAAAGAGCTCAGTAAACACTAGTTACTCCTATTATTGCTGATGTGTTAAATAAAGGTCTGTTTCCCCTTCATGTCTTCTATATGAACATAACACAAAATTTAATGTTTGAGGAATTTCTTCCAAGAGCAAGATTACATATGACAAAAATTAGGGAAGTAAACAAAATTTGTAGTAAAGAAAATTAGTTCATATTGCAAAATATTCAACCTCACAAGTTATTTATAAAGTGCTAGCTGAAACAGCAATGAAGTGCCATTTTGTAACTAGCAAATCAGAAATGCTAAAACTAATAGCTAGTGCTGACTAGGTTGTGGTCAACAGGTATGTGACCTTGCTGAAAGTGTGAAATGACAGAAATGTCCTGGTAAACAATCACAATACATTTGAAAGTAAATAAAAAACTCTTGTCTGTGTTTTATATGTGGTATTAGACTTCCTGTAATTCAGCATTTATAGCTTTGTTTCCCTCTCCTCCCACAGTGGACAAGAACTAATTCCAGATTCAATCCTTTCCGATGTGTCCCATTATATCAGTTACTTGGATGTTATCTGACAGGCAGGAGAAGGAAGGATGAGAAATGTTAAAGCCAAGGCCAAGAACTATAAGCATATATAGGGGAAGGATAACCTAGAGGAACTAAGACTCAAGTATCAAAAAGGGATGTGAGGCAAAATAACATAATCAAGATCAGATTAGATAATGTGAGAGCTTTCAAGATTCAAAGTTTGGAGACACTGCTCTGGCGATGTACCTAGAGATAATGGGAACTACATACAGTAATCTTATGGTGCTTGGGAGTGCTTCTTTTGTGTTCTTAAAGGAAATTCAACCTTTCTTTGAACTAGAAAGCAGAAGACACTAAGAAATAATCAACAAATTTTGAGTTCTTTTGGTAAAATAGATGATCTATTTATAAATGTATCAGAATGAAGGAAAAATAAATACATTCTCATTCACCAATAGATCGTTACTGGTTGGATTTTGAAAACAGGAGACTTCAGATAAAGGTGGAGGGCAGCATGCAAAAGACCTTCCCTGAGGCTTCTATTAAAAACTGGTAAAGACTTTTTAAAAACTTAAGATTGCACACACCAATTACTAAGCATATAGAAACATGATAACAAAACATCACTGAGTCTAAATCAGGGCTCTGGCACTGTACCTTCAAAGAACTAACCACAAACAGCTCGTGCATGCCTAACAGCTTCCTTTGTGTTCCCTTTGTTGGTCCAGATACTTGCTTTATCAGTCTTCCTTACCTAAATGACTTTCTTAACAACAGAAAACACACTAATATTACCGTAGGAATTAAACTAATTAAAAGCTGACTATCAGCTATTATTTATCCTCTAATTTCATCTGTTTCTTTGTATTTTTGATTTACAAACAGAATTTACCACCAACCAGGTATCTCAGGCTCCCCGATATATATATAAGAATTCTGTAAGAAAAAAGCACTTGAGGACATGCATAAAATCACAATCACAGTAATTGGATGACAGTTAAACTAATTAAGAAGAGAAGAATCTATGCATTTCTAAGTGATTACATAAAGGAAGAGAAGATATGGGTTAAGTAACAAAACATTACATTTTTACATAAATAAAGCACAAGTTCTTTATGTTTAAAAAATAGGTCAAAGTGAAGGAGTAAATTTGTACTTTTAACTTCCAGATGTGGTCATTTGGGTCCTTTTGCCTTGGATGTGGTTTCCTTTGGAATCTTTCCATTTTGACACTGAGTAAATCTGGTTACTGTAGAAACACCATCCACAAACTTGGTTTTGAAAAGGACATTTGCATTGTTGAACATACCCTCCTTTAGTGACACCACAATGAACTTAAGGAAAAAAGAAAAGCATAAAAGATACTTTTTGTAATGTGAAGAAATGCACTCCTGTTTTTATTCTGGGGTTAAGAACTGTCTGGAGATACTGTGATTTTGTTATTTCTTTCAAAGCTTGGCTCAAAGCAAATGCACCATCCTCAAATGCAAGTGACAAATAGTTCTAATATTGGACACCTAGATGAATTCTAGCTTTCTATATATGGGTTTTAGGAGTCTCTTAATTTGACCTTGAGTGCTTCATTACCCAGGTTTACTACTTCCTGCTGCTTGACTGCTTGTTGCTGTCCTCTGCAACTGGCATCACTGTTTTGTTGCTAACTCTAAATGCCCTGGTGAAATATCTTTCTCTGTGATATTTTAAGAATATCAAAGAAGGCTACAAGTTCCAACAAGCACTACCACTAGCTCAAATGGAACATTTACAGAATTAAGAAAAGGTACCACTTCACTGTTACCTGCTAAAAAGACTACCATAATAATACAGTCTGTGAGAACTATAAGTGAAGCCCCCCCCAGAGTTGTACGTTGCATTATCTACATAACCACATGTGGCAGCCCCAGTTCCTGCAGCAACAGCTCAATAAAAAAAAACTGTTCCTAAAGGGGCTTTTCTCTATTTCTTTACTTCTATTTGATCAAGAAAAATGATGAGTACCCCCATCAAGTACCACATGATTTCCTGAAACAGTCTTGCTTTGATTGTGTATCCTTGGGCAGCTAGAGAAAATAATATTAACCATAAATTAATTCCAAATTATGAACAACTTAGATTCTCCCTCATGGTACAATCAACAATGGTAATGCCTGACTCCTTCTTTAGGAAACCAAACCTTTTTTTCCTTCTATATCCATTTGAATGTAAGTATATGTAAATATTCAGTATATATTTAAAGAGAGACACAATGCTTTAATATTTCTCAACCCTAAATATCTTAGTATTGGCCATTACTAAAGAACAGTTTTAGAACAAATACTAAAACTATCACAGAGACATTTTTTCTGGTTCTTACCTGAGAATGTGTGAAGTGAGTACGCAGCATCTGTCCAATATTCTGGGTGTGAGAAAGGTCCAAGGCTGCATCTACCTCATCCAGGATATAAATTGGAGCAGGTTTGAAGAGGAGCATGGACAATATTAATGACAAAGCTACTAACGATCTGCAAAAAAAGACCAAAAGAGAAGTTATCAAAACGTGAGTTTACCACTCTTTACCAAAACACTGAAGCAAATCTGCTATCCTCTTATTATGGAATAGTGCAGATTTAACTGAAAGATCGCCATAGAAATAAAGAATCTTAAGTTTCAAACTTCAACACTTCTGTTTTTTAAACTGGTTCTTTTATTTTAGCTTTTCCTTTTTTCTCTTCAATGAGTTTTATTTTGAACAGGTTTATATTCTTTCCAATCAAAGAATCAGGATAATTGGCACTTACCCTTAAGGAAAGAGAAGTATTTTCTTTCCTTCCCCAATTGCTGTTAGATGCCTAGGTAGCAGGGGAGTGAGGGCTATATACTTACTGGTTAAGACAACAGCTATTGTCTTGGTGATACTATAATTGGTTTAGGTGCCCTCTTTCAAACTTTCACTATGCATGCACCTAGGAGTGTACACACACACACACACCCCTACACACCCAAACACCGCCCCCCCAATATCCGCTTTTTATTGGCATCATTTAAGAATAAGTTGCATAGATTATGGCCCATTACTTCCCAGTGTCAGAAGTTCAAACAATTACTATGTGATGGTTACTTTTTTGTGTCAACTTAGCTGAATCCTGAAGTACTCAAATATTTGGCTAAACTTTATTTCTGGGTTTATCTGTGAGGGTATTTCTGGGTGAAATTTGCATCTGAATTGGAAGACTCAGTAAAGCAGTTTGCCCTCTCCAGTGTGGGTGGACACCAAACAGTCTGCTAAAGCACTTGACAGTAGGAAAGGTAGAGGAAAGAACTTGTTCTTTCCTACCTTATTACCTGAGCTGGGACATGGATATTCAGCCTCCGTACTCCTGGTTCTCAGGCCTTCACACCCAGACTGAATTACACCACTGGCCCTCCTGGGTTTTCAGCTTGCAGACAACAAATTGTGGGACTTTATAGCCTCCACAATAAGATGAGCCGATTCCTTATTAAAAAAGAATCTCTTCATACACATACACACCCTACTGGTTCTTTCTCCAGAGAACCCTAATAATACACCTTACTTAAAATTTGTAGTTAGTCAGATTCTATAGGTCCTCTTCAGTTCTCTTCTAGCTAACCATCCCCTGTAACTGTAGCTGGTTTTGTTCTAATCTGGTATGAAGAATCATAATAATTCTTGTATTTTTTCTTAAATATATAAAAGAAAGCCTTTTTTTTTAGGTGAAACCAAAATTTCTAGTGAGGGAAATGTATGAAACAGTGCAATAAAAAACAGACATCTATCTCAATAGAGGGGAGCTGAGGTCATTCAAGCAACCTAAAATCATTTTTCATTGGCTTTCTCTGTGCCAAATGCTTAAGTCACTGAGGTTTCTTTCAACTTATCTTTCAGGGGGAAAAAAAAAATCTTACCAAGAGTTAAACTACTGTGCTGGATATACATATAAAATAATGGTATATATCTAAAAATGATTTCATATCCTCTTAATTATGGAAATAATTTTCAAGTCCCAATAACGTACGCATGCATTTTAGGTGTTCCTCTAAACATTTTCTAGGACTTTGGCAAAAAAAGTTAGATACTGGGCTCTGAACTGTGGAATCAAATTTTAACAGTCACCAGAAGGTGTCTTATATGCTGTTAAAATATTTAGGAGTCTTAATCATAATGAAATAAATCAAGGGACTATTCTAATCATAAAAATGACAAAGGTTTTCACAAGAAAAATGAACAGGTCTTAGTATTTTCTACATAAGAGTTACATGATGGCATCATCATTTAAGGACTAGGACTGCACATCCTCAAGGGGAAAAAGCCACAATTTTTCTCTCAGTAGGTTTTAATTATTTGGCTCTCTGCAGCAGGTAATGAGTTAGGCTACCTGATTTAAGTTTCTCCTTAGTATGCTGATTCTCTGAATCACTGTGTAAGGCTTGGAAAAACTTCCCTGAAGCCTAGAACATGCTATTTCCAACACTATTCATTCCTTTATGTAGATCTAAGTTTCCTTCTGGTATCCTTTTCCTTTCACCTGAAAACTTCCTTTAACTTGTACAGTTGTGCTGGGATTAAACTCCTCCAGCTTTTGTTTTTCTGAAAAAAATATATTGACTTCAATTTGAAGAATATTTTGATTAGACACAGAATTCTTGGTTGACATGTTTTTCTTTTAGCAATTTCTAGATGTTGTTCCAGATTTCTGGCTTGTACAATTTTTGACAATAAGCCTGAAGTCATTTTTATCTTTGTTCCTTGGCATGTAATATGCCTTTTTACCTTTGGCTGCCTTAAGATTTTTCTAATCATTGGCATATAAAAACCGCAATTTCATATAACATGCTTTGCTGTATTATTGTATATGTGTGGAGGAGTGGGGGCAGGGGATGTGTTTATCCTACCAAGCATTCACAGAAATGAAGATTGTGGGGTTATAGAACTCATCAAATTGGGAAAATTTGGGATCATTATTTCAAGTGTTTTTCTCTTTTGCCTTTCTCTATTTTTGGAGCTCCAAATACATGTATGTTAGTTGGCTTGATGGTCAGTGAAGCTCTACTTTTACAGTTTTGTGTTTCTCAGTTTAGCTTTAAGTTTCCATTTGCTGTGTTTTTAAAGTCATTTATGTTTCTTTTATACTGTCTAATCTGTTAATGTCATGTGGTGAACTTTTCCTTTTGGGCATATTTTTTTATCTCCAGAAATTCTACTAGGTTCTTTTCTCCCTGTAATTCTTGGAAATAATTAACATAATTCTAGAACTTCCTTGTCTTCTATTTTTATCACCTGTCATTTCTGGGTCTCTTTCCACTGAATAATTTTTCTCTAGGCTATGAGTCACATTTTCTTGATTTCTGTCCAGTACTTTTTATCAGATGCCAGATACTGTGTTATGTCACAGTCTCAAGGTACATAAGGATCAGCTTGCTCTCTTTAAGGTATGCGAAGCACTCTGCTGTGTGTAGAGTAGCTTGCACCTCAGGGACAGTACAGACTGAATGCTAAGCTGGGGCCTCCCAAAATTCTGTCTCTTTAATTTAGTGAGACTACTAGGCTTTGTGTGGATTCCCCTCCCTGCACATGCAAACCAGAAACAACTTCTACGGAGAAAGCTGGGGTGAACACTGAACTCAGCACTTTTGTTTCATTGCACTCAGGTATCATATTCACTTCCCAAAGTCTGAAAACAACTGTTTTTCATGTATTTTATCTAGTTTTCTAATCGCTTATCCTTATTTCTCCTTTGTTGCCTACTATCTTAAAGGTTTATTTGAGAGAGAGCACGCACATGCACGCAAGTGGGGGAAGAGGGAGAGAATCCCAAGCAGACCCCAGTGAGCATGGAGCACAACTTGAGGCTCGGTCCCATGACCCCGAGACCATGACCTGAGCTAAAATCAAGAGTTGAACGCTCAACCCACTGAGCCATCCAGGTGCCTACTATTTTAATCAAATGTTCTTTAAAAAAAAAAAAAAAGGCTGCACTCTTACACATTAAGCTTCTTAAATCCTATGTGTAAAGATTACCAATTTTCAACAATTTTCAGTTTTGTTTTGCTTAACTATGAGAGGATGGATTATAATAAAGTAAGAAGAATGAGAAATTGTAATACTGCAAAGGGATTACTCACCTCTGACCACCACTTAGTTCAGTTAAGTTTTCTTTCCAAGTATTTCCTAAAGCAACCTTGAACTCCAGACCATCCAATACAGTTTGCCCCTCTGGTGGTGCAAGCATAGCATTAGCACCAGGCAAAAGAGTAGAAAAAATAGACCCAAAGTCCTTGTTCACCTGGATTTAAAAAAAAAAAATAAAATTATAGAAGGCTTTCCAAGAACAATCAAATGTTGCTAAGTGCATATTCAATCTGTGCCTGTTACTAACTCAGGTTTTGACATATTATGGCCCATATGACAAATCTGGCGGTGCCCATTCATTTATATATTGTCTATGGCTGTTAGTAGTCTAGTAATCACAACAGAGACTAAACGGGTCACAAAGCCAGAAATATTACCTGCCCCTTTACAGAAAAAATTTACTAAGCTCTGCTCTAACTTCCAAGGGGAACTAAAGGGTATACTTTTAACTCTACCCTGAAATTCTAACTTTTGTAAGCTGTATTATAGGAATCTTCAGAGACACACAACTGTATAATAGGAGACTCAAGTTGCAGTTGGGAGAGGCAGAAATAAAAAACTGTTTATGGCATTAACACGTTCTCTTATAAAACTTGTTTCAGCTAACCTAAAAAGCCTAAGATCAAGGTGAAGTCTAGGAAAAAAAGAGGCATTAAATCAAACCACCAGATCTGGGCAAGGTGCTGAATGGTCTTTTTCTGTAGGCTTCTTCTCAGCCAAAGAAGTTATCAAAAGACAGGAACAGGACTGGACCCCAACAGAAAAAAGCTAAAGAAGCTGTTTGACTTATCCCCATCAAGCCACAGTACATTACCTAGAGATTTAGGGTCAGTATCTAATTGTAATTGGTTAATTTTTGTGCATACACATTTCATCAATAATTTAAGAATTTGATCATTTGTCTTCGAATACACAATAATCTTAGAGTTCAGCAAATTTGAATGTGTACATACACAGGCACAAACCCATGAGGATCTGACGGTCATGTTTTCTAGAGAAATCTAGATACATACAATCAGAATACAGATTTATTAAGGAATCCAGTTTTAAGAGCAATTGCATATATGAGTAATATCCTACACAGAGTTACTAGGTTTTAGTTTTATCTGGGATAGATTTCTAGAGTTAGGTGAGGTTCGTCACAATGGAGAGGACCACTATCTTTTGGGATGATAAAGATAGCAAAGTATTTATGAACACCTTTGGTTCTTTTTCTTTAATTTTTTGGCCAGGCAAGAGAAAAGCACTAAACAGAGGATTAAAACAGTGGACTACACTAAACCCTGAACATGACCATGGATCCCCTGTGGTAATTCCTCCAAAGGGTAAAAGAGAAACATATCAGTTAATGGGCAGAGAAGAATATAGCCCTATTCAAGATAGAAAATGCACTACACATTTATGGACAGATAAAAAGGTGAAATGTAATCGAATTCTGAAAATCCAATATGGTTAAGAAGGAAACAAAAACACAGCCAATGCTGAAAATACTCTGGCTTTCTGAATCGAGCGTGCTGAAGCCAGAAAGAAATATAAAATGCTGATAATAACACTACTTACCTCAACAGGTTGTGAGGATTAAATGAGAAAATTAATATGAGAATGGTACCTGACATATAATAAGCTCTCAGTAAACTTACCTGCTTTGACAGAACCTTGGAAATTGGGGGAACATCAATTTAAAGGATAAATTTGTATTTGCAATAAATCCAAGAACCATGGGGAAAAAACGAGACAAAAGCTCTCATCCAGTGTTAAATCCACATTTATATAAGAATAATGGGACCAGCTTTTTGCATGAATTTTAAAAAAGCAACCACCACAGGGAGATGGAACACTGAAAATAAGTTATAAAGTAGTAAAAACAAGGTGACTGAAAAGGATAATTGTGCTGCCATTACTGAAAATGAAGTTTTCAGAATTCTGAATAATTACAGAATTAAAAAGCAAAAAAGAAGGTGCCCAATTAAATCCTAGAGGCACGGAATTTGTAAAGTACTGAACAGCACAATAACTATGTTTGGAATCTTTTGGCTGAATCTTTTGCTAGGATAGATACAGGAAAACTTCCATGTAAGAGGCTAAGGGATTATCCTAAAGGAGACAAATACATGCAGCCAGGGATGGAGAAATAAGTCAAAAATCTTGAAATGTGCCAAAGTTGTCATACAAAATAAAAAAGGTACTTGGGATTTTGTTGAATGACAGTCTAGTGAAAGAGAATTCTAAACTTCTTGCTTACTGCCCACATTTTGAAGGGCAATGAGGGTGATAGCAGTTAGAAACTAAAGGCAATTTTAACTTTGATTCTATTTTAGGAAAAGAGAATTTCAGTTTTTCCACCTTGAACTATATGATCTTAGGCTATTTCAACTTCCTAAGCTTTGATTTTTTCATCTGTAAAACATGGATGGTTAATTATCAGTTACAGAATTGTTAACATACAAAATGCTTTGCTAAAAACCTATAGAATGCATAATTATGAATTCTGAAATGTAATTAATAACTTGTAATTGCTAAAGAATATGCCAATCTTGTTAAAGAAATGTTCTGAGAAGGAATATTTGACCTCTGTGAGCCTGGGCAAAAGAAACCAAGGAAGTTAGAACCAAAGGGGTCTGTCCTTGGGAGGTGCTTTCCAACAATTAGAGCTTCCCCAGTGCAAAATTGAGACTGCATCCAGCTTCAAGCAGTGGGGTACGGCAGATATTGGACAGAATCTAAGGTTTCAGACAAATGGTATCTCCTTTGAAAGTAACACAGACATGGAAACAAGGTAAGAATGAAAAATAAATCTAGAAAGTTAGAAATTTAACTTAGGAACCAGAGAAGTAGACTATGAGAATATGATGCAGGGACATAAACTTACCTTTGCAAATCAGTAGCAGTCAAGTCCAAAAGGACAGATGCATTTAAAAGTCTAGGTTTTAACTAAGGTGTGTACCTCATTCAAACACAAATCAGCCCATTTTAAATTCATCTCAGTGTATAAACCTGACAATATTCTTCATGCTTGCCTCGTATAGAATAAATGATAATATTTTTGGTTCAAATACCTTTTGCCAAGCAATATTTAGGGCTTGGTTTTTCTTCTGGTCAAGGTCTTCTATAGTTGCAAGGATTTTGGATTTGTCATTTTCTACAATTCTCTTCTTCTTCATCAAGTCATTATACTAGGTAAGATAAAAAGCATACTTAAAAGGAAAATATAAAATTTTCTTTATATTCTAGAATTCAGTCAGGAATAGAGGTTTAATTTTTATATATTAACATATATACTCCTGTTTACCAGAAATATAAACTGCATTAAGAGTCATAATGTAAACCAAATCATAAAGAAAGTAAATAGATCACCTACAGGTAAAATTTAGTTGCTATTGAGAATTTATGGGACAAGCTCCTGAAGTATTTTGAGTCCACTAATATTTCCACCAGATCTTTCTAGCAGCCAAGGCAAAAAAGAAAATGTGTCATATGTAAACTCAAAAGTAGCCCTGGCATACTTTCTTCTTAAGGTCTAAGCAGTGACACGGAAGTTCAATTCCTCATCATGATATATGAGTCCTACATAATTCAGCCCTTACTTATCTCTGACTTTTTGTGGAGTCCCACTCCTCCCCCTGCTCCAGCCATATGGTCTTTTTTTCAGTTCCTTGAACATAATATAATAAGCTCATTACAGCCCTCTAGCTCTTGCATTGTTCTCTCTTCTGAGAATGCTCTTACTCTGTATCTGACATAACTGGTGCCTGTTTCAGTTCAAACATCACATCTTCAGAGTGGTCTTTTCCTGGTTAATGTAGAAACTCACTGAAAAAAAATTTTTTGAGGGAGGCTGCAGAGGGATAATTACACCTTGAGTAGCAGCAGAACTTTCTAAAAGTCTTCTTAACTCATTTCTCCTCAAAGCCTAAAAGGAGGCTCCAAATTCTTCCTTAAAAATTCCAGTCAGTCCTGCTTGCTTCCTTGCTGGCTCTCTGCTTTATGCCCAAGCTTCTAAAACTCTCTACAATTTTCTCTGATTCCTTGTATGATTCCATGTAGTTTCTTATTTGGACAGACACAAAATACAACCAAAAAAGGCCATCTTACTAAAAAATAGAGCCTTTCCCTCTGGTAAGGAAATGGCGGTTGGAGAATTCTTTTAAAAAATATTAGACCAGTTATCCTTATCTAATAAAAGCAAACAAGTAAATAAGTTTCACGATGATATGCACTTCAAACTCAGACCAAAGATTTTCCTCCACAAATATGGCATATATTGCAAAGCTTTAATGGAGAAATAAAAACCAGCAGGAATATTTTATAGATAGATCACAACATGAGCATTATTAGCATATTTGGTATCTAACATAATATAGATTCTTTGTAGATACTAATGTCAGTAACAATTACAAAAAACCCCGTTATAGCAAAACTTCTTAAAAGTAATTGAGCTCATAAGTATTACCACTTTTAGAGAGCTCTCGTAACTCTGATACAAATTCAAACAGAATTTTGCAAAATTAAAGAAGGTATAGGGCATAATATAAAATTACTCAGAGGACCTTCCTATGGAGCTGTCAAGAATACGGATTGCTTTCCACCATGGATTTTTCAGTAACATGGCAGACTGTAGAAGTTTTGTCAGGGTTGGGAAGATGGATAACATTATCAAGTGAGTGTTAAAAACAGAAGATGCTGCTGGACTTACAGATTAGGAGAGGAGTGCTTATGCATATAACAATATTAGTCATTACTTATGTAATGGTTCTAGTATACACTAGAGTCAAAAGGAGGACAATAGTTATGGAATGACTGGTAAGGAGGCAGATAGCAGAGTACACCTTATTATTCAAAGCCCTTTCAAGGCAAGTGAAAGAAAGGATACAAAGTGAGACGTTAACCAGAACAGAAAGTATAGTTTTTATTTACACCAAGAATAAGAAAAGGGTAGAATGTGTTCATGGCAAAGCCAACAGAAAAGTTATTCAAGGTACAATGGAATATATAAACAATTGATGATGCAAAACAATGAAATAAGAAAGAACTGAAAAGGGGAAAACTAATTCAGTATCGAGGGGATCAAGCAAAAGATTTCCTCTAGTAACTGTTGCCAGGGTCACAGAGAGCCATCGAAGCTACTCAGGTGGCCAGACAGTCAAAGGAAAAGGACTTACCCGCTCTTCAGCTTCTGTCAGAACATTCATAGCTCTCATGTTGACATTTCTCCCCAGTTTCTCCTTCATTTCTTGCAACTTCTGAAGTCTCTGACCAGCTTCTTTGGGGTTGTTGGTTTTGAAATCATAGGCACTATTAGGTTGCCCGAAGAGGTGTTTCTCTGTATTAATCCAGTCATAGTCTTTCAACATTTTGGAGACCTAGCCACAGAGGTTAATAGACTCATCTATCATTGTTTACAAATGGACATTTAAAAACCAGTTTCTTGGGGTGCCTGGGTGGCTCAGTCGATTGAGCCTCTGACTCTTGGTTTTGGCTCAGGTCATGATCTCAGGTCCTGGGCTCTGAGCTCAGCAGGGAGTTGGCTTGAGGATTCTGTCCCTCTCCCTCTGGCCCTCCCCTTGTTCGTGCTCTCTCAAATAAATCTTAAAAAAAAAAAAAGCTTCTTAAATATTTAGGAATTTTAAGTCAATGACTCCTTTGTAAAAATGAGGTTTACTGTTAACAGTAAATCTATACTAAGTATGAATATTTTTACCTAGAGAATAGGCTCAAAAAAAAAAAAAAAAAGATCTTCCTATTAAGCATCAGAAGAAGAGCCAACAGCTCAGACATGTTTATATGAAGTATATGTAAAATACTTCCATTAGAATGAAATACAAGCCAGATAAGGCTCCTTCAGATTTTACCAAACTCAATCAATTGCTTCAAAAACAACTTGTGGAAGTTAAAATTCTTAAAGGAATACTTAAATCATAGATTTGGTAAATTTGTGAAAGCCTAATTCTGACAATTCTGAGAAGAATAATTAAAAAACTGCCCTAAACGTTGACTCCATTCCCTTAGCCATTCTCTTTTGACAATGCACTGAAATGTACTTTATATAACGTAAGTATTTAAAAATTTTAAATTACAGGGCTTAAGGAAGACTTTCTTCTAAAATTGTTTAAGGTTGGTTCTGATAGAATCTAATCCTTGTCAATTTATTTATCCTTATTAATTCTATTAATAATTAATTAATTCCAAGCATCACCTCCAGGCTCCAAAGATGATCATTTCTAGTCTGCCTTCCCTGCTGATCCATAAGCTCTATGAAGGCATTCTGGGTACGTGTTGCTTATCCTTATCTTTAGTGCCTGGCCTACTATCTGATACTGATATTTGGTAAACTATATACTTCAAAAATTACTTGACTTTTTAGCAATTACACTTGCAAGTCTCCTTTCACTTCCTTAACTATAAATAAAATCCAACAATCACCTCTACTGGCATTTTCGATTACAAAAAATTATTAACAGTAATATTAACGTTGGTAGGGGCGCCTGGGTGGCTCAGTGGGTTAAAGCCTCTGCCTTCAGCTCAGGTCATGATCCAAGTGTCCTGGGATCCTGCATTGGACTGCCTGCTCGGCAGAGAGCCTCCTTCTCCTTCTCCCACTCCCCCTGCTTGTGTTCCCTCTCTCTTGCTGTGTCTCTTTCTGTCAAATACATAAATAAAATCTTTAGTAAAAATTTAAAAAATATGCTAAGTCATGAACCTGAACAGGCACACATGGCTTTTTCACAGAGTGGGGTGACTGTTTCGTACATTGACTTTTTTGAAGTTAAATCTCTTCTACTTTTAAGGTGCTAAAGATTTAAAAGGCACCAAACTGTTCAACACTCTTCAGAAAACATGATGGGTGAATTACTAAGATTTCATGGGTGCAGCCTCTTAACCAAGCAGTTAATTTCTGCAAAAGCATGTATTCTCTTTAAAGTGTTTAAGATACTGTGTTACATAGAAGAAACTTTTTAAGAGTGACCAAAAAAACTGAGATAACCTCAGAAAGATAGCTGCTTAGCAAAACATCAGATTTCAGATGAGGCTGCAAAACTGACTGTACTGATCCTTACAAGGACATCTGGAAGTCAATTAAGTCATTTTAGAACTTGCCTGTATATATATTTCTGTGAGTTTTTAATTCGTTTTGAAATAGGGTAAATAATATATATTACTACTACGAACATAGTAATAGTTCTATGAATATTTTGGGAGTAAAAAATGGTCAGTTCCACAGGAGACCCCTATTTGGTAAAAACATCTTGGACATAGGAATAAGTACCTGACCTTAAAGAACTAGAAAATCAACAACAGATTAAGCCAACCCCACGCACAAGAAGGGAAATAATCAAGATTAGAGCAGAGATCAACGAGTTAGAAACTAGAGAAACAGTAGAA
>CM052892.1:24252913-24352022 GCA_028534135.1 Potos flavus
TTGTGAGAGGGAGGGGAGGGATGAATTTGGAGGAAATCGGAGGGGTGAAGAACCATGAGAGACTGTGAACTCAGAACAAGGGACTGAGGGTTTTGGAGGGGAGGGTGTGGGGGGATGGGCGAGCCTGGTGGTGGGTATTGAGGAGGGCACGTATTGCATGGAGCACTGGGTGTGGTACATAAACAATGAATCTTGTAACACCGAAAAAATAAAATAAAAGTATTTGGGGAAAAAAAAAAAATAATAATAGCATACTACAAAAAAAAAAAAAGGAATAAGTACCTGAAATTTAGAAACAAAATATTTATGCCATTTGGTGAAAATGAACATTGCTGAGAAGCTGTTAAAATATCTGTAAGCCTCAAAATTACTTTACAATGCAGTTCTGCCATTCATACTGAATTCTTCATTGAGCGGTTTACCGGAATATTTCAACAACTCAGAAGCAAAAATCTGATTACGGGTAAAAATAAACAACACAAACGTGCCTTTGCAGCAGCATCTTCAGCTTCCCGTTTATGTTTGCTGATGTTGTGGTCCAGCTCCTTAATTTTAAGCTGAGAATCATTGTTTTGTTCCTTATGTGTTGCTACTTCGGCATATTTAGCTTTAATTACGTTGTCTTGGGCTGTTATCACTTCTTTTTGCTTGGTCACCTCTTCTTGAGCTTTATTTACAGACTCCTGAAACAGAATTTGAAGACAACATATAGCAAAGTAATATGAACGTATTTTTAGTTTATTAAATGATCATCTAACAAACTTTTGGGTAAGATGGGAATGTGATTACAGGCAGATGGTCACCTAACCCTCTACATTTTATATCCCCATTAAAATGACTAATTTACACACGGGAGTAAACTTGTTTTACCACCAGAAAAAAGATGTGATGCAGTGTTCATGCTGGAAGCAACAAAGCTTCTACTGGATACAGCTTAGTTGGGATCAAGTTGCAGGGGAGAGGAGGGACTATAGGAATCTGACTTTTGAAGTCTCAGAAAAGTGACATTTTTTGGTAGTTAACAAGAAGATAATATGACAGATCCCCAAATATCATTTACCAGGAGGGGCAGAATGTAGGCTGGGGCTTTCTACTTTTCCCTTCAATGAATATAAGCCATATTTACCAGTGACAATGAAAGGCCATAATGTTTGGTTCTAGCACAGGGGTCAACAGAAAAATAAAAGAGAAACTTTTTTGAACAAATAGATCTGTGGCACAAACAAAAACCTTCTTGCTTTGACTTTTATTATCCCCCTGCTTCCCAAGGTTGAAGCTACTCTATCCCCAAAGTGGATAACTGCAATTCAGTCTATCACCAAACCCTTGCCCCACAAACCCCTATGCTTCATTCTAGATCTTAAAAGAACTCACAAATGTCTAAACCAAAAAAAACATAGTTCAACTCATATTTAGGTAAAAACCTAAGTAGGACAACCTGCTACAAGCCTCTAAGGAAGAATGTTTCCTCATGATGAAAAGCACAAATAAAAAATTTAGCTATTTTTTAGGCATGCTCATTAGGAAATGATCATTTTGAGCAACAAAGAATACTTAATGTTATGGTTAGGTTATTGAGTGTGCTCAAAGTGCTTTAATTTCCTCGTAATATTTAATCTGTGTCATTAGAGGTCTTTTGAGGAAGGAATAAATCATGACATTCATATTAAAAACCTAAAGGTATTTTAGCTTTTTGAAACCTTTGAAGAACAAGAAAAGAAAGTGAAAAATACTCTGGTGATATTAACCAAAGGGAAAAATAAAAGACACAGGTTTATTAACTAACAAACACCGTATCTAAAAAAATCATGTATATGAAGATTCTCTCATGCCTACAGGTTGAAAATTGCATTGCAGGGGCGCCTGGGTGGCTCAGTAGGTTAAGCGTCTGCCTTCGGCTCAGGTCATGATCCCAGGGTCCTGGGATTGAGGCCTACATTGGGCTCCCTGCTCAATGGGGAGCTGTGGGGAGGAGGGGAGCCTGCTTTTCCCTCTCCCTCTCCTCCTGCAGCTACCTCTGCTTCTGCTTGCTCTCTCTCTCTCTCAAATAAAATCTTTAAAAAAAAAAAAAAAAAATCACAGTTTTGACTATTTTAATCTTTTTTATAATAGGAAATCTGTCACTAAGGTTAACAGAAATGAAATTTTAGTTTTGTCTCATTAGTTGGTAGGCAATTTCTTTTCCTAGCCTCCTGGGAGTATCCTTTGATACTCTTATCAAAGAAAGGAAACAATTTAGAATGCAGAGCCTGAAAGAACAACCTTTAAAAACTAAGTGATCCAATTTACAATTTTCCATAAAGAGAAATGGAAATAGATACATGTTCTGACTTTGGCTTTATTTAGGTTGAGAATGGAGTAGCTTATTTTCACATTTATCTTTAGAAACGCATATCTAATTTTTTAAAAATTCTACAACATGATGTCAGTGAAAGACAGCAGAAAATATGGAGGGAGAAAATGAAAGGTATGAGATTAAGACAACTCAGAAAAAAACTAGATACTTTTAAAAGCAAATTTACTTTGGAGGCAAAATAGAAACTGAACAGAAACTAGAAAATTTAATAAGCAACACAAAACCACCAAGCTGAGAAGCATTTAATTTCAAAAAAGAGTAAAAACTTATTCTATTGATTTGACAAGGTGTTAAAAACAAAAAAACTTGAATTTAGTCATGAAGAGAATCAAGAGGAAAGACCTATTTTCCAAAATACCACATGCTACAATCATTTCAAAGGAAAAACATAAAAGAAAATGTAGAAGTAGACAACACAAAGCAGGCAAAACCCCCACAATGAGGGTTAAATGAATGCAACTCCCTTTTTGAAAGCTATCTACATTCAGTTAACCTGAAAATCAAGGATATTATTTACCAACAGTATCAATAGCAACATGACAGAAAACTTCAACATGGTGACGTCAGTGATACTGTACTACACATTTATAAGTTGCTGAGAGCAAGAAAAAAAATTTATAACTATGTGGTGACAGATGTTAACTAGACTCATTAGGGTGGTCATTTTGCAATATATACAAATTAGGCTGTACCCTTGAAACTAATACCTATCAATTATACCTCAATATGAAACAAAACAATTCAAAGTCAAAATCAAAGAAAGGGACAAGAGAGTAGCCAATATTCATGACAGACAATCTCTAATAAAGACATACCACAATATGAATTTGCAGGTGACAGAATATCTTCTAACATGTGAAATCCCCTCAGCCCTAAATCCATCCTTTACTTCCCTGCTTCTGATATCAGAACATTTCTCCCCCACTAGCAGCAACTGTAGTAAGCCTCACCAGTAAAGGATGCTATAGGGAAACTGTAGAAAGAGGCTTTACATCCCAATTCTGGCATGCTTTTCTCAAAGGCAAGTTTGTCGGTGCCAGGGCTAGCAGCTTGCATGGCTGCCCTGACATCAGCAGAGGGGGAAAGGGGAGCAGGGCTTTGCAGCATGTTCACATGGCCAATTTCCCCTGGCATCCAATGTGGCATTTCCCTATGGATGACTTCACTGCACGACAGCAAACTTCACCACCAGGGGGCCACAGTATGTCTTCTCTGACTAGATCTGGTTTTCAGCCCTACGAGTACAGTGAGGCTCTTTGCCAGGTTTGTTCCTTCCATGGATGCACTCGCTCAGCCCTTCGGGTGGTAACAGCTATTCCCCATGTCTGCTGTTCCTATTATTATTTAGCATTCTCTCTACTCTTCAGTGATCAATCCCACATCATTCCAAACTCCTACTGTAGTCAATTTTTTATTTAAACTTTGCCTATCTGAACTACCGTGTAGTTTTTGTCTTGCTATTTCTCCAATATGGTAAGTAAACATTACCTTGTTTTTAGCCACCTCAGCTGCCATTACTTCAATCTGTACTTCATAGGATTTGATAGCTTCATTTACAGCTTCGAGTTGTTGCTTATAGGATGCATGTTCTCTCTTGAGCTCTTCAAGCTCCAGAGTGATAGCTTCAACTTCCTGTAAGAAACCATGATCTACACATTCAATAGGCTAACTACTGAAAAATGAATATATACATGTCAACAAAATTAGTAAGATTCTCATGCAGGTAAGACCCACAGCTTAGTTTTTCAACTACCAAAACACATATAAACTGTTTCCCCTTGAAGAAAGGAAATTTACTTTCCTACAGTATGAAAAAAAAAAAAAAAAAATGACAAATGTATGTAGTTTTTACAGGTTCAAAGAAATTAGCATAAACTATTTCCTTTATCCTTTTAGTCATATAGAGATAAATACAGAATTCTACGTAAGAGATAAATTAGCAGAGGGAACGCTTTTTTTAAAACAATGTCAAAAAAAAGTTTCTCAATTTTCTTCTTTTCCATTATACCTTTTAGTTTGTTAGAAGATACTCTGTGCAGGGATTTAGTGACAGAATATGAGGAAAAATAGATTTCAATAAAATTGTCTAGAAAAGTGATTCAGAGCAGTCTTTGGAGACAGAAAAGGCTAGGTTCAAATTCCAGCTTTGGCACTATCCAAAAGATAAAAGCAGTCATCACCACCAGTCTACAACTGAATGGCACTTTGTAAATGTAACATGCTTTGTCTTGTATCCATCTTTCACAGTATCCATTCATATATGATCACCAAATAGAAATGTCACCACTCAAGCTGACACGACTTAGCTCTACTACAGGATACAAGCTTTGGTCTACTCTTAAGCATTTACAAAAAGGCAATTTTGCTCTTTCTCTAAAATTAGCAAGACAATGCAATCCATCCTTACAATTATGACCCTACAAGATTTTCAGCAAAATGTGTTTTAATTTGACTTAAAAGATGAATAATTTATTTCCTAAAGAAGCATAGTATGCTTTTAGATGTTGTGGTGAATACTGATGAGTACGGCCAGCAAAGAAGCTCTACCACCTGCAGCTCTATATTGATAATAAAAGATTGGTTCCACTTCAAGAGAGGTTATTACCTGTTGTTTTTCTTTCATTTTCTTACTAGAAGCATCTGCTTTTGTTTTGGCAAAATCCAGTTTTTCCTGGGCATCCTTCAGTTCTCGCTCTCTTTCAGCCTCTGCATTTTTCATTTTATTCTCCAATACTTCATATTTTTCTTCTGCTTTTTTCTGAATTTCTTTGGTGTTTTTTAAGGTCTCCTCACTTTCCTCTGCATCATAAAGTAGGTAAATATGGCTAAATGAGGTCCTCCAACTATTAGAAGTTATAGATAATGGTTTATAAAAGCCTTATAAATTCACCTTTTAATAGAAGAAACAGTCTGAAAGATTGGAGGCTAAAATTTAAAAACTAACTGTTCCAACCTTATTCTAGAAATGTTATGTTGAAATACGGATCCTACCTAGTCCAGGGCCAGATGGCTTTACTGGTGTATTCTACCAAACATTCAAAGATTTAATACCTAGCCTCAAAGTTTTTCAAAAAACAGAAGAGGAGGGCACACTTCAAAACTCATAAGGCCACCATTACCCTGATATCAAAACCAGACAAGAACACGAGAGGGGGGGAAAAAAAAATTACAGCCTAATAACCCTGATGAACCCAGACACAAAAATCTTCAGCAAATGTTAGCAAACTGAATTAAACGATACATTAAAACGATGATACACCATGATCAAGTGGGATATATCCCAAAGATGCAAGGCTGGTTTAACATCTGCAATCAATCAATGTGCTACACCACATTAACCAAATGAAGGATAAAGAGCATGTTTTCAATAGATGCAGAAAAAGCATTAGACCAATTTCAACATCCATTTATGATAAAACTCAACAAAGTGGGTATAAATGAAATGTATCTCAACATAAAAAAGGCTATACAAGACAAGCCCACAGCTAACATTGTACTCAATACTGAGAAGCTGAAAGTTTTTCCTCTAAGATCAAAAACAAGACAAGGAAGATTCTTGCCATTTTTCATCAACATTGTACTGGAAGTCTTACTCAGACCAATGAGGTCAAACAAACAAATGAAGGCATCCAAATTAGAAAGGAGTTAAACTATCTCTATTTGCAGATGACATATTATAGACAGAAAATCCTGAAGACTCCACCAAAAACTCAGAACAGACAAATTTAATAAAGTTGCAGGATACAAAAATCAATGTACAAAAATCTGTTTCTATGTACTAATAATGAACTGTTAGAGAAATTAAGAAAGCAATCCTATTTATAATTACATCAAAAAGAATACCTAGGAGTAAATTTAACCTAGGAGGTAGAAAGACACATACAGAGAAAACTATAAAGCACTGATAAAAGAAATTGAAGAAGACACAAATAAATGGAAGATATGCTGTACTCATGGATTGGGAGAATACTGTTAAAATGTCCATATTACCCAAAGCAATCTGCAGATTTGTTGAAATCCCTATCAAAATCTTAATGGCATTTTTTCAGAAATAAAACAATCCTAAAATCTGTATGGGATCATAAAAGATCCTGAGTTATCAAAGCTATCTTGAGAAAGAACCACAAGGGTGGAGACATCATACTTCCTAATTTAAACTATAATACAAAGCTATAGTAATCAAAACAGTATGGAATTAGCATTAAAATCAGACACATTAGTCAATGAACAAAACAGAGCCCAGGAATAAACCCATGCACATATGGTCAATTAATTTATGACAAAGGAGCCAAGAACATACAATGAAGAAGGGATCGTTTCTTCAATAAACGGTGCTAGGAAAACTGGACAGTTACATGCAAAAGAATGAAACTGAACCACTACCTTATACTACACATAAAACTTCATTCAAAATAGATTAAAGACTTGAATGTAAGACCTGAAACCATAAAACTCCTAGAAAAAAACATAAACATAAGTGATAAGCTCCCTGGCATTGGTCTTAGCAGTGACTTTTTTTTTTTTTTTTGATTTCACACTCAAAGCAAACATAACAAAAGCAAAGATAAGTGGATAATATCAAACTAAAAAGCAAGAGCAAAAAAACCCATCAATAAAAGGCAACCTAACGAATGAGAGAAAACACGTGCACATCATTTATCAATAAGGGGTTAATACCCCAAATACATAAAGAACCCATACAACTCAAAAAGCCAGTCTGATTAAAAAATGGGTAGAGTATCTGAATACACACTTTTCTACAGAAGATACAATTAACAGTTACATGAAAAGATGCTCAACATCACTAAGCATCAGGGAAATAAAAATCATAACTATAATGAGATACCATCTCACATCTATTAGAAGGGCTATTATCGAAAAAAACAAATAACGAGTGTTGGAGAGGATATGGAGAAAAAGGAACCCTCACTGCTGGTGGGAATGCAAACTGGCACAGCAACAGTGGAAAATAGTATGGAGGTTCCTCAAATAATTAAAAAATAGATACGATCTAAATAAAAGTTCCACTTCTGGGTATTTGAAGAAAACAAAACACTAACTCAAAAATATATATATGCACCCCTATGTTCACTGCAGCATTATTTATAACAGCCAAGATCTGCAAACAACCGAAGCATCCACCCATGCACGAACAGATCAAGAAAACGTATGTGTGTAATATACAATGGAGTATTACTCAGCCATAAAAAAGAAAACCTTGCCATTTGCAACGACATGGTTGGATCTTGAAGGCATTATGCTAGGTGAAAAAAGAGAAAAAGAAATACAATACGCTATCACTTACATGTGGAATCTTAACCAGTTTTAAAAAAGCCTAGCTAATGCATACAGAGAACAGATGAATGGTTGGCAGAGGTGGGGGCGTGAACAAAATGGGCTACTTTTTAATTTTATAAAAGGGGAAGTAAATATATTAGTGGGAATATTGACCTAAAGAATGATAAAAGCTAAAACTACCATATACAATTAAGTTCTAATTAAATGTAAGACACGTTCTTAAAATTAGGGTTAGACAGCTATAAAGTGAATTACATCAAACATTAAAAATTTCTGTTTAACAAAAATACTATAAATAAAGTTAAAAGACAAGCATATAAACCAAAAGATATTCGTAATGCAGATAATCTACAAAAAATCAGAACTCTTAAGTATGAGAACAATAGAAACAAACCATAAACAACTCAAAAGAAAAATGGGGAAAAGAAGAGAAAATTCACATAAGTAGAAACCAAAAAGTCTGAGGAACATACATAGATCCCAAGCTTCAGCAGCAAATCAGGATCTGCAAGTTAAAATACTAATGTACTATCTCTTCAGAACAATCAGATTGGAGATAGTTTAGTCTTTTGAGAAAAGAAAGGATTTGGAGAAATGAGAACTTTCATACACCACTGGTGGAAATGTATACTGCTGCAAAAGGGCAGAACTTGGCAATATAATAATAATATCTAATAATAAAAATATTTAGAGTGATCAATTCAAATATATAATAAAGAGGAGATCTAAGATATCTAAAGTAAGGTTAAGCACAAAATGTTTTTATCTTACCAATGATTTTTTTAAGAGCATCTAATTCTTCTTGTTGCTTATGATATGAGCTTTGCTGGAGCTTGGTTTGCAATAAATCTGCCTCCTCAGTTTTCAACTCCCACTGCTGTTTTAGTTGGCGATAACTTAGAAAAAGAGAAATTTACAATAAATTATCACAACTTTTCTGATATTTGAGATATGCATTTAAACTATAGGCTCTTACCTAAAATAAGCTCACAATATAAACAATGTAAGATGTCACTGGTTACAAGAATAGCTTTGATGACTCATGTTTTTGAGGCATCAAATTCAAGTCTGATTTGGTCACTGAAGTTTAAGGACTCTAAATGACCAGTACTGATAATAACTATTTACAGAAATACTCTTTAATTTTAGAAAACGCTAAAAATAACCTTGGAATAAATAGGTTCCCTTAAACATGGTCTCTCCGACTGATCCTTACCAAGAAGAAAAACTCCACAATAGCTCCCCACCACAAAAACACATCAAAATATAACCACCACACAAAATTTCAAAAATCTGGTTATCAATTCCCATTTTCAAATATTAAACAAAGTTCCCTAAATTTTGTAATGAGACTGATAGTTTAAAAAGGTACAGTACTGAACTTAAACATTACAGTGCACTCTTCTTGCAAATCCTAAAATTCTAGCCCACTTCTAGCTGCTGAAAATTCTTTCTTTGGAAGGTATTTAGCTAATTCAGCTGCAGTGAAATTTCAAGCTGTAATAAATTCACAAAGAAACTTGGCACTAGAAATTCATGAGGTCTGAGAAAAAAGGAAGGAAGCAACTTATAAAACATAAATACTCCCTAGAGTATTCTTGCCTGAGAATGCTTGACAGCAATTAAAGCCATAATTTTCAAGCCATTTCTCAATTCATTTAAAAACATGGAGTGCAGAAATTTGAAAAAAGTTAGAAGCTATTTTCCTAATATGGTCCATGAAAGAATGGCTTTAGGACCTTTCCACTTTCATATTTCAAAAGTAGGCTCCATACCCTGCATGGAGCCTAACACAGGCCTTGAACTCACAATCCTCAGATCAAGACCTGAGCTAAAATCAAGAGTCAGATGCTTAACTGACTGAAGCACCCAGGCACCTCCTACTCTCATATTTTTAAAAATCTATTTCCTTTCCTTGACCTCAATGCCACAATCAGTCCAGAAGACAATTCTGCAAAATAACTTTATTCACTAGTATTGGATCATTTAACAGTTCTAAGCCAAATGCAACTATAAACTCATTGCCTTGCCAAAGCTTCCACAGATCTCAGTAATCTTCTTCCCATCTTTTTCAGAGAGAAAAGTTCATTCACTTTTTGGTAATTTATGTTAATGAAGGTAAAAGTAGGTTTTACATGTATTATGTTTGAAAGTGGGCATTTTGATACAATTTCTATCTTAGAATGATTATGACCATCTCTTCCATATGTATAGTATGCCAAGAAAGTTTTGGCACCATTCCAAGCTTTGGTAATTCAGAAGATGAATGCTAAAAATTTACAAATATATATACATATATATTTGAATACACACACACATATATATATATATTGAAGTTTATCTACATACATATTTTAACCTTTATTTAGTATTGTGAATTCTGAATAAAATGTTTGATTTTAGCTGTTCCCATTTGTCATCTTTAGAGAGACTAGAAAAAATTAGACACATTCAAATAATATACTTTTTAAGTTTGTGGCATTTTCCCTCTTCGGACTTAAGCATTATCTAATATGTTTTACCAATTTAACACTTTTTATTGTGTTTTGCCAGCTATATATATGAAAACAAGATGGAAGAGATTTGTGTTTGGTTCACTGCTACATTCCCACTCCTAGAAGAGTACTTGGCACACAGGAGGCACTCAGTAGTAAATAACATTAACTGAAAGAAAAAAGGTTACATTAAATAGCATGATCCCAATTTCAAAAAAAATAAACATATGTATCTATCCATATCATACACAAACAGAAGTAACCTAAAAAGCACACAAGCATACCCATATCCACACCCATACTGAAGAAACATTGTAACATGAACTTGTTTACTTCCTCAGTAGGCAACCCAGTGATCTTTATTATCTACAGGACAACCACAAGCTGCTAAACTTAATGTTGGCATCTGAAACGATGCTATACTGTTTATAATTTAAATCAAGGACTCCAGTATCCTCTGGTATCAATCTCCAGAGTATCTGTGGATTTCCCCACCAATCCCAGTAAAATGTTAACAATATATCTCAACGGGGAAAGAAAAATATTTGGCTGATTTTTTTTTCTTCCTTTTGTTTAATTAGCTTTCTCTATTTCCTTAAAACAAAGACATTATTTTTATCAGAAAAAGGTAAAAAAAAAAAAGATATGCAAGTTATCAACTCATGAAAGAAGGCAGAAGTTGTATTTCTTTAGATAAAATTCTTTCATTTTCTACCATGCGAGTTTTTGACCAAAAACTTAAAAATATAACGTAATCTGACAAAAGTCTTACTTTTCAGCTGTGTTTTTAAGACCTGCTAATTCCTCATCTAGAGTCTGTAGTTTATTCTCCTTGATTCTGAGTTCATCTTGAACATCTTTGAGTTCTTGAAACTTGGTTAAAATAGAAGCTGCCTGGGATCGAGCACCTGATAGAAATAAATTGTAACAGGCCTTAGACATTAAGTTATTGCATATTTAGTAGACAAAAACTTTCTAAGAATTATACTTGAAAAGATTCAATAGCTAATCTTTTATAGTAAGCTTATAAAGATACAGAATTCATTTTATCATTAGAATCTTAGGGCATACATACTTGATAAGAAAATACTTCTAAGCAGATGTGATAGATTGTTTATTTAAAATAATCACTGCCCATCCCTACTACTGGGCCCATTCCTCTCAGGGCCATTTTCCTCTCCAGTATCAGCTTAGCCATGTGGTTTGCTTTGGCCAATGAAATGGAAAATGTGCCTCCTTTGAAAGTAAGCTTTAAAAGATAGCACATAATTCACCATTTGTTTTCCCTCCCCCGAGAAAAGCATGTTCAAAGTAGGAGCTATTTTTTCCTTCAGCCTGGGTTCCTGAATGAGAATAACACTGAACAGAGAGATAAATGACCTACAGGTAAAGCAGCATAATTATGGTACTTATTATAAGCGACTTATATTTGTGGGCTATTTTTTACCACATCATAACCTGTCCTACACTTTGATATAGCAGAGGAAGCTGAGGAAATTGGTTTCACTGTATAAGCAACTATAATTGTCTGACAATAATAGGTTGAGTTATGTTGTCAAGAAAACTCTAGGTTTGATGGGAGAATGCAAAGGTCAATTAGCAATGCTATATGAGCACTTCGGTAATATGATACAGGGATAGATATTTGCCATCCCTAAAGTAGGAACTTCAAGAACATCCAAATCAAGGAAATCTAAAAAGTTTCTTCTATTTTACATATTTAAAAATATTTGATCTCTCTTTATTCTCCAATTATAGATACTAATCCTCTTATTGTATATACTGGAATTCATTTCACGGCTATTGTTTTCTTGGCCTAGAAAGAAATTAAGTCACAGGCATCATACAGTCTCTTGATTTGGTTAAAAGCACAAACGGTAAAAAAATAAAAAATAAAAAATAAAAAAAAAAAAAAAAATAAAAGCACAAACGGTGAAAACAGATAACCTGAATTCAAATCCTGGACTTTGCCACTTACCCGCAAGTTATTTAACCACTTTGTACATTAGTTTCTACAACTGTATATGTAGATGATAGCAATATACCTACCACATAGTTGCTATAAGGATGAAAGGAGTTCATTATTTAAAGCCCTGAGAATACGTCTTCATAAAGTAATAGAAATGTTGTATATCTGCATTGCCCAGTTACCTATTAACTATTTGTAGTCATAGAGTCCTTGAAATGTGACTAGGACAATCGAGGAAATTGTTTTTATTTAACTTTAATTATCTTAATTAAATGTAAAGAGCCACATATGGTTACTGTACTGGACAGCACAGTCTTACAATGTTGCCTGGTACATAGGAAGTACTATTCAGGGTTTGTTAGCTACTTGATCACTCAACATAGATCTGGAAACTCAATGTGGCAAATGTTAGAATAAGAAGAATATGATCATTAACTTATTCTCAAGGACAGATTTAATCTTTTTGTTTTACTTTTCACATATGCAGTGGCATATACCCAAATTAGAACTTAACGTTTCCTGAACAAGGGTAAAAATCTACTGAATTAAAAAAAAAATTTTCCAGTGGCTAGAATATCCTAATTGGACAAAAAATGCAAGAGGGAAAAAAAAAACAAAACAAAAACTTACAGACTTGAGAAAAATTTTAAAAAAGCAACAGGACAACAGGACTGATTATTACAGTATGAGCTCCTTGAGGGCTAAGACACTTTATAATTTCTCCGTATTTATTTATTTATTTTAAAAGACTTTATTTAATTGAGAGACAGAGAGAGTGAGAGAGAGCATGAGAGGGGAGAAGGTCAGAGGGAGAAGCAGACTCCCCGCGGAGCTGGGAGCCCGATGCAGGACTCGATCCCAGGACTTCAGGACCATGACCTGAGCCAAAAGCAGTTGCTTAACCAACTGAGCCACCCAGGTGCCCCTAATTTCTCTGTATTTAGTTAAATAGCTGTGACACGGTAGGTATCCTTAAGTTAGAAATGAAACTCTGGATCAAGTCATTCCAAACCCACAACTTCCTGTTTCAAAAAACAAAACAAAAAAGTCCCATCCTATTTATCAGAGTTTTGATGACAAAATGATATAAAACCTATCTCTGAGATTTGCAGGGAAGATGGAAGCAGAATAGAAGGACCCTAGGCTCACCTCATACCATGAATACAACTAGATAACTATGATATCATCCAAAATACCCGAAATTGACCTGAAGACTGGCAGAACTCCACAAGTAAAGGCAGAAAAGAGACCACACCAAAGAAGGTAGGAAGTGTGGAGACGTGATTTGGGAGAGAAATGGCTGCCGTGGTGGGGTGGGGTGGGAGCTGTGGTCAGAACTGGACTAGCACACGGGAGGCCACACAGGGAAGACAAATCCCCATAACGACTGGCTTCAGAAGTGAGAGGAGCCAAATTTCATTGAGTTTTGGCAACCAGCAGAGCTTAAAACCTACAGTTTTAAAGGTCAGCGTGCTTGGCTCTGGGAGAGTCCCAAGGGTATTGTCTTTGGACAGAGAATGGAGAAAACAGCCCAAACAGCATGGTAACAGCTTTCTGAAGAGCACCTGGGGCACACGGTGGGGAGGATGTGAGTTCATCTGGAAGCATGTCCCAGAGAGGCAGCGTTCAGACACCTCCTAGAACAAAGGAATGAGCAGACATCATTTCCCTCTCCCACCTCTCAGTGTAAACACAGGAACCAATCCAGCAGACACTTGCTACCTAACATCCTTACACCAAACTCCATCTCCCATGCTCGGGTGAATTCCGCCTTCCCAATCACTCTTGCCTCAGTCTCAGGAAGGTAGGTTCCCACCCCTAGAAGAATGGTCCAAAGCCCTGGCAACACCATGTCTCCCAATCTGGGAATTTTACAGGGCCTCGGTTCCACTGGCAACAGGTCTCACTTCACAGAGACCAGAGCACACCTCGTCAAAAATGCTCCATATTCAGGGCAGGGACTAACTACTGCCCACAACAGGCAAAGAGAGCCTCTGCAGACAATTGGCTTGAAGGACACAATGCAGACACTCCCGGAAACACCAGGTCCTGAAGAATAGGGGACCCTATACTGCTGGGCACTCCATCAAGCTATTACCATCAAGAATAGGAAAGGACTTTCCTAACACAGAGAAACAGGCAGAAACTTCAACAAAATGAGAAGAAAGAGGAATTTTTCCTCAAGAACAGGACAAGGTCACAGCCACAGATCTAAGCAAAACAAATACAAGTAACATGAGTGAAAGAGAATTTATTTAATTTTAAAGATTTTATTTATTTTTGTGAGAAAAAGAGCAGGCGCATGAATGCACAAATAGAGGGGAGGGGCAGAGGGAGAAGCAGACTCCCCATTGAGCAGGGAGCCTGATGTGGGACTTGATCCCAGGACCGGGGATCATGACCTGAGCTGTAGGCAGATGCTTAACCAACTGAGCCACCCAGGTGCCCTGAAAGAGAATTTAAAGTAATGATCATAAAGTTATTGCACTTGGAAAAAAAAGTGGAAGACATCAATGAGACCCTTAATGCAGAAATAAAAAAAGAACTAATCAGAGATGAAAAGTGCAATAAATGAGATTACAAACACCCATGATGCAACAAACAGTAGACTGGAAGAAGCAGAAAAGCAAATTAATGACTAGAAGAGGGATGGAAAATAACCAAACTTGAGAGAAGAATTATGCAAAAAGAGAACAGACTTCGGGAACTCAGTGATCTCCATTAAGTGTAGTAACATTCATATTGTAGGGATCCCAGAAGAATAAGAGAGAGAATAGGGGGTATAAAGTTTGAAGAAATAATACCTGAAAACTTCCCTAATCTGGGGAAGGAAACAGAACTAGATCCAGGAGACATGAAGAATCCCCCCCAAAATCCACAAAAGCAGATCCACATGAAGACATATTGTAATTAAGATGTCTAAATGTGGTGATAAATTTTAAAAGGATCAAGACAAAAGAAGACAGTAACCTACCAGGGAAACCACATAAAGCTATCGGCAGATTTTTTCACCAAAATCTTTGAAGGCCAGAAGGGAGTGGCATGATATACTGAGAGTGAATGAGGAAAAGATGCAGCCAAGAATATTCTCTCCAGCGAGGCTATCATTCAGAATAAAAGGAGAAAGAAAACTTGCCAGAAAAACAAAAACTAAAGCAGTTCATGGCCACTACACCAGACCTGAAAGAGACTGACTACGAAGAAAAGACCAAAGTGACAGTAAGAAAGTAGGGAACACAGTAGTAATAAAAATGATATTTCTTTAAAAAAAAAATCAGTCAAGAAATTCACAAAACACAAGGATGTACAATATCCAAATACCCAAATGTGGGGAGGAGAACAGTAAAAATGGGCTCAAACTTAAGCAAATTGTTTCCTAATATAGACTGCTATATGCAAAAGATACTTTATACGAACCTAAAGATAGTAAAAAATCAAAAACCACTAAGAGAAATGCAAGGAAGAAAAAGGAATGCAAATAATATCACTACAGAAAACCAGCACACATGAAAGAGGAGAAAGGACAAGAAAAACTTCAGAAATAAGTAACAAAACAGCAATAAATACATACCTATCAATAATTATTTTGAATGCAAATGGACTAAGTGCTCCAATCAGAAGAAATAGAGTGACAGAATGCATTTAAAAAGAAAAAAAAGACCCATCTATATGCTGCCTATAAAGAGACACATTTCAGACCTAAAGACACCTGAAATTGAAAGTGAGGGGATGGAGAAACGTTTATCATACAAATGGATGTCAAAAGAAAGCTGGAATAGACCTACTTATGTCAGACAAAATAGATTTTAAAACAAAGACTATAACAAGAGACAAAGACACTATATTATAATAAAGGGGACGGACTATCCAACAAAAAGACATAACAACTGTAAATATTTACACACTCAACATGGGAATACCCAAATATATAAAACAGTTAATAGCATAAATGAACTAATCAATAGTCATACAATAATAGTAGGGGACTTTAACACCCCACTTACATGAATGGAAATATCAGTCAGAAAATCCACAAGGAAACAATGGCTTTGAAGGACACACCGGACCAAATGGATTTAACAAATATATTCAGAACATTTCATCCTAAATAGCAGAATACACATTCTATTCAGGTACACATGGAAAATTCTCCAGAACAGATCACATATTAGGCCACAAAAATAGCCTCAACAAATTCAAAAAGACTGGAGTTGTACCATGCATCTTTTCGGACCACGACACTATGAAACTAGAAATCAACCACAAGAAAAAAGTCCACAAAGAGCACAAATACATGGAGAATAAAAACATGCTGCTAAATAATGAATGGGTCGACCAAAAAAAATCAAAGAAGAAATCCAAAGATACATAGAAACAAATGAAAATGAAAACACAACAGTCCACAAAACTTTTAGGATGCAGCAAAAGCAGTTCTAAGAGTAAAGTTTATAAAGACGGAGCTGTAAGACCTGAAACCATAAAATTCCTGGAAGACAGTACAGAGAGTAATGTCACTGATATAGGTCACAGCAACATTTTTCCAGACACATCTCTCAAGGCAAGGGAAACAGAAGCAAAAATAAACATTTGGGACTACATGACAATAAAAAACTTCTGCACAGCAAAGGAAACAATCAACAATACTAAAAGACAGCCTACAGAATGGGAGAAGATACTTGCACCTGACTTACCTGATAAAGGATTAGTATCCAATATATCAAAAAACTAATAAAACTCAACACTCAAAACCCAAAAAACCCAATTAAAAAATGAGCAGAAGACATGAAAAGACATTTCTCCAAATAATACAGATGGCCAATAGACACATGAAAAGATGCTCAACATACTCCGCAGGGAAAGGCAAATCAAAACTATGAGGTATACCTCACATCTGTCAGAATGGCTAAAATGAAAAACATAAGAGACAAGTGTGGCAGAGGATGTAAAGAAACAGGAACTCTTTTTGGTGGGAATACAAACTAGTGCAACCCCTGTGGAAAACAGTATGGAGGTTCCTCAAAAGGTGAAAAATAGAACCACCCTATGATCTATCAATCACACCACTGGATATTTACACAAAAAATACAAAAACACTAATTCAAAGGGATACATGCACCCTTATGTCTACTGCAGCATTATTTACAATATCCGAATTATGGAACCAGCCCACCTGTCCATCAACTGAAGAATGGCTAAAGAAGAGGTGGTGTATGTATGAATGTATACATATACACACACACAATGGAATATTATTCAGCTATAAGAAAGAAAGAAATCTTGCCATTTGTAAAGACATAGATAGAACTAGGAAATATAAGGCTAAGTGAAATAAGTCGGTCAGAGAACACCATATGCTTTCACTCATTATGTGGACTTTAAGAAACAAAAGAGAAAAAGAGAGATAAGCCAAGAAACAGACTCTAAACTATAGTGAACAAACTAATGGTTACCAGATGAAGGGTTGGTAAGATGATGGGTGAAATGCGTTACAGGGATTAAGGAGTGTACTTGTTGGGATGAGCACTAGGTATTGCATGAAATTGTTGAGTCACTAAATTGTACACCTGAAATTAATACATTACTGTATTTTAACTATACTGGAATTAAAATTTAATAAAAAAGAAAAAACTTGGGGCACCTGGGTGGCTCAGTGGGTTAAGCCTCTGCTTTCGGCTCAGGTCATGATCTCAGGGTCCTGGGATCGAGCCCTGCATCGGGCTCTCTGCTTAGCAGGGAGCCTGCTTCCTCCTCTCTCTCTCTCTCTGCCTGCCTCTCTGCCTACTTGTGATCTGTCAAATAAATAAATAAAACCTTTAAAAAAAAAAAACTTATACAATCAATATTGCATGATTCTCCTTTTCACTGTTATTTTTGTTTTTTATTTAAATTCAACTTAACTAACATATACTGTATTATTAGTTTCAGAGGTAGAATTTAGTGATTCACCAGTTGCATGTAACACCCGGCGCTCATTCCATCAAGTGCCCTCCTTAATGTCCATCACCCAGTTATCCTAGAAATCCCACCTTCCCTCCAGCAAACCCCATTTGTTTCCTAGAGTTAAGAGTCTCTTATGGTTTGCCTTCCTCTGTTTTCTCTTATTTTTCCTTCCCTTCCCTTATGTTCATTGGTTTGTTTAAATTCCACGAGTGAAATCATGATTTTTGTCTTTCTCTGACTTATTTCACTTAGCATAATACCCTCTGGTTCTATGTCATTGCAAATGGCAAGATTTCATTCTTTTTGATGGCTGAGTAATATTTTAGTATGTGTATGTGTATCCATATACATACATATATAACACATCTTTATCTATTCATCTGTTGATGGACATCTGGGGTCTTTCCATAGTTTGGCTATTGTGGACACTGTGGCTATAAACATTAGGGTGCATGTGCCCCTTCATGTCACTATGTTTGTATCTTCAGGGTAAATAACCCAGTAGTGCAACTGCTGGGTCGTAGGGTAGCTCTATTTTTAAATTTTTGAGGAACCTCCATACTGTTTTCCAGAGTAGCTGCACCAGCTTGCATTTCCACTAACAGTATAAGACACTTCCCTTTTTTCCACATCCTTGCCAACATGTTATTTCCTGAGCTGTTAAATGTAGCCATTCTGACCACTGTGAGGTGGTACTCATTGTAGTTTTGATTTTATTGCCCTGATGCCAAGTGATGTTGAACATTTTTTCTTTCATGAGTCTCTTGGCCATTTGTATGTCCTCTTTGTTTTTTTTTTTTTTAAAGATTTTATTTATCTACTTTGACAGAAAGAGAGAGATCACAAGTAGGCAGAGAGGCAGGCAGAGGGAGAAGGGGAATGAGCAGAGAGCCCGATGAGGGGCTCGATCCCAGGACCCTGAGATCATGACCTGAGCCGAAGGCAGAGGCTTTAACCCACTGAGCCACCCAGGCGCCCCTGTATGTCCTCTTTGGAGAAATGTCGTTCATTTCTTCTGCCCGCTTCTTGACTGGATTTTTTGGGTTTTTTTGGTGTTGAGTTTAATAAGTTCTTTATAGATTTTGGATACTAGGCCTTGTTCTGATAGGACATTTGCAAATATTTTCTCCCATTCTGTAGGTTGCGTTTTAATTTTGTTGACTGTTTTCTTTGCTGTACAAAAGCTTTTTATCTTGATGAAATCCCAGTAGTTCATTTTTGCTTTTGTTTCCCTTGCCTTTGGAGATGTGTCTTAGAAGAAGACACTGTGGCCAAGGTCAAAGAGGTCGCTGCCTGTGTTATTCTTCTAGGGTTTTGATGGATTCCTGTCTCACATTTAGGTCTTTCATCTATTTTGAGTTTATCTTAATGTATGGTATAAGAAAGTTCCAGTTCCTTTTTACTTTTAATACATTTAGTACTTAGTACTAATCTTTTCTAGGCTTTCTTTTTGTTGCTGTTTGTCTCATATCTTGTGTATCTTTTTAGTTATGTATTTTTACCTCTTTTTTCATCATTTAGGCTTAAGCCCAAAAGTAAAGCCCAAAAAAACCCACAACCAACCCTAAAAGTAAATGGTCAAATCCATAAACCTTTGCACTTCAATAGGAGATATTTAAATCACTAGTAAACTGATATGCTTAATAACTGTTTTCTGTGTCTCCTTTTTACGATCTTACCTATCTCCTAGAACTGTTGAACCATTAAATGAACTAATGGTATGGTTCCTGGCATATCCTAAGTTCTCAGTAAACATAGAGAGGAAAGATTATTTAGTAGCAGTTCAACATTAGCTCTGAAGTCCAACTCTGAGTTAAAATATTAGTTCTAACACTATTTGCTATTGAATGAATTACTAAATTTTTTCTAATTTCAATTTCATTCCCTAAAAGAATGGGAAAAGTAATAAAACTACCTTTATAGAAGAGTTGTAAAGAATGAACGAGGGAAAAAAAAAAGCAAATATGTACAGCACCTGGCATAGAATGAATTAAACATTACCTATTTTTAGCAAACAAAAAAGCAACCTACCTCCACTCAATGTCCCATGAGGATCAAATATATCACCTCCTAGAGTTACAGTTCTAGTCATTATCCTTTTATCAAAGGCCACTTTTTTTGCATTATCCATATTATTACAAACAAACGTTGTTCCAAAGACAAATTCCATTGCTTTCTGAAGTTCTGGTTTGTATTCAACCAGGGAAAGAGCCACATGAACATTGTTAGGACCAACCTGTGGGAAAACAGGATATGTCACAATACATACTACCCCCTTCCTTTCAAGTATTATTTTACAAAACAAAACTGCTCTACCAGAAATTTAAGTACTACTTACCTAGCACTACAGTTCCTTCTGAACTTTCTAAAATGCTATGAAAAACTCAAAGAGTTTTAGAAAAAAATTCAAGTTTAAACACTGAAACTGCTATGGCTAAGTAAAATATTTAAGGTATCAGGCATTGTGACAGTGTCTATTAAGCAGGAGCCACTATCAAGTTTCTAAATCCAAAATGGACTATTTGGACACATTCTCTTAGCTAAAATACTGCAATTGCTAGATCAACACAATTATATAAAATGTTTTATTTCAAGTATTAATTTGCTTACTCTACAGTGAATACTTTTTCGTTCAAATTTAACATGCTAGAGCAGCCACCTGTCAGTTACAGAAAAACCCAACTAACAACTGTGAGGGCAAAAAAATTTTAAATCCTTCAATGTTTTATTTTGATCCAACTAACTCTTTGTTGATGTGTACTTCTGCCCGTCTTTTTAAAAAAACTAAGTATCCTTTAAGGAGCTTAGTAGCAGCAAGAGAAATCAAAATGAAAGCAGTTCTGTATAAGAAATGTTCAGCATTGCCCTCTGACACAGCAGCTACCATTAAAAAGGTATGGCTAAGGGACCTCGGTAGAAGTATTTTTGCTGCTACCTGAAACCACAATTTCCTTCTTACACTGGGACTTGTCTAAAAGCTGAAGTAACTTCCAAAACCTTCCAGACCCAGTGGTGATTTTTCAAAGTTAACAAAGCACTAACCAGAAACATCACCTTTCAATTACTCTGCACTCATTTTCCTTCTGAGAGTATACATATCAATACAACCGTATTCTGAAATAATTCATCGAAGACTTCTCAATATCAGCAAGAACACCGAGTATCCAGTTAGTAGCTTAATTATAAATGCATTTCTATGTTTCATAGAACTGTCCTTTCAACTGATGCACTTGGAATGCCTGCTCAATAACAAACTGGTAACACTGTTGGACATTAGGACTGGCTTCATGCTATTACCCAATGTTACACAACTATAATTGCCTTTTAAATGTACCGCCTTGTACTCCTCTGGAGTTTGTTTTTATTTTTTATTTTTTTACTAATAGCTATACCACTTTAGATCCATGGGTATCCTGGTCCCCTGCTTTATATGTCCAGAGGTTGGAAGGCAACCTAGAGAAACTCTAACAGAGAAGCATTTTTGTAAGACTGATAGATACCTCCCATAACAGTTGTCACTGTGTGCAGTTTAACTGTGCCTGGCATGAAAAAAACTGAAAAAATCTGGTATTTATAAGCTCTGTAATTCTAGTAATTTTCAGAGATTGGAAATTTCATAATAGCAGGGGATAGTCATGTGACCTGACTGAAGGTTTAAAGACATTTTAACATTACAACTTTGAAATATCAGAGGTAGTTTTAGATTTCCACCATTTCTATTCACCTTCCATCTATTTTCATAAAAGCCAACTTTTTTTTTGGTAGCTTAAATATTTAAGGCATGGTAACAACAAAATTTTGTGGTTCTACATATGATTATGTCCCCCAAGTTAATGTCCTCTAACTAAAACAAAACAAAAAACAAAAACAAGTAAGATGTAGATAAATCATATAAAGAAGACTTACAAGATTCTGAGCAACCCTCAGAGTTTCTGGAGCAATACATCTGGCTGAAATTTTATTGAGTGGAATTATAGTGTATCGACGTTTCAATTCCCCCTTTTCTAGTAACTTTTTTCCAGTAACCTAAAAAATTGTGCATTTGAAATAAGTAAATCAAATATTAATGACAGAAAACATTCAGAGGGAAAAGTACAAGTTTAGGAATCCACAACTGTTTAGTGCCTAGTATCCTGAACAATGGGAAGTCTAAAACTGATAATGCACATTCTGGATTCCTGAGTTAGCATGAGAGTTTTTTGGGAATGCAATTAATCAAATATGATATAATCAGTAATATAATAAAAAGTCATTAACTGAAGAGCTATACCTGTAAAGATAAGCAACCTCAGGAATAGCTTAAAACATCAAGAAAGTATTCAATTCTAGCGGTTCATTGTTTTTCCAGCTAAGGAGGAATTGTAAACTTTCTTTAATTAGAATTAATTTACCTCTGTGTCTACTACAACATTGTAGAGCCGTTCCCCAGCCACCAATTCTAAAGCTGTGGTTGCAGAAGTATCTTTCACGCTAATCAGAGAAGCTACAAGTCCTTTCACACAATTTCTATTCCAGTTCTTCTCTGGATCCCTAAAATAGAACAGTTGACAAAAATTAATCTGAAACAATAAAACAGAAAAAGTTGTATTTTACTAGTCAAGAGCTCTTCCTAACAACACATTAAAAGAGAAGAATGTACACTTTTTAAGAAAAACAAAAATTTAATGTTCAGATGACTACCCAACTATTGTTTTAAGTCAATCAAAAGCTCTTTCAGTATATATTGTTTTCAATGAAATAAAAATAACTTTGATATAATTTTTTTAAAAGATTTATTTCAGAGAGAAAGAGAGGGAACACAAACAGGGTAAGAATCAGGGAGAGGGAGAAGAAGAGGTGAAGGAGACTCCCTGCTGAGTGTGGAGCCCCACACAGGGCTCAATCTCAGAAGCCCAAGATCATGAAACCAAGAGTCGGACCCTCAACTGACTGAGCCACCCAGGTGCTCCTGAGTCTATAATCTTTAATACATATACTACTCTAAATATTCCATGAAAAAAACCCATGTAAATCTGTAAATTGTAAAATGTTAATGTAGATATTTAAAGAAACTTTGGACTGAGATTTAATTTCCCTCATTTTGGTCTTAAGAATTCCCACTGCCAACACTTGAAACATTTCAATAAACATTTAAGAAAAAAAATGCCAATTAAGGAAAAGCAGTTTACAATATTTTCATACAAAAATCTTAACGTTAACAAAATTTTCAGATTGTCTTCCAGCTTAAATGAAAATGTATCTTGGTTAACATTTCAGTAACTGTTTAGGGGAAAAAATACCAATTAAGGAAAAGTAGCTTACAATACTTTTCATACAGAAATATTGATGTTGGGGCGCCTGGGTGGCTCAGTGGGTTGGGCCTCTGCCTTCGGCTCAGGTCATGATCTCGGGGTCCTGGGATTGAGCCTCGCATTGGGCTCTCTGCTCAGCGGGGAGCCTGCTTCCCCCTCTCTCTCTGCCTGCCTCCCTGTCTACTTGTGATCTCTGTCAAATAAATAAATAAAATCTTAAAAAAAAAATATTGATGTTAATTAAATTTTCAGATTGTCTTCCAGCTTAAATAAAAATATATCTTGGCTATTACCACATTAAAATTTAAGGTTTAAATCTCTTACCTGTAGGCAAATTGAATATTAGGAAATCTGGCTAAGAGAGCTTCATATGTTTCTTTCAATCTACTGATATCACGAGATAGCTGCCTGCGCTTTTCCAGAAGTCCTTCCTCCTTGTTTTCTGAATAGTAAATCACAAGTAAATTGAAACAATTTTAAAAATGCAAATATTCAACAGTTTTAAAGAAACTATCAGTAACCTCTATTTCCAAATTATTCCTAGAAGCATAACACAAATTTCTGGTATTAAATAAAAAGCATACTTAACATGAAAGATCAAGTAGACATTATTACCAACAGAAATTTTCTTTCCAAAAAAAAAATATACGAATTGAATAACTATGAATGTGGAAATACACAAATGACATTTCAGGAGTTTTCAAGTGGCACTTTGGTGACCGAAGCAGGAAACTCAGTAGTGAATTTTCAAAAATTCAAAGAGCTAGGACATCTTCCATGGGAAAGTAGGAGAATCTTAACCTCACCGTGACCCATGGATTCAACTAGATAACACCTACATCAGTGTAAATAACCCAGAAAACGGCCCAAAGACTGGCAGAACAGACTCTCCACAGCTAAATGTAGAGAAGAACCACATTAAAGAGGGTAGGAAGGACAGAGATATAGTCACGAGCCAAGCAGACCTGTGGGATTGTAAATGGGAGGGAGGGAGGGACACCAAGGGCACAGATAGGAGAGAGAAATGGACCATAGTCACACCAAGCACTCCAAACACAGGGAACCGCAAGGGGAAGACAAATCCCCACTGAGGGGCGCCTGTGTGGCTCTCAGTCAGTTAAGCGTCTGCCTTTGGCTCAGGTTATGATCCCAAGGTCCTGGGATCAAGCCCCACATTGGGCTAGCTGCTCAGCGGAGAGTCTGCTTCTCCCTCTGCCTGCTTGTGCTCTCTTGCGCACGCCTTTTCTCTCAAATAAATAAAATCCTAAAAAAACAAAAAAAAGTTTGCCTTTGAAAATTGGAGGGGCATAATTTTGCAAGTTCTTATGATCTGCAGGGCCTAAAACATGGAACTTTAAAACTGAGCAGGCTCAGCTCTAAGAGAGCCAATCTGACTCCCCGTCCTTAAAGAGATGGCATAACAAAAAGCCCCACAGAGACACAGCATAAAAGCAGCAGTTTGAAAAACTGCCTGTAGTATTCTGGTGGGAGATTTGTTTACCAATCTCAGAGCATGTGCTGGAGCGGCAGGGATCCTCGGGAGACTTCTCCGGGAACAAAAGAGCTGGCAGGGTCTATTTCCCTCCTCTGCCTCCCGTCCTAGACACACAAACAGTTGCAGGAACCAGCACAGCTCTCCACCTAGCTTGCTAACAGTGCATCTCACGCAAGTTCTGCAGACGTGTCCCTTCCCACAACAAACCTGTACAAACTGCTTGATACAAGCAGTATCAACCTTGATAAAACTGCTGCCCCACTCTGCTTTCTCCTGTGGACCTACCCCCTCCAATACACCCCGAGTCAGAGTCCATCCAAAGCAGTACCACAAGCCAGACAGGGTACAAGCAGCCCCGACAGGGACCAGCACTAAATAACTTCCTACGCTGCAGAGAGGGAAAGATAACTATATATACCAATCCCACCGGGGCCTCAGCAGTAGGCTGGGGTCAGATCTCTGGTCTGACTGCAGGCCTCACACACCAAGGAGTTTCTCAGGGGAAAACAACAAGCAGTTCTGTGCTACCACAGCTCTGGCAAACACCTGCTCTGACTCAACTCAAGCCCAAGGCAGCCCCAGACTGGCCCACTAACAACACAGGGTCCAAACCCTGTCCATGACCGGCAAAGAGAGACATTCCAGACGACTAGACTTCAGGCAAAAGCGGCTTAGCCACAGCAGTAGGGAACACGCATCACATAGGAGATATCACTAAAGCATCAGGTTCTGGTGAACAGGGGACACTGCACTGCAGGACACTACAGGATCTCTTCTTCATAAGGTCATTACTTTCAAGAGGAGACGCAGCTAATGTTCCTAACACGTAGAAACAGACACAAAGAGACAAAATGAGGAGACACAGGGATATATCCCAAAGGAAGGAAGAGGACAAAATCATAGCAAGAGAGCTAAATGAAACAGAGAGGAGTAATAGGCCTGATAAAGAATTTAAAGTAATGATCATGAAGATACTCACTGGACTTGGAAAAGAGTAAACTTCAGTAAGACCCTTAACAAAAGAGACAGAAAACAAAGAACCAATTAGAGATGAAGAACTCAATAACTGAAACTAAAAATACATAAGATGGAATAGTAGACTAGAGGAAGCAGAAGAACAGATCAGCAACCTGGAGGACAGTAACAGAAGGCAATCAAGCTGAACAGGTGATAGAAAAAATAATAAAAAATGAAAACAGACTTAGGGAACTCAGCAATAGTATTAACTTTCCCATTATAGAGATTCCAGAAGAAGAAGAGAGAGAAAAGGGGGCAGAAAATTAGAAGAAATAATAGCTGAAAACTTCTTGAATCTAGGGAAGGAAACAAATCTCAATCCAGGAGGCAAAGAGAGCCCCAACAAAATCAACCCAAGGGGGTCCAAACCAAAACACATAGTAATTAAAATGCAAAAAGTACTGATAGAGAATTTTAAAAACATCAAGAGAAAACAGTTACAATATCAGTTGATTTTTTGGTGCAAACCTTGAAAGCCAGAAGGGAGGAAAAAAAAAAAAAAAGCCTGTATGGCATGCTATATTCAAGTGGTATGGTATATTCAAGTGCTGAAAGAAAAAAACCTGTAGCCAAGAGTATTCTATCCAGCAAAGCCATCATTCTTTTCAAGTGCACATGGAACATTATAAAGAATAGTTCACATATTAGGCCTCAAAAGAAGTCTCCACAAATTCATACCATGTGTCTTTTCTAACCACAATATTAAGAAACTAGAAATTGACCACAAGAAGTCTGCAAAGAGCATAAACACGAAGGATGGACACTGAGGAGGGTATGTGCTATGGTTAGTGCTGTGAATTGTGTAAGACTGATGAATCACAGACCTGTACCCCTGAAACAAATAATACATTATATGTTAATAAAAAAAAATGCTACTAAAGAATAAATAGGTCGACCAAGAAAGAAAAAAAAAAAAAGGAAATAAATACATGGAGACAAATGAAAATGAAAACACAGTAGTGCAGCAAGCTGTTCTAAGAGGGAAGTTTATAGCAATACAGGCCTACCTCAAGAAGCAAGAAATACCTCACACATTCTAACCTTATACCTAAAGGAACTAGAAAAAGAAAAAACAAAACCCAAAACCAGCAGAAAGAAATAATATAGATTAGAGTAGAAACAAATGAAACAGAAAGTAAAAGAACAGAATACAAAAGAAATCAGGAGTTGGTTTTTTGAAAATATCAACAAAATTGATTAAACTTTAGCCAGACTCAGCAAGAAAATAAAGAGGACTCAAATAAATGAAATCAGAAATGAGAATAATCAACATCACAGAAATACAAACAACTGTAAGAGAATATTATGAAGAAATATATACCAACAGGGGCGCCTGGGTGGCTCAGTGGGTTAAAGCCTCTGCTTTCGGCTCAGGTCATGATCTCAGGGTCCTGGGATCGAGCCCCACATCAGGCTGTCTGCTCAGCAGGGAGCCTGCTTCCCCTTCTCTCTCTGCCTGCCTCTCTGCCTACTTGTGATCTCTCTCTCTCTGTCAAATAAATAAATAAAATCTTAAAAAAAAAAAAAAAAAAGAAATATATACCAACAAAGTGGACAACCTAGAATGGATAAATTCCTAGAAACGTATAACCTAACAAAAATTTATTTCTTCCTGTTTCATTTTAACAGACTGACTACCAGAAATGAAACTGAATCAGTAATATAAAAACTCCCAAAAATCCAAAGTCCAGGACTAGACGGTTTCACAGGCAAATTCTCCTAAACATTTAAAAAACAGTTAATACCTATTCTTCTCAAACTATTCCAAAAAATAGAAAAGGAAGGAGAACTTCCAAATTCATTCTATGAAGCCAGCATTACACTGATAAAAAAAAAACCAGATAAAGACACTAAAGAAAGAACCACAGGCAGAATTTCTGATGAATATAAATGCAAAAATCCTCAACAAAATATTAGCAAACAAAATCCAACAATACATTAAAAGAAATCATTCACCACAATCAAGTGTGATTTACTCCTGGGTTGCAAAGGTAGTTAAATATTCGCAGTCAACGTGATATATCACATCAACAAAGTAAGGGATAAAAACCATACAATCATTTCAATAGATGGAGAAAAAGCATTTGACAAAGTACAACATCCATTCATGATAAAAACCCTCAATAAACTAGGCTTAGAGGATGTATATCTTAACTTCATAAAGACCCTATATGAATAACCCACAGCTAACAACATACTCAATGGGGAAAAACAGAGCTTTTCCCATAAGATCAGGAAGACAAGGAGGTCCACTCTCACCACTTGTGTGCAACATGATACTAAAGTCCTAGCCAAAACAATCAGCCAACGAAAAGAAATAAAAGGCATACGAATTGGTAAGGAAGAAGTAAAACTCTCACAATTTCCAGATGACATGACATATATAGAAAAATCGAAAGATCCACCAAAAAACTGCTAGAACTGATAAATGAATTCAGTTAAGCTGCAGGATACAAAATCAACATATAGAAATTTGTTGCCTTCTATGCACCAATAATCAAACAGCAGAAAGATCTATATACCAATAATGAAACAGCAGAAAGAAAAATAAGAAAATATTCCTACTTACAATTGCACAAAAATAATAAAATACCTAGAAATAAACTTAATCAAGGGGGTAAGAGATTTGTACTCTGAAAACTATAAAACACTGATAAATAAAATTGTAGACAACATAAACAAATGGAAGATACTCCTGGTTCATGGACTGGAAGAACAAGTTAAACTCTCCATACTACCTAAAGCAATCTACAGATTTAATGCTATCTCTATCAAAATACCAGTATCATTTTTCACAGAACTACAACAAACAACCCAAAATTTGTATAGAACCACAAAAGCCCTTAAAGAGCCAAAGCAATCTTGAAAAGGAAGAACAAACCTGGAGGTATAATCCTACATTTCAAGATCTATTATAAAGTTGCAGTAATCAAAACAGTATGGTATAAGCACAGAAGCAGACACATAGATCAATGGAATAGAATAGAGCACCCCAAAATAGATTCATGATTACATGGTCAATTAATCTTCGACCCAGCAGAAAAGAATATACAATGGGAAAAAGTCTCTTCAACAAATGGTGTTGGAAAACTGGAGAGCTATATGCAAAAGAATCAAACTGGACACTTTCTTACACCATACACAAAAATAAACTCAAAATGAATTAAGGACCTAAACATGAGACTTGAAACCATAAAAATCCTAGAAGAAAGCACAGGCAATAATTTCTCTGACATCAGCTATACCAACATTCTTCTAGATAGGTCTGAGGCATGGGAAGCAAAGCAAAAATAAACTATTGGTACTATGTCAAAATAAAAAGCTTCTGCACAGCAAAGGAAACAACCAACAAAATTAAGACAACCTAAGGAATGGGAGAAGATATTTGCAAATGACATATCCGTTAAGGATTAGTATTCAAAATATACAAAGAACTTATACAACTGCAACTAAAAAGAAACAAATAATCCAATTAAAAATGGGCAGAAGACATGAACAGACATTTCTGCAAAGACACAGAGATGGCCAACAGACACATGAAAAGATGCTCAACATCACTAATCACTAAGGAAATGCAAATCCAGACCACACTGAGATATTACTTCACACCTGTCAGAATAGCTATAATCAAAAACACAAGAAACAAGTGTTGGCAAAGGTGTGGAGAAAAAGGAACCCTTATGCACTGTTGGTGGGAAGGCAAACATGGTAGTTACACTACCATGGAAAACAGTATGGAGGTTCCTCAAAAAATTAAAAATATGATTATCATATAATCCAATAATTCCAATACTAGGTATTTACCCAAAGAAAATGAAAACACTAGTTTGAAAAAATACACACCCCTACATTTATTGCAGTACTATTTGCAATAGCCAAATTATGGAAGCAGCCCACATGTCTATCAATAGAATGGATAAAGATGTGGTATAGATATACAATGGAATATTACTCAGCCACAAAAAAGAATGACATCTTGCCTTACAATGTAGATGGATCTATTGAGTATAATGCTAAGTGAAATGAGTCAGTCAGAAAAAGACAATTACCACATGACTTCACTCATGTGGAATTTAAGAAACAAAAGAAGCAAATAAGGAAAAAAGAGACAAACCAAAAAACCACTCTTAACTATAGTTAACCCATTGATGGGTGATGTTATAGGGGGATGGGTGAAATGAAACAGGTAAAGTGGATTAAAATACACTTATCACGATGAGCAATTAGTAATGTACAGAATTGTTGAATCACTATACTGTACACCTGAAACTAAAATAACACTGTATGTTAACTATGCTGGGATTAAAACAAAAACAAAAGACAGCAGCTGTTTTATACTTAGTTGACCCTTAAACAATGGAGTGGCTGGTCGGGGGAGGTTGGGGCACTGACACCCCCTGCCCCACAGTTCTAAATCCATGATTAACGTTTGTTTGTTTAAGTACCTCCATGCTCAACACAGGGTTTGAACTCAAGACCCTGAGAACAAGAGTTTTATGCTCTACCCACTGAAGCAGACACCCCTAAATGTGTTTAACTTTTGACCCTCAAACTTTATAGCCAAATGTTGACAAGAAGCTTTATGAAGATAAATGGTTAACGCATATTTCATATTTTGTATGATTTATGTATTCTATATTGTGTTCTTATAATTAAGTAAGCTAAAGAAAAGTGTAAGGGAAATACATTTACAGTACTAAATTGTATTTATCAAAACAAAAGAAGCCTAAAGTAAGGACACCCATGTAGTTCAAACTTATGTTCAGGGATCAACTGTATTTATAAATATTTCTTACACTAATACCCATTAATTGAGGAAAAAGAATTCCTACTTGCTATTTCCTTAATTTAATTTAGTTTCTATCATCAAGTGTTTAAATGCAAACCTTCATAATTTAGCTTTTTCATTTCAGCTTCAAGTTTTTCTTTAAGTTTCTTCACAGCCTCTAAAGCTTCTTGATCCTTTCTGTAGCCACTATCCATCTTCTTAACTTCAGCCTGTTTGGTCTTTAATTCTTGTTGGGCATGTTTCAACTTCATCTGAGCCTGTTATTGAAAATTTAATAGACTATGTGAGGCAGACGGTGCTAATGATTAAATGGCCACAGATACAGATAAGTTTAAGAAACATCAGCCTTGAAAATGTAACTGTTAGGTCACTTGCATTAATATCTCAAGAGATGAATCATTTCCCAGTATTTTCTCCTCAAAAAACTACTCAGAGTCTATAAACAGATATATGCTCAACATAAATCATCAAATAATTCATAATTTAAGTCCATATTTTTAATACTTATAAAGGACGACATTACTGAATTCAAAACTTGTATCAAGGGGCACCTGGGTGGCTCAGTTGTTAAGTGTCTGCCTTCCTCTCAGGTCATGATCCCATAGTCCTGGGATCAAGACCCGCATCGGGCTCTCTGCTCAGCGGGAAGCTTGCTTCTCCCTCTCCCATTCCCCCTGCTTGTGTTCCCTCTCTCGCTGTGTCTTTCTCTGTCAAATAATAAACAAAATCTTTAAAAAAAAAATTGTATCAAAGAATAATTGGCATTAGATGGTTAAGTTAAAAACAGAACTCTAGTTCTCTTCCTTTCCATTTAGGTATGTGTATTTATATTTGTGTATTTGTGAGTGTTGTTCAATTAACAGTAGAGAAACTATATTGAGCACTAAGAAAATAACACTGGAATGGGAAACTAAACTGACAAGGGAGATTTCAATGCTAGGAGTCTGATATTCAAATGCTAATTTATATAACTGAGTACACTGTTCCTTAAAAGCATGAACCAGTATGCTGAGATCTAGCTGGATGTCCCCTTCATCTATTCAAAATGAATAATGGTGGACTTTTCCTAATACATAATAAGTTAACAGAAAAACTGAGAAGACTTGAAAGTTTTTCTGCTATTGATTTCTTACAGATTTTTTGTGACCATCATCTTTGAATGAAGTTGCAAACGTGTAAGAGAAAACATTGAACAGGATTAACACCAGCACAGACACAACCATCTGTATGTATTTTTGAAGGAGATATCTTTAAAAAAAATTAAAAATGGGTGAAAAAATATATATATATATTTTCTTTCTACTCTTAAAACTCTTGCATCCAAAGGACTTTAAAAGCTGCACAACTATCTAAACAAATTTGAAAGTCCTGACTGACAAGCCTTGAAGATTATGAAATCAGTGCAGGGAAATGGAAGACTAGAATGGGGGTAAGAGGGAGGTAGAGGTACTTCCAAGGACGAAAGGTAAGGACTAAGTGTGGTGGGCTCAGAAACGGACAGGATGTTTGTTTTCCTGTTAAAGCTTAACACTACAACTTTATGTTGCCAATAAAAACAGGGGGAAGAAAAAGGAATTAACCTCAAATATTGTATACAATACTACAAATAAAGCATTTATTGCATTTACAATTTCACTTAACCTATAAAGTTAATGTTTATAGTATCTTAAACTATTGTCATCAATACTTAGCAAGTAACATATTTGAATTTCAGTGTATTTATTAGGTGCTATAGAATGGCAGAATAAAAAATTCCTTGACATTGTTCTGATTATTGTCAATGTTTTGTAACAACTGCCAAAGCATAATGTGAAGCAGCTTCTTAAAAAAAAAAAAAAAAAAGCAGTCACACGATCATTAATGTCTGTATTTACCTGTTTGGCTTCTGTCTGAGCTTTACTTATGTCATTTTTACAGGCCATCATTTGACCAGCCAGGGTTGCTTCTGCTCCATCTTCATTACTCGACAGTCCAGCAGAAACAGCATTGAAGTGCTGCTGTGCAGCAGCCAAAGCTTCAGCATCTTTATTACTTGCTTCTTGAAGGGCGTTCAGCCCATCTGTTATCTTTTTAACCTCTTTTTCCTTTGCTGCTAAAGTTCTAGAATCCTTCAGGAAGAGTTTCGGATAGGAAAATATCATGTGTTAGGAAAGACACCCATTTTTTTTTTTATATACCTATACCTTTATGTAAACAAATTTCATAGCATTTTGAAGTGGGCATGATTAAAAGGAAAATAACTTAACCATCATAACTTTAAATACTTTCTTTACATTTTGAAATTCACCCTATTTTTAAGATAAACGTGCCCTTATACTACCAGAAATACTTCCATTCCATGTTATAGTCTAATCTAGAAATCGGCTAAATTATAGCGCAAACCAACCATTTGAAGAAACTAAAAATCACTTTCTAGAGCTTTAAAATTGCAATCATAACCATTCTACTCTAAGCTTCAAAGTAGAGATTGTAGGATTAAGAGCATGTACATGAAAATTTATAAACTATCAAAGGCCATAAAATTTAAATATTAAATACTGTGGGAACAGCATTACTAATACTTAACATCTTTTAAGTTATATGCCCTATAACACCATATACACTATCAGCACAGGAAAAAAAATAAAATCCAGCTATATTATTTACATGAAAGCGACCAGAAATTTTGGCCTACATGTTTATCTCATGATTCATTAAATATTTATTAGATGTTTACCATGTACCAGGCATTATTCTAGACTTTAAAGACAGGGACCCTATACTCTAGAGTGGAAGACACAGTAAAAAAATAAAGCAAGGTAAAGGCATGGAGTGATGGGAGCTACTATTTTAAGAAAAACAACAAAGGAAGGCCTTTATTATGACATTTTGAGCAGAAACCTACATGAAATAAAAGGAATGATCATGTTGATACTAGGGGGACACATACTAGGCAAACTCTGCAGTATATGCTTGGGTGTTTGAGCAACTGTGGTTGGAGCACAGTGAGCAAGTGGAAAGGAGCCAGGAGTCCTATCAGTAGGGTCTTGTAGACCATGGTAAAGGCTGATTTTAATTACACATGTGACTTTGAAACCATTAAAGGATTTTAAGCTCAAAAGTGATGTGATCCAATTTATATTTTAGCTTCTGTAAAGAGCAGACTATAGAGCAGCAAGAGTAAAAGCAGGGCAACTGATAAGGGCACTATTAAAGCATCCCTCATGGGCAGTGATGGCCTGCAGGTTAGCAATGATGGAGGTGATGAAAAGTGGCTGTATTCAGGATGTACTTTTAAAGTCAAGAGAATTTGCTAATGGATTAGATATGGAGTTTGAGAAAAATGGTGGAATGCAGGAGGACTCCCGGATTTCTGGACTGAACAATTAGGTTAATAGTGATGCCATTTTCTAACACGGGGGAAATTTAGCAACTCAAAGAGGTTTGGGTACGTAGGGAAAATTTAAGAGTTCTATTTTGGATACATTAAGTTTTAGACTTTTTGTTAATCATCTATGTAAAAATATTCATCCGATAGCTGGACAAATAAGGGAAGGAGTCAAGGTTAATTATAGATCTGAACATCACCCGGCAGATGGTATTTTAGGGCTACCAGGCTGGGTGGGATTACCTAAGAAATGAGTACATATAAAAGAAGTCTGAGCACTAGCCCTGGGGCATGCCAACATTTTGTGGTTTGTCTGTCTAGACTAGATTCAATATTCCTACATTCAACTACCTAATCTCTACTTAGATGTCTAACAGGCACCTCAAACCTATTATGTTCACACCATACTTCTTTCTATTCTCTACTAAGCTAATGGTAACAATACTTCCAATTGCCAAAGACAAAAATCCACTGCTATATTCCTAGTTCAAACAACTATACTCCGTCCAGAGCACACACTCAATAAATAGTAATGTAACGAACACATGTATACTAGTGGAATTAGACTGAACTTTGTATTTACCTACCTCAATCATATTTTTTTCTAGCTCTTTGCGTTTGTTCTCTTCACTTGCCAGATTTTTCTTCTTGAGATCAAAGGCACTTTGAGATTTAGTATTAACTCGCTGAGCTTCTGCAAGTGCATCTTCTAAAGATCGAAGTATACCTCCAATTTCCTATAATCGAATGCACCCAATTCAATCCAAGTACTTATAATTTACACATGTCATCATTTTCTTATATGGCTTCTAGAAGACTGACTTTTTATAAGCTATTTTATTACCATACATTAAGATTAACAAATCAATATGGAAGACTATACCTAGTGAATATTGTTTATAATTTCTTCGCAGTATATTATCTATTTTACATATATGTCTGACCTTATCTTTTCCTTTTTCCAACTCTTCTATTTCACGACTAAGTGCTTTTATTTTTTTATCATTCTCAGACAATTTTTCTTGAAGCTTTACAACTTTGTCTTGCATTTCTTTTAACTCCTCAGCTGAGCGTTCTTTTGTATCTTCAGCCAGCAAAAACTGATAGGCAATATATAAACGACTCAAATGTTCTATTTCCCTCATTACTTTTTGGTACTCCAAGTAGGAAGATCTTTCCTGGAAAAGAAATCACCAATAAAGTATAACTCAAACTTCGTATTTTTCAAAAAATTTAGAAAGACTCACACTATAGCAACATGTATAAAATTTCCCATCACATAATAGATTTTGTCTCAGATTAGTGATCATGGATTAGGAGACCTCTGGCTTTTCAGATAGCATTAAACCATCTCCAGTGAATCTCATGTGGCTATTTCTTCTAATATATAATCAGGCAGTTGGGATTAACAAAGAAATACAGACATAAGGTTCATAAACTGGGGGTAGTTAAGTAGTCTGTAAATATGACCTATATAGCCACCAATGATCCACTAGGACATGTATTTTGTAGTAGTAGATGACAAGTAAAAGACAAGTAAAAGATGCCTACCCAACATTCAGTCATGTAACTATTTACAAACATATGCTCACACATTACTAAACTTGATTCCAATAATGACCTGCTAGGGCAGACAGAATAATTAAAATCTCGAACTTGTAGGTGAAGAAATGAACTCACTGTGGTTAAATGACTTCTCCAATGTTGTCAGATTTAGAAAAAGTTTGGCAAAATCAGGTATAAAACCTAGGTTTAAACTCATGATCTAGTGTTTTCTACTAACCATGCATATAAACAAGGTATCTTCAAGATCACTTTTCAGTCTTTCTAATAATATCCACACTACTATATGGAATTCAGAAGACGACTTTGAGAAGTATCGAATTTTAATGAGCATTTAATGAATTCCTAAATGCATAACTTTAAAATCAATGCGCTCTAAGTGCATTTTTTTTTACTGTGACATTGATGTCAGAAGCTACAAAGATTATGGAAAAAATCTGGACATCTGTTTCAGCACCCTTCACTTACCAATTGTCTTGACAGCAGTAATTGCAGTGATAGCCCCTATTATCCTAAAAGTTATTCCCTCTACCAACAGGGTTACTAGGACTATGACATCCTCAAGAAAATGTTCCACTCAATTCTAATTATCCAGGAAAATCTAGACTTCTTTTCAACAAAGTATTACAATCTGGCATATCATTTTCTGAAATTATGAAGAGCAATCTTCAAAATCATTATGATTAATAGATACGAAGAACATGTCCTCTATGACCAGAAGGCTGATTATCAAGTACCAACTCTTAACTCCTATCTATCCCACAGAAAAATCCCTGTGACGTGGTATACATTTCATCTCTATTTGTATGATCTTGAATACATCACCATTTTTAAGAGACATTCTAGCTGGCTATCCTCTATGTAGTATATACCTCTTTTAATTTTTGAATTGTTGGAGTAATCTCTTCTTCAAGTATCTGGAAAATAAAGGAAAATCAAATTTTTCAGTATGTAAAGCACCATTAAAAAAACTGAATAGGAAAAGAAACATGAAGTCCAAGGAAAACTGGGGAGGGGGAATTTCCTCTTTACAGCAGAGGAACCCTAAAATTACTCTCGTCTTTAAAAACATTTTATGTAAATTTAATTACCGTCTTAATTTCCTTTAGCTTGGCCTCTTTTTTTTCTATAGTTTTCTGGGCAGCTATTTTTTTGTATTCATACATCCTGGTTCCAGCTGCTTCTTCTATCATGGACAAAATCTGGAAAGACAAAAACATATTAATGTTTTAAGAATCCAAGATAAAAAACTTCATTGGAGTTTACAAAAAGTATGTAATTTAAGGTCTTAACCTCACTAAGCGTCTTACTAAATAATGTCCCAAATGGATCAGAGAAGTACATAAAAAATACATATATTACCCATAACCCTAACATTCAAGAAATACTTCTCGCCTTTACTCCAATCCTAAAATCAAACTTTATGCTACGCTGAGGTTACAGAGTAAATCTCTTTTAAAATTGAAGCCGGGGTGTCTGGCTGGCTCAGTCGGCTGAGCGTGTGACTCTTGATTCTTGGGGTTGTGGGTTTGAGCCCCACGTTGGGTATACAAATTACCTAAAGATAAAAATTTAAAAATAAAATTGAAACCAGTAATTCCTCCCTCTTTTCCTTCAAATATAAGTATAAAAAAAGTAAAGACTAACAACACTCAGTTGTTACTTTAGAAGTTTCTAATTAAAATTGTTCCAAGAGATTTCATTTTTTTGCCACCAGGATGAAGCATGATATAACACATGCATGCATTCCAACCATGGCACGTGCTTTAAGAACTTCAGCAAGTAACTTAATTTTTTGTGCCACAGTTTCTTCATCCACAGGGTACTTAATATCTCACAACACTGTTGAGAATTACACAAAGTAATTCATGTGAAAACCACTCTGAAAAAGGCAAACGCTAATCAATTACGACTTAAAACTAAAACAATTTTGCCAGCACTCCTTTTTCAGAAGCTTCTACTCACCATCAATCCTTATCTCAACAGGATTATTTCTCTCGAAACCATTTTGATTTTTATGTATTCGGCAGGTTTTAAATTAGAAGTTTCCCTTAAGATGTTATCTAAAGAAGGTATGCATGACCTATGTTCAAACCAGATTGTGGTATCAATTATCAGTTTTCTTCTTAGTTCTTCTTAATAGAAAAGAGTAACTATAGAGACTTTGTTCTTGTACAAAACATTCCTTTATACCAACTCTTCTCAAGGGGGCTCCAAGAAACAATTAAGTCTTAATATCCCATATCCTAAGCAATTCACTGTATGCAATGAATCAATTTCACTCAAATCTTTTTCTGTAAGGTTTAACTCTGACATGGAACACTGGTTGAGAAAGGCTGCTTGATCCAGTCGAATTTCTTTTAATATTGGACACATAGAACTCTTAGAAGAAAACACAGGTTAAGCTCCTTGACATTACTCATGGTGAGGATTTTTTTTGGATTTAACACCAAAAGCAAAGGCAACAAAGGCAAAAATAAACAAGTGGGATTATATCAAACTGAAAACCTGCACAGCAAAGGAAACCACAAACGAAATGAAAAGGCAACCTATGGAATGGGGAGAAAATAGTTTTAAGTCATGAATCTGCTAAGGGGTTACTATCTAAATACATAAGGAACGTGTGTGGGTGGGTGGGGGGAACATTTTTCGCAAAAGACATACAGATGGCCAATATGTATATGAAAGGTATTCAACATCACTAATCGCCTGGGAAATGCAAATTAAAACCATCAGCTACTACTTCTGTTAGAATGGCTGTTATTGGGCACCTGGGTGGCTTAGTGGGTTAAGCGTCTGCCTTCGGCTCAGGTCATGATCTAGGGTCCTGGGATAGAGCCCCACATCGGGCTCTCTGCTCAGCAGGGAGCCTGCTTCCCTCCCACCCCCCCCCCCCCGCCTCTGTCTGCCTACTTGTGATCTCTCTGTCAAATAAATAAAATCTTTAAAAAAAAAAATGGCTATTATCATAAAGACAAGAAATAACAAGTGTTGGTGATGCTGTGGAGAAAAGGGAAACCTTATATCCTGCTGGTAGGAATGTAAATTGGGTGCAGCCATTATGGAAAACTGTGAAGATTCCTTAAAAAATTAAAAATAGAACTACCATAGGGGCGCCTGGGTGGCTCCATGGGTTAAAGCCTCTGCCCTCGGCTCAGGTTATGATCTCAGAGTCCTGAGATCGAGCCCCGCATCGAGCTCTCTGCTCAGCAGGGAGCTTGCTTCCCCCTCTCTCTCTGCCTGCCTCTCTGCCTACTTGTGATCTCCCTCTGTCAAATAAATAAATAAAATCTTAAAAAAAAAAAAAAAAAAACAGAACTACCATATATAATCCAACAATTTCAGTTCTGGGTATTTATCCAAAGAATACAAAGACACTAACTTGAAAAGGTTTCTGCACCCTCATTTATTAATACCAAGACATGGAAACAAAGTGTCCACTGACAGATGAATGGATAAAAAAATGTGATATATATATGTACAATAGAGTATTATTCAGCTATTAGAAAAATACAATCTTGCCATTTGTGACAACATGGACAGAACTTGAGGGCATTGTGCTAAGTGAAATAAGTCAGACAGAGAAAGACAAATACTGTATAATCTTACTTGTATGTGGAATCTAAAAAAAAAAAAAAACTGAGCGGAGAGAGAACATATCAGTAGTTACCGGAGATAGGGGTTAGTTGGTGGGCAAAATGGGTACAGGTGATCAAAGGTACAACCTTCCAGTTATAAAAGTCCTGGGGATATAAGATATAGTATGGTGACTATAGTTAATAATACTGTATTGTATATTTGAAAGTTGCTAAGAGAGTAAATCTTAAAGTTATCATAAGAAAAAGAAAATTGTAACTGTGGTGATGGATGTTAAATGACTTCAACATCCATCATTTTGCAACGACTACATATATTTAATCACTATGCTGCACACTTGAAACTAATACGTCACTTATACCTCCATTAAAAAAATCTGCTCAACAATGTCCCATGCCTTTTCTTAAACATTCTCATTTAATCCTCAAAATACCTGAGGTAAGGACTTTTGACTCTTAATTTACACATGAAGAAACAAAGGCTCAGAAGAGTTATGTTATACAGCTTTAAAAAGGTGGGGTGACATAGTGCCAAATAGTTAAAAAAAAAAAAAAAAAAAAAGGCAAAAACCAAAAAATGACTTTCTTTACTAATCACTCTTAGTAATGTTTCCAAGAATTTTAATGGAAGAAATTATGTTTAAAAAATTGATTTAAAAGATTAAAACAGTATCTATAATCATAATTTTTACTGTCCATAAAGAGCATCCTTACCTCTGGAGGTTTCATATTCAATACTTTCGTAATTCGGCCCTGAAAAATAAAATGGCAGTTAACATAATGATAAATTAGAGTCACCTAAAGGCATACTGTTTATCTGCACTGAAGTTGTTCCATCCTAACATACCAGTCTTCTGGGAGTTTCTTTTACCTACATTACATTTGAGAACAAAGGTACCTTATAATTCCAGAATTTGGCTATTTACCTTTTCACTTACAAGTGATACACAGTTATTAAATAATACAAAGTTAACTCAGACCATATTTCTGAGACAATATTAATGATATAGAAGTCTCCAACAAGCATATAAATATATAAATGTTGGCATAATTGTTGGAACACTTCTTGATTTTTTTTTAATGGTCGTGCTCCAAGATAATTTCTAGAAATATATTGCACACTTCTGGGCCTCAAAAAAGCAGTAACATCTTTTATTTCAATGCCAGAATATCACTATCAAAAAATAAAACCAAACCCCATTACCCAACTCTCAGGGCATCATATTACTTAGGATTTATAGATTCATTTGAAATTAATTTTCAGCCTTGAGGCTGTGATGTGGTAAAAACAATGTTATTTTGGTTGCATCAGGATCCTGCCATTGGCCTTGCTGTGACTTTCTAAGAGGACAGATGAATAGGTCAAGTGAGATAATATAAGGGCAAGACAATATTAGCACTTACTTTTCATTTGATTAAGTGTCTAAGGAAGAAAATTACCTAAAATTCAACATATATTTGAAATAATAAAATGCTTGAATCCAGTACTTTAAAAGGATACATTATGACAATATATTTTTAAAAATTTTTATAGTGACCATGTATTATTCTTGTAATAACAAAATAAGTCAAGAAAAATTACTTCTAGACATTCTTCAAATTTCAAATGTGTATGGTGGAACATATGAGTACACAGAATCAACCTATACTCTTAACAGGTACCCAAATACCAGTATAATAGAAAACAAAAAATGGAAAACCCAAAAAGAAGCATTTCTCCTATTATAATAACAGAAAATAAACGATGTCAAAACCATTATATAAAGACTATAAACAAAATACCTGCATGATGAGAAAGTGAGGGTTGTTAACATTAAGGCCAACAGAACAGAAGAGATCTTGTACTCTGGTATTGTTTGCATTTACTCCATTGATTAAATATTTATTTCTACCACCAATAACCACCTAAAAGGGAAGTATTTTAAAAAATAGAGATTATGCTAAGTGAAATAAGTCAAACAGAGAAAGTCAATTATCATATGGTTTCACTTATTTGTGGAACATGGAGGACATTAGGAGAAAGGAAAAATGAAGAGGGAGAAAGCGGATTTGGGGGATGAACCATGAGAGACTATGGACTCCGGGAAACAAATGGAGGGTTTTAGAAGGGAGGGGGGTGGGGGATGGGTGAGCCTGGTGATAGATATTAAAGAGGGTACAGATGGATTGCATGGAGCACTGGGTGTTATAGGCAAACAATGAATCATGGAACACTACATCAAAAACTAATGTATTGTATGGTGGCTAACATAATTTAAAAAAATACATATATATATACACACACACATACATATAAATGAACATACATATCTTGAATTAAGATGATAAATTTCCAAATATGTTTCACTTGTCTGTTCTGTCCAACTAATGGTAAATAAAACCAATCCTGAGTAAATGACGGAGGAAGTGTGAGATGGTAAACAAGAAGTCAATTGTCGTGACTCAATCCAAAACCTTTTGCTAACTAGTTATATAACCATGCACAATCCTCCTAACCTCCCCTGCATTGGACTAGATCTCTAAGGTCACTTTTGACTTGTTTCCAAGTATGTGTGAAACATATTCTATCCCTGATCACTCTTTCTGCAATTTCTCCACCCTCATAGGTTAACCCCTTTCCTCCACTTTTTAATTTCCAAAGAACAGAAGTCAGATACTAAAAACTAAAGACAAGCAGTTTTGGTTTTTTTCGTTTTTTTAAGAGTGGACGGGAGACAGAGAATATTAAGCAGGTTTCATGCCCAGCATGGAGACCCATGAGATCATGACCTGAGCCGAAATCAAGAGTCAGACATTTAACAAACTGAGCCGCCTAGGTGTTCCAAAGACAAGCAGTTTGATAACAATTCTTGACAAGATTCTAAAAGGGGTTAATAAAGACATGACTTGTGACTTCTTGAAAGAAAAAGAGTTAATCATTGAGCTTCAACCAGACACCAGCTTGTTCATACTTTACTTAAGCACATATATTGTCACCTAATGGGCATAATCATCTCACCCACTGTATTCTGAGGTTCTTAAAAAGGTGTTTCTCATTCTTCTATCGGTATTTCCCAGTGCCTTCAAGAATGCCCAGCACACAGCAAACATTTAATAAAATACGGAATGAGGGTTAATTCATTTGTTTTCTTGACAGGAGTATTAAGCTGATCATATATTAATATATTTGAACAACAGACCTAATATACATAAGTATTTTAACAAAGTCCTTAGGACAAAATTTTGGTGAAAATACAGGCATATGGATTGCATGAGGACAGGAATTTTAGGTAGATTAGTAGCAGACTTACTGAAAATTCCTATGACACACAACAGGATTTTATCCTAGTCAATACCTTATTTTTTTTTAACCAGAAGTTGTTATTAAGAAATAGAAAGGGGACACGTAAGTTACATAATGCTAAGATGGAGAGTAAACAGGACTTAACAGAATTTTTACAAATGAAACTGATAAAGTAACATTAGATGACTATAAGAAAAAGGGACAAATGTGTGGTCCTGCACTGGTTTTAAAAACCTGTTTACATACAGAAACAGCAGTTAACACAGCTAATAACACACATTAAAAAAATCAGAGTGATTTTAAGTAAATTGGATATACATTATCAACTCTCCAATGTCATATAGGGGAAAAGAGAAGGGCACTTAAAATGAAAGAAATGATAATTCTGCTTAATCCTGTCCTAAGGAGACTCATTCCAGAAAATGCAATTTAAGGTGCCATGCATTAAAAATAATAAAGGCATAAAAAACTAGGACAAATTTGTATTCAGTGTGATCAGACAAGTGAAGGAAATAGAAACAATTATCTGTTGAAAGACCTAGAGAGATTTAGCTTTAATATTAAATATTTAACACCTAAATATTAAAACTAAATATTAAAATATGGAATACATTAGATTTCCTTTTCTATGTTCTCAAAGAACATTTAATGTGTAAAAGTTGATGACAATATTTTGACTCGTTTTATAGCAATAACTTTTTAATTAGACCTGTCTAATAACAGAATAGATTACCTCAGAAGATAACTAGATCCCAAGTATAGGTATTTCAGCACAGAGAAGATTCAAGTATCAAGATTTAAGCATGATTGAGTGCCTATACTGATTGATGGCTTTTCAGATCCCTTTCAATCCTCTCAGCAAATGGTAATTATGTATGATCAAATTTTTAACATAAGGAAGATATTCTTAAGAAATCTAGTCAGTATTTGATCAATTTTGCTCATAAACTTCCTCTCTCTACAAAAGTCATATTGCCAAAAAACACCTCAGACTTAAGTTCTTTAGATATCCAAATATTTTAAAGCCACTCACCTGCCTTGTTACTGTAATTTCATCATGAACTTCAAATCCTAAAGGGCTTTGCTTTTTGTCAGAATTATCAAATGTGATTGATACTGAGGCTTTGGTAATACCAGCCTGCCCATTTTTGTAAACTAAATCTTGTAAATTGGAAGCCCGAACCTAAAACAAAATAAAAGTTTACCAATTACAAAGTCCCACACTGCACAAAATGGCACTAAAAAGGGGTTTCTTGCTGTTCGAAAACCACCCATGTAGTATCCATTAAGTAGCCAAGGACAGACAGTTGCATTCAGAAGCAATGAAAATGGGAAACCATCTAAAATGAGTGCCTTTCTCCACAGGACTTTTCCACCCCTGCACTAAATTGTTTTCTACTCATTTAACTGAAGTTCATTTGAAAGACTTAGGAAGACAGCATCTAAGAATTTCACTGTTCATCTAATTCCTTTAGACCCTGAAAAGGCATTATAATGCACGGTGAGTGGGTAGGAATACAGACTCTGGAAGAGGACTGCCTTAAAGAATGCCTGACTTTAAGTGTTGCTCCCAACATCTTAAAGGGATGACCCCTACGCAACCCTAAGTTTCTGTTTTCTCATCCGAAAAATGGAGTAATAATATCTACCTCTAAAGGATTGTGGTGAGGTCTAAGATAATTTACATAAACAAAAATGCAAATGAAGAGAATACTGGCAATAATCTCTAAGTTCAATATGGAGATACTTGAGGCTCCCCAAACTTATAATTCACATAAATCAGAAAGTTTACCTGAGACAGGTTGGAGATGCCCAGCAAAAAGCAGATGGAGTCCAATATGTTGGATTTCCCACTACCATTTAAACCAGTGATAGCATTGAAGAGGGGGTCAAAACCATTGACTTCAGTCCTCTGAGCATAGGACTTAAATCCTTCAAGGATGATTGACTTAACATGCATTTTCACTAGACTTCCACAGGTAAATTGCTAGGAATCAGAGGCCACAAAGGAGCTCTGTACAAAACAGAAATATGTAAGTGGGACAGAAATCTGTAATCATAATGTAGGTAAAAGACTAAAACATATGAAATCTTAATAGAAATAAAACAGCCACTTGCCCAGCTACTTCCTCTGACGTAAACACATTTTTTCCAACTTAATTGGAAGTTAATTAAACCATTAGTTCAACCTGGAAGTCAACGACTTCTTTGTCTTCCATCTTTATATCCAACAGAGACGGATTATTTCATATCCCACTCCCTTTGCCCATAATGTCCTGCTCCCCAAAACTGACTTGACTCGCTCTCCTTACTACACTCAAGTCTTTGCTCAAACGTCACCTTAATGGGGTCTTTCCTGACTTCCCTATTTAAAAACGCACCTGTCCCCGCCTCCTGTTTTTTTCCTAAATCGTAAAGATGACACTAAATAGTATTTATTTATTCGTCTATCCAGACTATCGTAATGCAAGTTCCTGTAGAATCTTTGCCTGCGTCCACCGCTGTTTGCCCGAATACTGCCTGACCCCAGGGCGCCGGGAAAGAAGTGTCATCAATATTCACTAAATAGATGAATCCCGTATACTCTGCAGCTTGTTTTCACTCTGCCTGTTCCCTTCCCCCACCAGGCCTTTCTATCAACACTTGTTTGCTCTACTCCAAGGCTGGATAGGAAGTAGCCATTCTGTCAGGAAACCCATTAGGAGTGATTTTAGTTTGAGGTCCCTTCCTGCTAAACCCACTCTCCCCCGGCACACGCAAAAAAACCCGCCCTCCTCTCCAGCCAAGGAATGCCAGACTAGGCCCAACCTGCCGCGAGCACGCACCCGCCTCACTGCTGCGCCAGGCCGCCCGGCTTGAGGTGCCTTAGAAGCTACTCCTAGTTACAAGAGCAGAAAGCCGGCCTACTTTGCCGGGCTTCGGGGGATACCAAGAGAACTCCAGCACAGCTGCTGCAACTCTCGCCCCACGATCTGCACCCGGGCCGGAAATATTTATAGCTTTGAATTTCGGCGCGAGCAAAGGACCCCACCTCCCCTGCCTATTTCATTGGCTGGTGCCTAGGAGATGCCTGACTTAGAGGCTCCAATTTTCCCTCCCATTGTACAATCAAAGCGACAGGGAGATAGGGAAGAGAGTCACGACAGGGGCAGCTCCGGGGATGCGACGGCTGGGGCCTGAGGACTGAAGGAGCAAGTGACATGTGTTGAGCTCAGCGTCCGGCACTCCGTGGGCAGCCACGCACCTCGGCCTCGGGGCTTCGCGCTTCCGCCATCCCCGCCCCATCCTAGGCCCCTCCAGCCTCTGGCTCTCCCTGAGGCCCCGCCCCGCCCATAGTCTCGCGGGCCTTGAGGGAGTCGCTGGTTAGGACCGGTGTAGCGTTAGAGTCGCGGAGGTAGGAGTCCTTGTTGCTGGTGTCTTCGTACTTCAGAAGCCTCGGAATTTACCCGATTTGGCTCATATCTATCGAAAAAGGGAGACTGCGCTTTGTCTGGGCTGGAGAGGCGCGGAGCTTGGGAGGACTGTGGGGAGCGTTTTGGCTCCGCCCCTCCCGGCTCCGGACCCTGGCGGGCTTTTTCATCTCAAATTTCGCGGTGGGGAGGAACGTTAGTTATGAAGGCCGCTGCCGACCGCTGTGCTGATCCCAGAGGAGAAATTGTGTGGGGCCGGCAGCAGGAGGTGGACAAATAGGTGTTCCCTTCCCCGCACTTCGATAAAGCAGTGGCAGAACTAACATTTCAGAGAATTTCTTTGGAAACCCGACAGCTGATATTTATTGAGCTTTGTATGCCAGGGTGGGTTCCAAGGGCTTTAAAATCTCTGAAAACTCTCTGAAATCCAGTGACATTGTTCTCATTTTATAGATGAGCGAACTTAATTGGAGTCGTAAGTGGAGAAGCTGGGATTTGTTCCCAGCAGTTGAGCTCCAAAGCGCGTACTCTTAAATTGCTATATACTCTTCCTCTTCATGTTCAGAATCCAGGACCACTAATAACGGATTCTGCATTTATTAGTGTGTATTGTTCTTAACAGACAAAACTGACCAATTTACTCACGGTTCGGCATACTGATAATAGTAATTTAGGAAGAACCGCTTCAGAGTGCACTGTGGTGCTATCCCTAGGTGATGTATAGGAAGATGTTGCAGCCAGTATACTATTTTAAACCTTATATTTAAAATGCCCCCCCCCCCATGGCTTTGCAACATTGGATAGGGGTCAAACCACCAAGAATTACCAAGAATGGGCCATGTTTTGAAATTCTTTCTCTACTTAAGAAGATAAAATAAGTTTTGAATGGTTTTGGTTTGTTTACTAAAGTATTATTTACTCTCATATCCCACCCCCTTCTGTACTGTCAATGGTTACTGGCCTAACATCTTTTAGTTAAGTATTTATCTTTGTCTACTTTGATTCCTGCATCTGCTACATTCTACAACTCACATATATTGGTCCTATTTAATTCTTTAGTTAAATTTTTCATTTCAATTACAGTATCATTAACATACAATGTTATATTAGTTTCAGGTGTACAATATAATTATTAAATACTTACAACACCCAGTGCTTACAAGTGCACTCCTTAATTCCCATCACCTATTTAACCCATCGCTCCACCCACCTCTCCTCTGGTAAACATCAGTTTTTTTCTCTAAGAGTTTGTTTCTTCTTTTTTTGTGCCTAGCACAGCCATGGCTCGTGGTCCCAAGAAGCATCTGAAGCGTGTAGCAGCTCCAAAGCATTGGATGCTGGATAAACTGACTGGTGTGTTTGCTCCTCGCCCATCTACCGGTCCCCATAAGCTGAGAGAATGTCTCCCTCTCATCATTTTCCTAAGGAACAGACTTAAGTATGCCCTAACAGGAGATGAAGTAAAGAAGATCTGTATGCAGCGTTTTATTAAGATTGATGGCAAGGTCCGAACTGATATAACCTACCCTGCTGGTTTTATGGATGTCATCAGCATTGACAAGACCGGAGAGAATTTCCGTCTGATCTACGACACGAAGGGTCGCTTTGCTGTTCATCGGATTACACTCGAGGAGGCCAAGTATAAGTTGTGCAAAGTGAGAAAGATCTTTGTGGGGACAAAAGGAGTCCCTCATCTGGTGACTCATGATGCTCGCACCATCCGCTATCCTGATCCCCTCATCAAGGTGAATGACACCATTCAGATTGATTTGGAGACCGGAAAGATTACTGATTTCATCAAGCTTGACACTGGGAATCTGTGTATGGTGACTGGGGGTGCTAACCTGGGAAGAATTGGTGTGATCACCAACAGAGAGAGACACCCTGGTTCGTTTGATGTGGTTCATGTAAAAGATGCCAACGGCAACAGCTTTGCTACCCGACTCTCCAACATTTTTGTTATTGGCAAAGGCAACAAACCATGGATTTCTCTTCCCCGTGGAAAGGGTATCCGCCTCACCATTGCTGAAGAGAGAGACAAGAGACTGGCGGCCAAACAGAGCAGCGGGTAGAATGGTCCCTAGGTGACGTGATCAGAAGTCTTTATACCTAATTAAAGGTCATACAGCACGATAAAAAAAAAAAAAGTTTATTTCTTGGTTTGTCTCTTTTTATCTTTGATTATTTGTTTCTTAAATTCCACATATGAGTGAGAGCATGTGGTATTTGTCTTTCTCTGACTTACTTAGCATAATTCTCTGGCTCCATCCATGTTATTGCAAATGGTCTATTCAGTTTTAATATGCATTTATTTTCAACAATGTCCCCTTCATCACTTTGTGAGTAAAAATTTTAATTCGCCAACAAACCCCTAAAGTGAATTTTACCAAGTTGTGAAATAAACATTTCTTTGAAGGTGAAAATGGATGCTATTAGCCTTTCCACTTATTTAATAGATTAATAATTAGCTTATATATTTAAGTGAAATGGATGAAAACATGCAAATGCACTTTTTGCTGGATGAGCACTTCTGAGTTCTTATAAGAATATACATATCTACTTCCATTGAAAGTATTTACTAAAATGAAAATTACTTATTAAAGGAGTTTTAGTCTTCCAGCATGCCAGGAACAGTAAGGAATTTCCATTAATACAGATGAACTTGAAATGGCTGACTTAGAACTGCCTCCTGAGATCACAGGGAAGTGGAGAAGATCAAGGCACAAAGCCACTCATACTACCCTAATTTGGAGAGGGAAGGGCTGGAAGTAAAGATAAACCATAGGGTAAAGGTAGCAAAAATAAAGCACTGTTCTTGTTTCATTACCAGGGATCAAAATCTTTTGGAAGGTTCAAGATTGGCAGGCTTGTGGGGTTTTAGTCCTTATGTACAATGCAGCAACACCAACAAAGGCATCGATAAAGCCAGAAGGGGGACCTAGGGAAAATATTTGGTCTACTATTCCAGAGCACTGGGAAGGACCGTCTTTCCCTGGGTGTTCATTTCTAATTTTAAGTTCTAAAGTAGCTTTTTTTGGGGCCTAGATGAATCCACTCTCCCTGCAACTCAGGACAGAAGAAATAATGAAAGGACTTTACCTTCCCTGCAGACATAAGGAAAGGCTGATTCATCTTGTTGAGAGATTAATTTGGGATTCAAAGGAATGAATTGATAATGATGGGAAGTTCATATTTATAACTATTGCATAGCAGCACACTTTGACTATACCAAGTATAACCTGTTTGACAAGAAATATAGCTGAGCATAATGTAAGGAATAGAAAAGGAGGTGACTATTCATTCACCTATGGGATCTGGTTAGACCCATTCATTTTCATTTCAGTGACAAAACTTTTCAGTACTGCATGTTCTGTTTGGTTCTTTGTGAAATCTGCCTATATTCCTTCATCATCATTTCTATTATTTTGCCTTTTTAATCAAGTATCTTTATATTCTCTTTCAGGAACTTCCAGCTTTTGAATTCCTAACTCTACTGTTTACAACATTTGCTGAGTTTTACTCATAGTGATTTATATCCTCCTGTGGTACTGTTCTGGGATGGGGTTGTTTTGTTTATGGGAGTCTCTTATGCCCTGAATTGTGAAAGAGTCCCTTCAGAACAGTTATGTATTTGTTTCTGCCAGGGTTTTTTGGCTCTTAAATATCCTGGGGCATTTGTGAGTGATTATTTCTCGGTTTGTGGTTCCTGAATTATGCAGATATTGTAAATTTATATCTTGCAGGCCTGGGGTTTTTATTTCTCACAGGTACCTTTTGTTTTTAACCCCTACCCAAGGCCCCAAGCAAAGAACAAACTTCTCTTCTTCCCCAGACTAGTAGGTGGAATTTTTCCAGTCCCAGTGACTGGCAGTTGTTTAAGGCTCGAGGTTTTACCTAAGGGCTTAGTTCCTTCTACTGAGGTTCCAAGCCTTTATGCCTGTGCACTGAAACCCAGCCACTGCCCTCTGAGCCATATAGCCAAGGATGAAATGTGGGAGGGCTGCAATTTTTCAGTTTGTTTCTGGGATTGAGTATTTCCTGTCTTTTGTTTGGTTTTGGTTTTGGTTTTTGAGCTTGGCATATGGTTTATATAATAATTATTTATTTTATACAGTATTACTATTTAAAGGGAAGTTCAGTCAACCACATTAGAGGAGATCTTCTTGATGTCGTTTTTGAATGTAGGTGAGTTGGTGTTGGTAGGGTGAGGTTTGGAGCTGGCAATCAAGAAAGAATTCTTGAGACCTTTTTGGTGCAAAAAGGTGGTTTTATTAAAGCATGAGGATAGACCTATGGGCAAAAAGAGTTGCTGCACTGGGGTTGTGAGGAATGGCTGATACTTGGGAGTTGGGGGCAGGTAAGGGAGAAGGGAGGTTTTCAAAAGAACTTTTGTATGCTAACGGGGACCTACAAGATATTGGGACCTTGGCATTGTCAAGTTAAGGTGGTTTTTCCCTCTAGCAAAGCATTAACCTTAAGACAGTTGAGAGTTTCCTGAAGCAATGTTATACTCTGCCTATCACAAGTCCTTGTCCATGGGTTGCAGGTTATAAGGAAATTTTATTTTATTTACAGTCCCTTCTACCTTTGTTTCCTACATCACTATGGATGGATAGGTGATGTTAGGGCTCCAGGAAATTGAGTCTATGGGTCTCTGGTAGTTAGGCTGTTGATAAAAATGCTGTTTCCTTGTAAATCATTAAGATATTTGTAAACTGTTAGAGGCTCTTGTCTTGTGGGAGTGTGATTTCTATTAGTTAACCGTTTGTTTTTGTTGGTTTGTTCCCCCCCCCCCCCTTTCCTTAGTTTCAGGGCAGCCAGGAGTGCCTGAGGGATGTCATACAGATCCCACCTGAGAGTGAGGGTAGGGGGTTTGCAAGGTGTCAGCTGGTTCTTTGTCTTCAGCTTGCCTTCTGCTCCCTCATCATTCTCACTTTTCATGAAGAACATCAGTGATCTATTTGCATTCAGATTGCTTTCAGATTGCTTTCATTGCTTTCAGATTCTTACATTCCATATAGAAAGTAGCTTTTCCTAAAAAACAGAAGGAAGTCTGGTACCAACTAGCGCTTAAGAAAATATTTTCACACAGTACTCATAAAATCCAAAATCTTCTCGTTTCATATTTGTAATTTCAGTTTTTCAGCTCTCCTTGGCTTTTATCACTTCCATGCTGGTTTATGGTCAAAGTTACTCATCTCTCTTCTGTTTTGCCGCACCCCTTCCTTTATGGAGATGACTACTGGCTTCCCTTTCTCAAATGTAATTCATTGTTCTTAAATTGTTATTTAATTTTTCTCTTTGTCATGATGGTATCTTATTTTTTATTTCAAATCCATACACATCTGCTTGATCTTCCTCCAGTTGGTTTCCTTTTATTACTAAGTTCGTTCTTACTAGATCCAAACAGACTCTTCACTCTTGGATTTTTATTTCACAAACTCTGCCTTTTCTGTAATTAACATTTTCTCTGTAGTCCTCTACATCATTCTTCAGACCTCTAGGGTCACAAGTATTTCTCATTCTTTGAATTCTGACTTAAATTACTACTTCAACAAATACGTATTAGTACCACTCTGCCCTCTCCAAAGTTCTACAAAATACTTATGTTTCTATATCAGAAATACGGTATCTCTGGCTATTCTCTTTCAGTCTTCACTCTCCCTCTCCTCCATTCTCCCCAAATCCCACTCCTACATAAAAGGGTGGGCTCTTGCCCTTTGTTTCCCAAGGGACTTCAGACTGGGATAATTTAACATCAATACATTTCTAAGAGTTTGAGGATTTTTTTCCTTCAAAATATAGCATTTGTGGGACATTCACGGCAGAGTGTATGTGGGGCTTCAGCAATCAAGATCTAATTCTCTTTATAACCCTTGTCAGAGGGCAATGAAAATCATTTCATTGACTCCCAGTCTTTTCTGCCATTTAGAGTTCTCCTCTTCCAATTTCTATGGTCACTGCTTGGAAAAAAGAAATTGCTTTTTGACTTCTATAAGGACAAGGAATAATGTACAGCATAGATAATCTAGATCCATACATAGTAAAGGAAAATGTTTTTAAGAGAAACAGATTTTACCTACAGTATTAAAAATATGTTACAATAGGGGCGCCTGGGTGGCTCAGTGGGTTAAGCCTCTGCCTTCGGCTCGGGTCATGGTCTCAGGGTCCTGGGATCGAGCCCCGCATCGAGCCCCGCATTGAGCCCCGCATCGAGCCCCGCATCGAGCCCCGCATCGAGCCCCGCATCGGGCTCTCTGCTCCACAGGGAGCCTGCTTCCCTCTCTCTACCTGTCTCTCTGCCTACTTGTGATCACTCTCCGTCAAATGAATAAATAAAATCTTAAAAAAAAAAATATGTTACAATATTAAGCAAAGCTGTTTATTTTCTTGGTGCTATATATCAAAAATCTTTCTATTCTAGCAGAGAACCATTGCTCTCCATTTATATAAACTTGAGTATCCATTCAGATGATTCTCCAAAAACAAAGGCATTTTATCCCCAAAAGTTTAATCCTTCACATATTAGAGGAAAAAACAGGGCTTGCAACTTTCAAACAATGGTTTTGCCCATCACTGCTCTTCAAGGGTTTAAAATAATCTTATTTCAGACTTACCTTGAGTCATCTTATGGTTATTAAGTAATTTTATTGCTTAAAATATGGATGTATATTTGTGCTGTGTCAAGTTCCATACACTTTTCCTAAGTTACTTTATGTAACTCAACAATTATTTATTTATTATTTAATTTTTTTTTTAAGTACACCCATGCCCAGCGTGGAGCCCAAGGTGGGGACTGAACTCACGACCCTGAGATCAAGACCTGTGCTGAGATGAAGAGTCCGACACTTAACTGACTGAGCCACCCAGGCACCCCAACAATTCTTTTATTATCTCCGTTTTGTAGATGAAAAAGCGGATCACAGAAATAGACTTCGATCACAGAGAAAAGCCAGGAGTAAAGTCCATCTATTCATTCAATAAATGCTCATGTACTTACAATGTCAGTGAATGATACAACAATTTCTGCCTTTTGGAGCTTAGATTAGTGGACATCAATTCTTATTTTATAGATTACAAGGCATAACTTTTTGCAATAATCTTATGCCCTAGAAATAGATAGCAGTCTTAATGCCTCCAGTAATTTTCCTTTCCATGTGACTATCGAAGCCCTCAAGTCATTGAAACTCCAGATGACCTGTTTCACCAGATGCTGGACATTCTCAGTCAAGTTTGGATTTATACTGGGTACCCAGGTTTAGGTCAAAAACAGAAAATCTGAACAACTTCAACCAAGAATCCAGGGAGTGGATTCTTAGTGAAGAAGTAATATCCCACTAAGAATAAATGACAGGCTAAAAAGGTAGATTTGTAAATGTTTATAAAAAGCAGATTGGATTTAGCACAGGTCGAAGTGCTGAGCTGGGACAATAGGAGGAAATGTTCTTCATGGTGCTGGTCAGTGGCATCTTCTTTTTATACAAAGAAATGTTGCCAGCAATTCTGCTTAGACTAATTTGGAGTAATTTTTTATTTTGGATATTTTTTATTAGTTAATGGAATCTAGGAGTATAATATAATAATCTGATGAGAATTTCTCTACAAATGGCAATGGGATTAGTCTTATTCATGAAACTCATAAATAAGCTATAATTCAACATTTTATGTCTAGGGAAAATAAAACTGGGGTCATGCTGTTTAAGAGGGTAAGGGAATTTAACCGAACACTGGAGGATTCATAGCAGATTTATGATGAAGATACATTCTAACTGGAAGCTTAATTGTGATTTAAATTACAGGTCAAGCTGTGCAATGTGTTTTCTTTTTAGGAGAAAGTCTTTGGGGAAGTAGAGTGTGCTTGTTTAAAGAAAAAAAAACAGCAAATGAGAAGAGATTGCATTTGCTGTTTTTTCTTTAAAAATTTCAAGCTGTTTTAAGTCAAATTGCCCCTGAGTTCCTTATGTTGGCTGTTGTGAAATTTCTTTGTTTTACTTTCTTTGTGTTATTCTCACCCTCTGTTCCAGAGCAGCTATTTCTCTTGACAGTAACAAAAAGATGTAGACAGCATATCTGCCAGCAAACTAATATGGAAACCAGAGATAAGGTATTCTCAACCTTTCTAGAATTGTGACATCCTATCATTTTAGGCTGACTCACATAAAATTAGTAAGTTCTGCAGATAGACAAGCCCTTGAAGAATTATAGCTGCTCATTTTGCCAATGGGAAAATTAAGTCTTCCAGTGATTTTCCTAAATTTACTCTTTATCTCAAGTAAATTAAGGTCTAATGAAGAAATAAAACATGCATATGAATAATTTTAATTCAAAGCATAAAGAAATTATTTTCCTGCAAAATAAAAATTGAAACAGATAATCAGAGTTTGACTCTGTAGGGAGGCATTGTGCTTGGAAAAGAACAGTTAGACATGACAGCTCAGATTCTTACTCTCCAACATTTCCCTCACCCTCCGCAGAATTCCTCAATAATTATCACAACCACCATGCAGGATTCAGGCATGAATGGGATGGCATCAGGGGTAAGGAATGGGGACATAAGGCCTTGAAATGAACTGCTTTCCCTTTAAGTCTCTGAAACAAGGCTAAGTCAAGAATGGAACATTTAGGGGCACTTGAGTAGCTCAGTGGGTTAAAGCCTCTGCCTTCGGCTCAGGTCATGATCTCAGGGTCCTGGGATTGAGCCCCGCATCGGGCTCTCTGCTCGGCGGGGAGCCTGCTTCCCCCTCTCTCTCTGCCTGCCTCTCTGCCTACTTGTGATCTCTCTCTCTCTGTCAAATAAATAAATAAAATCTTAAAAAAAAAAAAAGAATGGAACATTTAAATAATCTTCTACGGAAGCTTTAGAATAACAGGGAAACAGTCCATAGCAAACAGTGAAAGAGAGAAGAAACTAGCTTATGAATCATGACACGGGACAGCAGATACTCTGGGACTCCCAGACTTAGGGTCATCTGTGCGAGACCCCAGAGAAACAAATGGCACTACAATGTCCCATCTGAATTTCTCCTGTTATTCCCCTCCCCACCATCTTCCATCTTAGTTTCTCTATGCCTCAGGTTTGAGGAGCAGCTTCATAGTTATTCACTTAGGGGACCTTCTCCCCATTCAAAGCAAACATAACACAGGACTGGTGTAGAGTGCCAAGAGAGTCCAAAAAAGGAAAAAAATATGGCTGAAAACAGCATCATTTCCTGGTAGGGTTTCCCTAGATGACTTTTGAGCTGAATCCTTAAAGGTAAATATGCTTTTGACAGTTGGAGATCAGGAAACAACAGCCCAAGTGGACAGGTCATTGCGGACAAAAACTAAGAGGTGACGGTTTCCATAGGCAATAACCTGGTACAGGCTCCAGTGATTTTATTAGAATTTTATTACTCTTGTTGAGGATGATGTGTTTCCCCACACACAACACCCTTCAGGACAGAGGCAGAAGTTCCTTCAGCTGCCAGGAGCGGTGGCTGTGGAGAGCGCACAGCTGAGCGCCTTCCCAGGCACTGCTCTCCCCTGAAGCAAGCTGCCTAGCTGAGATTACGCCTCCTCTTCTAATGGCTGGGTTTTGTTTGTTTGTTAATCTTTATTTACTTTTTTATTTTTAAAGATTTTATTTATTTGACAGAGAGAGATACAACAAGAGAGGGAATACAAGCAGGGCGACTGGGGGAGGGAGAAGCAGGCTCCCTGCAGAGCAAGGATCCCCACGAGGGGCTCGATCCCAGGAGCCAAAGGCAGATGCTTAACCACTGAGCCACCTAGGTGCCTCCAATGGCTGGTTGATACACGGACACAAAAACCCCTTTGCTTCAACCAGGACAGATATAAAGGGTCATCTAAACAGTTCCCCGTACAGTGAGCAGGGCCTTGCGATTGCCTCACAGTTCAGCATCTCCCTGGGCCCAGTTCTGTTTTCTGCACTTGGTCACAGTGTTGTTCTGGACAGCACTCTTGGATTGACTTTCTCCATAGCAATCTCTGGTCTCACTGTATTCTCTGGGGGACCCCCTAAGCAAACTCCAGATATAATTTGAGACACAATAGGCTATTTTAATAACATTTAACACAGAATTGGGAAAGCCTGAAATAGTATATATGATTAGAAGTGCTGGCTTGGGGTCTCTGTGGTAACAAGTTGGCATTGCAAATTAAGTGCTGAATTACTAAACCAATTTATATTCCACTGACAAAGAACTGGAAAGGAGAGAAATTGTACTTGCTCTGTGTTTGGCTGTCCTCAATCTTTGCCAAGCCCATCAATCAGTTCTGGTCATTAAGTGTTAGGGGCTCTATCAGTAAGATTGTATCAGGAAGTTGTGCTGTGGGAAAACAAAACAAACCAAAACCACACAAAAATTATCAAAGGCTTAAAAAGCAACAGTAGTTTATTTCTTGTTCATGCTACACATCCACTGTAGGTTAGCAGGGGGAAGAGATATTGCTGCTTATACTCACTATGGGAGATAGTCTAATGGAGTAGTCCTTCCCTTAGAACCTTATAGATCTCAGGGCACCTGGGTGGCTCAGTCAGTTGAGCACCCGACTCTTGGTTTCAGCTCAGCTTATGATCTCACGGCTGTGAGATAGAGCCCTGTGTCAGGCTCCATTAGTGCAGAGTTGGCTTGAGATTCTCTCTCTACCCCTCGCCCTGCTCACTCTCTGTCTTTCTCTCCATCTAAAATAAATACAGAAATCTTAAAAAAAAAAAAAAAAGAAGAAGAAAAAGAAAAAAAGAAAAAGAAACTTACAGATCCCTTCTAAAGGGAACATGAGCTCCGGAATGGTCTAAAACTAGAATTTAACATGCTCTACCCAAAATAACATTATTTATACTCACAGTTTACCACAACTATTTACCACAGGGGGCTCAGGAAATGCAATCCCAAAGGTGCCTGGAAAATCAAGAAAGGAGCAGGGACTGGAATAATTGGCAGGCTGCATTAATGAAGACTTGGGGGAAAATCTGGAATCTAGAAAATAAAAAATAAAGAAAAATCTGGTTAAAGTGGTGGTTGAATTTTCAATTTGCAATGAAATTTTTAAAAAGCTTGGTAGTAACTAATCATTGATCCTTTATTATCTTTCAAATCATATTTGTACTGTTTAGATTTTACATTTATTTTATGAACTTGTTTTAGGTACCTTCTATTTAAAAAGTGCGCTGAAAAAAAATAAAAAAATAAAAAGTGCTCTGATTGTTACTCTTGGAGCATAACTATGAAATATCTCTGGAATGTTTCTTTAAATACATTTGTGTCTAGTTGAAGATAGAGGCATTTGAAGTATACAGGAGAAGAGAACAAAGACAGGATAGGGGCAATGTTAAGTGAGTGCAAAGGAGGAAATTGTTAAGTGCCAAGTTTTATGTTTGAAGGTGGACAGGACAAAACTGTACCCTCTACAAGTACACTTGAAAATACTCTTCTTGGGTGCCTGGGTGGCTCAGTCAGTTAAGTCTGCCTTCGGCTTAGGTCATGATCTCAGAGTTCTGGGATCATGTCCCACATCATGCTCCCTGTTCAACCGAGAGCATGCTTCTCCCTCTCCCTCTGTCTGCCGCTCCCCCTGCTTGTGCTCTCTCTCTCTCATTGACAAATAAATATATAAAATCTTAAAAAAACAAAAAGAAAGAAAGAAAGAAAAGAAAATACTCTTCTGATTTGAGCTATATAGAAGAGCTAGATAAGAAAAAGTGAATGTTATACTATTGTTTTTAAACCCACTTCTTGATTTTCATTTCCTCCCTCCTATTTAAGACCCTTCTATTTACATTTAAATTATTTTTCCATATATAGCACCACAAATCTTCATGTGCTTAGAATAAATTATAATGAACTGAAAGCTAATACCATTGCTCCTTGAAATCAAGAGCCATGCTTTTTTGGTATTCTGTACACTCTCTTCCAAGTTAATGATGATTTATGGTGATAATTACAATAAATTGCAACTCTAATGCCTCTTACGGCTTATAAAGCAAGTTTACATATACTATTAACGTTATTTCCACAACATCCTCATGAGATAGGTTCGGGAAGTGTTAATAAAATTATTCCCATATCATAGACAGAGAAATTGAGGCTGAAAGAAATGAAATGACTTAATTACAGTTGCAGTTATTTATAGCTGTGAACAAACCACCTCGAAATGGTGGCTTAAAATAATGGCACTCATTTATTTTGCTCATCTGAGGGCTGACTGTGCTCAGCTAGTCAATCCTCACTTGGGATCATACAATCATGTGATGGCTGGGGCTGAGGTCACCTCAAAGGTTTCACTCACCGTCTGATGCCTGGGTGAGGAAGATTCAAACATCCTGTATGAGTAACTGCTGGGGCTTCTCAAGCCTAGCTCTCTCTGTGGCCTGCCCACAGTCTTTCCACTTTAGACGTGGGCCACCCCAGGAAGGGGTATGAACTTAGCCAACATGGTTCTCTGCGGCTGAAGCAATCCCTGAAGGTGGTGACAGCTGAAGACCATCTGCTAACAGGACTCTCAGCTGCTGAGGCAACAAGTTCTTCCTTAAAGGAGAATTATTCACTTTGGCTCCAAATCCAGTACCCTTCTATTATACCATACTGTCTCCACTAATATAACATCACTAATCTGTAGACATTAATAAATGTTAATTGTGAATCAATTAGATAGTGAAAGTATATAATCACATTGGGACACTTTAGCAATTATATAGCACTTTGCATGTACATCTATTACCAGAACATGCCATACCTTACTAATTTGAGGTATCAATGAGATCACATCAGCATTAGCACTCAAATCTTGCTTGCTTCAAGCTCCCACATACTCCTCCAGCAATTCCAGCTCCTTTCCTTCCAGAGTAACCATCCTTGGATATATATGGGAATGCCCCTAGATGGGATATATGGACTATAAATCAGTCCAGGGGGCCAAAGGCTGTCGGCCTTGATTTACTGCTCCAGGCTGCACTACCAATGCTCCTATCCCTAATTCCAGGCTTGCTGCAGTGGAGAGTCATCGCTGTGATCCAATCTACCCATCAAGATCCAGAGACTCCTTTATCCAACTGCTTAATCAACATTTCCATTATTATTGAGTCAGAATCTGAAAATTTACTTGTCCAAAACCAAACACCTGATTTTGCCCACTGAAACCCCTATGCTTCTATATTTCAGTAAATGTCATAACCATGCTCCAAAACCTAGAAGTCATCCTTGATTCCTTTCTTTTGCATCCCGGGTATAAATATCTGAAATTATATTATTTATTTGTTTATCTATTTATTTTCTGTTTCCTCCACCTCAAATTTCAGCTCTATGAAAATAGAATATTCATTTGTTCCATTCCCTAGTGTGTGTCCAGCACCTGCAAAAACTTGGGTCTAAGGGCACCTGGGGGTGGCTCAGTTGATTAAACGACTGCCTTTGGCTCAGGTCATGATCCTGGATCATCGGGCTCCCTGCTCAGCAGGCAGTCTGCTTCCTCCTCTGACCCACCCTCCTCTCATGTTCTCTCTCTCTCTCATTCTCTCTCTCTCCAATAAATAAATAAAATCTTAAAAAAACAAAAACAAAAACTTCGGTCTATGATTTACATAGAGTAAGTACTAGGTAAATATGCCTCAACAGTTCTATAGAGATGCTGCACCAAGAAGATACATCTGCCCTAAGCAGAGAGAGCTCTTAGTGGGCTTAGAATCAGGCCATCTTTATCACCACTATTTACAGAATACCAGCCACTCTCAAGATTTGCAGGTGTCACAGCCAGGATCACTAATATGATGGAGACTTCCCAGGTGCTGGCCTCTGGAACTGTTTTGTCTTTCTTTTAATGGTACCATGTCCGGTGGCCTATGATGGCATAAACCAGCATTACTGTTGCCACTATGCTAATACCACTGCATTTGTGAAGTATGTTATGTTCAGTTGTAAAAAGTATTCCACAGCAGAGATATTTGAGTCCTAAATCATTACTGACTCTAGTGAAACAGACCTTTCAATTGATACACAGTCCCTTTTATTCTCCCTGGACCTGTACACAATCATAGCTGGGTTAGGATGGATACAAATAAAAACTTAACGCTGAAAGGGGCCAGTTTCTTTTCAGACTAATTCCTGCCATTCTTAAAGAGAATTCTCTTGGCAGAAGCCCTATTGTCCATTACAATAGTCTGTTTCCAATTTAACACAATCCGTCTTTCCTTCCTTCCTTCTCCCTCTTTCTCCCTCCTACTTATCTTTAACAAATATTCACAGAGCACCTCTATGTTAAATACTGGGGAAACAAAGATGAATTAGACAGAGTCCGTAATCTCAAAGTACAGACATATCTTTGGAAAGGTGCAAAAAAATTATTTCAGGTTCATGACAAATATATAAATGTTCAAGCCACAGTGGGTCACAAAGATAGGAGAGGCCAATTATTAGTAATTAATAAGATCTTAATTCAGGAGGAGAAACAAGTTGTATCTGAAGATGTGGTTAAGTTTTCTTCTTTAGGGTGAAAATGTTGTGCTGGAGGCAGAAGGAGAAAAGGGGATACAGGCAGCTGGAACAGCACGGGTAAAGCCATGAAGAGGCAGCCTAACTCATGACATAAAGTATTAAATCAATCTAAGTGGGACACCTGGAGATTTGTCTTTGTCTTCAATTAAAAAAAATGTATTATGTTTCAGATATAAACAATTCACAGAGGGGAGAAGACATCCCTTCATTTTTCTTTTATGAATTTTCTTATTATAAAAGTACCATAATTCATCCTGGGAATTCAGAAAAGTACTTGATAACATCCTGGCATATTTTCTCCTAACTTAAATATATGTTTGTGTATTAGGTACATATTCTTAATATTAAAATACAATTTTTTTATATATAGCTAAGGTCATATTTTTAGACATTGCCAATTTTTTCTGATCCGTAATGCACATATAAATCTAATTGCTCCAGATGAAGGTATGGTTAGGTATATGATGCAAATGCTTCCACTGAACTGATTATCTGTTCCAGGACATAATTAATTTTTGGGTGGGGCCCAGTAGGATGCCAACTTCTAATATAAAATCATGGACATAGCTCAAGTTTCTGATTGATCTGATAGATTCTTTTATAAAAAAGGAGAGAGGGGGCACCTGGGTGGCTCAGTCAGTTGAGCATCCGACTCCTGATCTTAGGGTCATGAGTTCAAGCCACATGTTGGGCTCCACACTGAGTGCGGAGCCTGCTTTAAAAAAAAAAAAAAAAAGGAGAGAGAAACACACACACATTTAAAGAATATAGAGTATCCTATGTAGAAACTTTGTGTATATAGCCAAATAGAATACACATGAAATATGAAAGTATCTTTCCTATTAAAATGAAGCACACAGTCTATGTTTTCACTTAGAATAATAGTTATGCTTTATCATACTGATAATTGGCAGATATTGTACTCAATTTTCTCATGTATTACATCTAATCCTCAAAACTATTTCCCAGTATTTACGGATGGGGAAACTGAGGCTCAGGAAGATTAAATAATTTGCTCAAGGTTACACATCTAATAAATGCCTAGACTGAAATTAAACCCAAGTAGATTACAGTAATTATTGCGGTATTAAATAAATACTCAATTTAGTTATCTATTCTTCTGTTAATGGATACTTCGATTGGAGAAACAATGATATTTTAATAGTTGTTACCTATATTAAGTAGGATTTCGTAGTTCAGTTTTATTCTTTACTGTTACAATGATGAAAAATTACTATGACTGTGGCTCTGCCTGTTCCTAGCAGGATGATGCTGGGCAAATACCCTCTTTATATTTAATTTTTCATCTTTGTCGTATCTGGAAATTGAGAGTGTTAAGACACCTTTTTGAGGATCCCTTCTTGCTCTGAAATTCTGTGGCTTGTAAGACTTGACAGGCAATGGAATACTGCATGCAGAGGACCTATATAATGTTGAGACTAAAGTTCATGTTTATATAATATTATCTCTAGAAATACATTACAAAACTCAGTTTTCTCTAGAAAATACAAAAAACAAAACAAAACAAAAAAACAAAACCAAAACCAAAACCAAAAAAAAAAAACCAAAAAAAACCCACAACAAAAACAAAACCTCAGAGGAAAAACAAAAGCAAAGGGAATAATTTTGGAAGAAAGGTACAGTAGAAAAGCATTTTTCTAAGAAGCAGGACCAAGTTACATTTCAGGATTTCCTGCTTTCCGGCTGTGTTGAGAAAATGCTTTCCCTCTCATTCCCAATTGCGTTTTCTACCATAAATGAGGCAATTAGGAATTGAAGAAGTGAATGTCTTGGTATAATATCAGGCAAACTCGATGCTACATGGAACATCAGAATCAGAGCAGTAAGCAAAGTAGGTTTATCACTTTCTGGGGGATGGAGGGAGGAAGGCAAACTTTGCTGACTCTTGGACAGTAACATACCAAAGGTGCCTCATTCCAAAGACAAAATGAGCTTTAAAAATATAAGGCTTTCTAGGATAATATGTAGGTGGAAGGGTAAGGATGTTTAGTGATTCCCAGGCTACATAATATCAAAAGTCTTGTCCTATGAGAACTGTATGCTTATTTGCAGAGGACTCACTTGGAGATAGTCAGCCTTTAATCAAACATTCCCTCCATATGGGAGCAGAGAGAGGTGCCCCTACTCAACATTCCTGATTTCTTCCTCCCACAGAATGAAACCTCTTCCTCGCTGCAAACCATGGTGGAGGAACTGATATGGTTCCTCTCTACCGTGTAATGATGATCCATGATCTTGATGAAGAAAGAGTCTGACAGTTACATAGTTGAGTACACCCTGAGGTGAAAGAGGAAAAAGGGATCACAGCGCATTACATGGTAACAAGAAAGCACGTAACTTACTTTAGGTAGAAAAACTGTGGATAAAGGGAACTCTCATACAAAGTGAATGAATTGCTAATTGGTAATATCTAGTGATGTTGAAGGTATATATTCCCTACAACTCAGCAACTTCTTTTCTAGGAGAAATTCTGCCATGTGTATAAAAAGAGATATGTTCAAGATTTTATGGCATCGTTGATTGAAAAGGGGAAAGAATTAGAAACAAAGTGTTCATCAACAGGAGAAAAAATAAATTGCATGATTTAGTCATGAAATAGAATGATACAAATATAAAGCAGTCAAAATAAATAAACCAGAGCAACACATATATTAATATGGATGACAGTCACAAACATAATGTTAAATACAACAAAGCACTTTGCAAAAGAATACCTATAATATGATACTATTTATATAAAGTTTAAAATTCTGCAAAATTATAATATAAGTTGTTTAGAGATAAATACAAGTATAGAAATAATAGAAAACCTAACTATAAATGATAAACATCGAATTAATGAGACTACCTCTGAGAAGGAGCAAAGGTCATGGAAATACCAAGGATTTTAGAGAGAACCCCAACAATAACAAAAGCAAATATGGAATAATGTGAAAGTGTGATAAAACTAGATGCTGAGTACATGATTTTTATTATGGTATTCAATATTGTTGCCTGCATTTTTTGAACTACTTAATCTTGAAACACTAATTTAAAAAGCTTAAACATTATATATAGCAATTCAAGCTTGTGTATTTTTTAATGGGTATAAAAATTGCCTTTGACATGTATAAGAGATAAGATGCCAATCAAATGTTAGAAAAATTGAATTATCACCTCTGGATTCTGTAGAAACATAGGAACCTATAAGAGGAGATAAATTAGAGAAATTATGGGTTTCATTGTCTAGAGGATTTTATCCATTTGTATGACTCATATTCTGGCTCTGAGTTTTACCATATACATAAGCACAGGTATTTCAATTTTCTGTAATTTATCCATTTCTAAAATTGACATATTGGTTTTTTCAGATTATTGTTTCCAGGCTCTTTGACAAGAAAAGGTAGCTTCTAAAATCGTAAGTAAAGTCAGCACATTTGTTTGGCTACTAAACCATATGTGTGCTTTATTTCAGCAAGTAAAACTCACAGGAATGCATTCTCGCCATGTCTGTCTAAGACACATTGAGGCAGTGAAGTTCGAAGGTGTTATGTTCCTGTAGATTTCTATTATAGTAAAAATCCTTGAAGCATGAGAGGTGTGTAGCCATACTGATTTTCTCCCAGCATGCGATGCAGAATTTATATACTCTATTTCGCTCCCATAAAAGAAAATCTATTGCCAAAAATAATGGTCCTGCACAAATTATATATTGAAAATGATCAAATACCTCCTTTTAAAATTCCCACTTTTTATATGACATAAAAATATAAATTAGGAAACTAGAGTTTGAAGAAAAATGGTTAAAACTGTCATGGCTTTTAGCATCATTTTTTATTTTGCTATATATTTTACATAACTTGAATTAAATATAATTTTGAGGCAATAATGTGTCTAAGCATATTTTTATTAAAATATTTTTTAAAACTTTTCAGAAAGTCTTCTAAATTATGTATTTCTATAATCCACTCATTTGTTACTTCTTATAGACTTACCATGTACAGGATATGGGGGACCAAGATGTATAAGGAACACACAATTTAACATGTATTGAATTTACATATTCAAAGCATTTGCCAAGTACTTCTTAATCATATCTTATTTTACAGTAGCTCTGAAATGTAGATATTCCCAATATGCTGATTTTGGAAGCTCCTCCCATCAAGTAGAGCCTATTTCCCATGATTTGAAACTGAACTTCCCTTTTGGTTAATTTTTGGTCAATAGAATGCGGTAGAATTGACAGTCATTTCTGAGCTCAGGCTCTAAGAAATCTTCTACTTGCTCTCTCTTAGTATTCTCACTGCCATGTGAGATTTTCTAGCTCAGGCTAGGTTACTGGGGATGAGAAATTATGTGGAAAGAGCCAGTTGTCCTAAGAGCCAGTTGTACTAACTGAGGCGATCCTACATCATCTTATTGCTAGCCCACTACCAAACATGGGAAGGAACCCAGCCAAGATCAGTAAAGCTGCACCCTTGATACAAGTCTCATTCAGATGTGTAAGGAAGCCCAGCCAAACCCAGAAGAACCACCTAGCTTACTCATGGATTTAAGAGAAATATGATTCTAGGGGTGCCTGGGTGGCTCAGTGGGTTAAAGCCTCTGCCTTCGGCTCAGGTCATGATCCCAGGGTCCTGGGATCGAGCCCCGCATCAGGCTCTCTGCTCAGCAGGGAGCCTGCTTCCCCCTCTCTCTGCCTGCCTCTCTGCCTACTTGTGATCTCTCTCTCTCTGTCAAATAAATAAATAAAATCTTTAAAAAAAAGAAGAGAAATATGATTCTAAGTCAATAATGAGACTACAATTAATAATATTGTATATTTGAAAGTTGCTAAGAGTAAATCTTAAAAGTTCTCATTTTCTTTAAAAAAAATTCAGAAATGCTTATTTTTTTTCTAAAGATTTTATCCATTTTATTTGGGAAAGAGAGAAAGAAAGAGAGCATTGCGGGGGGTGGGGGTAGTGAGAGAGAGGGAGAAGCAGACTCCCCAGGGAGCATGGAGTCCAACACTGGGCTTGATCCTAGGACCCTGAAGTCATTACCTCACTGGAAGGCAGATGCTTAACCGACTGAGCCACCCAGGTGCCCCAGAAATGCTTATTGTTTTAAGCCACTGAATTTTGGATTGATTTGTTACACAGCAATAGTTAAGTGACACACTGTTCTCAAAAAAGTGACATAATTTAGATTAGAGGTGACTATTGAATCACACCTGTATAATTTCAAAGCTCATGTTCTTTCCATACTTGCATGAGATATAAATAATGTAGAAGTGTATAGACCAAAGAAGTAAAGCTATTCCAAAGACATAGGAGTAACTTTGATTGACATGATTAAGAAAGCTATTATAAGAAAGATTTTCTTTGGATTGTGCCCTTAATAGCTAGAGAAGGAGGCTTGCAGTTGAAAAACGAGCTAAGGTACAAAAGCAAGAAGGTGAAAATCATGTTCAAAGAACGGTCAATGAAACTGTTAACCACAAAGTACAGTTGGCAGAAAAGAGCATTAGGAGATAAGGCCCCAAGAGTGGTTTTTATTCATACTAGTTTTGTTTGGTTTTTTATTCAGATGAAAATGTATATGGGAAGAAATTGTTATTAGTTCATAAGCAGAAGTAGTAATTGGTTGAGTGTTTTGATTAGTTGGATTGTAATTTCATCATGTTTTGAATTAAAATAGACAAATGTCAAAGCATAATTTATAATAAAAAATTGGTGTTTCAAGAAGAAAATATACTTACCCTTTTAAATGACTCGATATAACTGAAAGGTCAGAGATGTTAGGGAGACAACACTGGATATGAAATTCAGCTTAGCCATTTACTGCCTGGACATGGCCAAGATCCTTAACATCTCCGAGTCCTAGTTTCCTAACAGGCACAATGGAGACAATGAGTATCTATTTCATATGATTGCTGGAAAAATTCGATATAAGGTATATAGAAATGTCCAGCACATAATAGGCACTTGGTCCATGGTAGCTATTTTTGCAAAATCAACATTTAATACATTTTAAAAAATCCCCTTAGAATCAAAGTTTCACTAGTGACCTTAAAGATGGATACAAACATGAATAAGTTCAGTGGTGTTCTTCAGTGCAGTGATTCTTCATATTTTACTTCCATGATTTCTTAGATTACATGTCAAATAGAAATATTTATGCTATTCTGCAATTATGGAACCTGCAAAAACTCATCTTAATCCCTATTTCCTCCACAAGATTCAATGCAGAATGAAATATATCATGTTCCAACATCAGAAAACATTGAATTGGTGATTTTGTGGTAAAAATAAAGTGTAAAATGAATTTCTCTCAAACGCAGTTGAAGAATGAACCAGCAAATTGGAAAGGGGTAAATTAGGGGTGGGATCATTTTCCCCTCAGGGATTTATCAACTGTTCTTATAAACTTGCCATTGTTTTAAGAGTTCTATCAGGGAGCAGCAATCTAGAAGGGAATAATGAATCCACACACCAACAGTCACATATGAAATGAAACTAGTGTGACTATTGAAGAAGTAAAATCCAATGCTGTATCTTTATCCGACTATTAACAAATATGTGCAAGTGAGTTTGTGTTGAAACTAGTGCACTAATGCACGCTTCTGAGAGTATAAATTGTAGTCATCTTTTGAAAACAAAGTAGCAAAACTTTGAAAATTGTCAAGTTTTTTGACCTGCTGTTGCTATCGTTGACACTCTGTATTATTTCAAGGAAAAAGTAAAAATCATATACAAAAGTACTCATTGCTAACTTATTTATAACAGTGAAAACCTGAAAGCAGCTTAATGTCTAAAAACTGAGAAATGGTTCAGTAAATGATAAAATATCAATTTGTAAGCTAGAAACCACCATTAAAAAGTATTATTGTGAAGAACAGCAACATATAAAAATGTTTATAACATAGTGTCAAGTGAAAAAAAAACATTAAACTGCACACTATATTTCCAAACACATAAAATTTTTTCCTCTGATCTAGAGAACACAAAATGTGAAAACAAAGGATTTGCTAGTGAGGTGGGATTGTAAAAGATTTTTCTTTTTGTTTCTTTCTTTCATTATTGGTTTAATGTTTCTAGTGCTACAAACAGAAGACAGAATTAGAAATTAATAATATGGAACTAAGTACTTGTATGTCGATCTTGAAGTCACTTGCAGGTTGATTCTTTACAGTTTACCAATATAGGTGTAATTTCCTATTTCCAGAAATGTTTCACATCCTTTCTTCAACAGATTCTATTAAATGTCCTTGTAGCTGTAAATTGACATCAACCTGAAATAAATGCTATAAGAATAATAGCCTGGAATTTATGTAGCCTCCACTGTATAGAGTTTAGAATAAATGTTAAAACAATTACTCACCAGTTCCTCAATATTTCACTACGTCTTGGACTGGGGAAAAGAAAAAATGAATTTTTGAAAATAGTATTTTCAATGTCTGTGGGTTATATTTTGGATAAATGAGAACACTTTTTTTCCCCTAGTAATAATAGCTATATGAATTTTAGCTAATTACATCATTCACATTCCACATTGTTATACAATTCTTTATAAGAAATACAGAGCTCTTTCTTTTTCTATCCACATCACAGAAAGACCATCATAATATTGAACATTTGAAAGAATTATTTTTGTGTGCTGAATGTTGATTTTTAGGAGATTCGATCTGAAAGCTAGCACAAACTTCTGAAAGAGATATTACCTGCTTTGAGTTTCAATGATCTTATTTATAAGCTGATAATAATTTCTCTTCCTCTGCTTCTCAGGAAAAGTTATAACAAACTATAAATTAATGAAAAGAACTGCGAATTCACTAGAAAAATATAAAATAATAAAATTGCATTTGCTACCCCTTAGAGAGGTATTAATAAATATTGAAAATGTTCTATTACAAAAAGAAAAAATTTCTTTCTTTTTTACATAATAATTCCACAGTCAATCAATAAATATTTATTTATTTGGGGCCTACAGTCACTGTGCTAGATGCATGGAATACAACCACAAAAATGGCAAAGATCCAATTCCACAGTCCAATAGGAAAGGCAGAGTGGTGAACAGGCAATAATAGTACAGTTTGATATATTTTATGGTAGAGTACTATGGCAGTGTTATGGATTGAATATTTCTGTACTCTCAAAATTCATGTTGACTTCCTAATCACCGAAGTGATGGGATTTAGAGGTGGGTCCTTTAGGAAGTAATCAGGTCATAGGAGAAATTACCCCATGATGGGAGCTAAAACTAAGGTGGAAATTGGTACTGAAAAGGGCAGTTCCATTATAATAAATACCTAAAAATGTGCAAGTGGCTTTGGAGGTGGATAATGGGCAGTGGCTAGTAGAGTTTTGAGATAAATGCTAGCAAAATCCAATATTGTTGTAAAAGGATTTTTAAACGCAACTCTGTTAGAGGACTCAGAATGGAAAGAGGACAGCTGTAGGGAAAGCTTCCATCTTCTTAAAAAATACATTAATAATCATGTACAGAATGCTGGTAGAAATACAGATGGTAAAGGCCATTCTGATGAGGTTTCAGGTGGAGATAAGGAACATGTTATTGGACAATGGAGAAAAGGCAATCCCTGTTATAAAGTTGCAAAGAACTTGGTTGAATTGTGTTTGTGTCCTACTGTTTTCTGGAAGATAGAATTTTTTTTTTTTTGAAGATAGAATTTTTAAGCAATAAGAATGGATTTTTAGCTGAGATTTCTAAGCAAAATATTGAAGGAGCAGCTTGGCTCCTCCTGATTACTTATGTTAAAATATGACAGGAAAGAGATAAATTGAAGATGGAATTGTTTAGCAAAAAGAAATCAGAACTTGGAGCTTTGTAAAATTCTCAGCCTGTCCATATCAGAAAAAAAAACGAGAACTCAAGGGTTTCTCTTTTTTGTGAGGAGATTAAGTTTGGGCATGAACCACAGATCTTATCAGCCATCGCAACAGAAGTCAAGAATAGGGATGTAATGACACCAGAAGACACTATTGGCTTGAATTTAAGAGGACACAGAAAGTGGGATGAAGTGAAAGAAAGTTGCTGGACTTCTTAGACTCTATAGGACTGTACCATAAAGATGTTTGGCTGTGAACTTGTGCTGTCCTTCAAGAAAAGAGAAGAAGGACCCCAAGAATATCCAGAGATCATCCGGGTGACCACCTTACCAGGCCAGATGGCTTCCAACCAAATTCTTGTTGCCACCCCAGTAGGTCTGGAGTGCAGAGCTTCAAACCAAAGAGGACTATTTTTGAGCCTTAAGGTTGAATGGAGTTTGCCTTGCTGGGTTTTGGACTAACTTGAAATCTATCACTCCTTTCTTTCTCCCCCTTTTTTTCTTTTGGAATGGGAATGTCTATCCTATACCTGCCCCACCATTGCTGGTATTTTGAAATATGATTGACTTCTATAAAGACTTTGTATCCTATGACCTTGGTAAGTTCAGTCAGTTATTGGAGCTACTTTTGTAGATTCTTTGGAATTTTCTAAATAAACAAACATACCTTCTATGAATACATTTTTTCTATCCAGTCTACCAGTCATTTATTTCTATTTCTTTTTTTATTGTACTTACTAGTCAGTACTTATAGTTCCATGTTGATTAGGGATATTAAGAGAGTACATCCTTGCCTTCTCAATCTTAGAGGAAAAGCATTCAGTCTCTCACCATTAATTATCTTAAGCTATAGGTTTATATTTTGATGTTGTTTATCCTGTTAAAGGAATTCCTTTCGTTTTTTTTTTTTTAAAGATTTTATTTATTTATTTGACAGAGAGAGATCACAAGTAGGCAGAGAGGCAGGCAGAGAGAGAGGGGGAAGCAGGCTCCCTGCCGAGCAGAGAGCCCGATGCAGGGCTCGATTCCAGGACCCTGAGATCATGACCTGAGCCGAAGGCAGAGGCTTTAACCCACTGAGCCACCCAGGCGCCCCCAGGAATTCCTTTCTATCCCTAGTTTTTTTGTTAAATGCTAAGTTTGGCAAATGCTTTTTTCTACATCTACTGAGATAATCATATAGGTTTTCTTATTTAGTCTATTAATATGGTCACTTAATTGCACAAGATGTCTTATCATTTTTATATATTTTTATGGATATTTCATATATTGTTAGATATGCTCATGTTTTATAGCCGGTCTAAAGGTATAGTCTTCTGATAGCAGTTCTGATAATGGAATGTGTAGTGGGGCAACAACCTTTTGGTTTTCCATTTAAAAAATTTAGGGCTGGCTATTAAAAATTTTTTATTTCTTATAAACCAGTAATGTTTTAAAAAGCATATACATACATACACACATACAATACATATTTCTTTGGTATTTAGAAGGCCCATAGAATATCTTGACTCCAAGGGCTATAAATAGAAGTCACCTGATCAATTGAGTCAGAAGTACACACTCTCTGCTATATTTTAATAAGAAGAAAAGACAATAAAGATGATATGTAATTTGCTCACAACCACATAGCTAGGAAATGTTATATCTAGAGTTGTCTGCACCAAAGTCCATGCTGTTTCCAAAAACCATGCTCCCATCTTCTATAGGCTACATATAATGGGAAGTATGAGGCTTTATAAAATTTTTCATTCTTGCATGTGTTTTCACATGACCTTATTTGCAGGAAAGCAGTTGTTAACTTTATTAGGAAATTAGAATATTTTTTTGTAAAAAAAAAAAAAAGAATATTTTTTTGTCTGAGCACTCAACCATAGCTTTTTCTTTTACCTCTGCTTACTCTTTCTTTTATACCAACCATACTTAGATCTGCAAGAGCAAGAGTTTCTACTTCTTTGTCAGGATTCCACGGCTCCTGTATTTTGGTTGTAATCATTTATGTATTCCGTAATTAGAGAATCTAAATTTGCTTTCATGAAACCAATCCTGAAATCACAGCCAGTACATTCCTGTAATTGGAGTCCAATAACATTAAATACATTAATTTGAAGGCTAGGATGAAAGATTTTTATCCAAAGTTTTTTCTCTTCATACCCATTTTGTCATTCAAACATTTCGGGCATGTTGCATTACTGTGTGCTATTTTTTTAAGTAATAAAAATCCACACCTAATTTGACATGATTTCTTTGGCAGTTAATAAGAACACATTATACAGTTTAATGAATCTGCAAACTAAATAATGGTTGTAGTGGGTGTGAAAATAGGGATATTTAAATGCATAAGGAAATTTAGCACACATCCCACTGGCCATGTAAATAGACTTCTGATTCTTTTATAAATTGCAAATATTTTCTTGTGCAGAAACACAGTGAAAAATATAGTCCTGCATCCATACATAGAGCTCATTATCATACCTCAGAATGCTTACTGCATGTCTATTATCCACTTAAAAGCTCCATTAAAACAGCCACTCTGTTTCAGCAGCAGCTAAACAAGTCAAAAACTAAGCCTCATTTGTCACTATTTATCCCCGGAGATTAAAGACAGCTGTATTGATGAGGTGTATTTAAAATTACATCTTCAGTTATTTTGATAAAAAGCTTTCAAATATGACCTTGTGTCATACAGAATCAGTATTCAAAAGCTCATTATCAGCATAAATTCTGGAATAGACAGACCCAAGAGAAATGTACATGAAGAAAAATGACTGTAGGTAATGGACATTTGGTAGATTGTATGGTTAACTTGCTATAAGAAACTTAAGCCTTTTGGTGTAATAGTTATTTATTGTTATTTACAATGTACGTGCATGGATATCTAACATGATCAACGCTTTACATGAAAGTAAAATAATTAACAAGATAATGTATTACTGAGAAACAGAAATTGGGCTCCAGCTTAGGGCCAAGAAACCATAATACAGAGGCTACTGACATTCAGAATGTGTCATACAGACAACACATTTTGAAACCTGCAGTATTTTTTTTTAAAGATTTTACTTATTTATTTATTTGACACAAAGAGTGAGAGAGCACAAGCAGGCAGAGCAGCAGAGGGAGAGGGAGAAGCAGGCTGCCCATCGAGCAGGGAGCCCGATGCAGGGACCCTGGGATCGTGACCTGAGCCAAAGGCAATCACTTAACCAACTGAGCCACCCAGGTGCCCCTGAAACCTGCAGTTTTAAAAGGCTGTGACAGTCTTTTCTCTTCATTTGGCCTTTATTTGGACACCACCGACCATTGTTTTACAATTGCTGTGTTGCCCTTACAGGTGCAGATGGTAGTAGTATTCACAGACACAGATCATAATGTGTTAGGTTAAGCTTCTAAAATGAATAAGAAAAGAGTACTAGTTGTATGGAGATCAAATAATTATTTGTACAACCTTTGGATGAATGACATGAGATGAACTGTGCGGTATCTATTCAGATGAGCTTAGATCCAACCCTTTTGTGTGCACCTGTGCTTTCCCATATTTAAACATAAAACATGTATTACTATCTTGATCCATTCCTCTACATCTATATATATCTATATCTATCTATCTATCTATCTATCTATCTATCTATCTATCTATCATCTATCTATACATATAATTACTGAGAATTCAATACACATGTTTTTCAGCAATGTAAAAAGCTTTTTCCAAATGAATGTTGAAAGAACCTTCCTAAAAATAAAGAGATGCATGTCACTGTTTAACCAATGTATTTGAGTGTTTCTTTCTCTTTCCCTTTATTTACTTATGTTTAAATCTGGAAGAAAGCTACTGTCTTGCTGTTTCTTGATTTCTGGATGCAACAGATGTTGGTTGTCTATAAACCATGATCCTTAGCCACACACATTTTTCTCCTTTAAAGAAGCCTAATTTTATTCGGTAGGTCACATGCTAGGTTCATAAAATTAAGCTTGAGTCGTCGGAGATAAACATTTCCCTATGTTAGTGAGCGGTGAAGGATTGAACATGTGACCTGGTTCTGGCCAATAAAGGGCTTGGAAAGGTAGGGCTCCTACAAGGGAATTTGCCCCCTGATAAAGGGAGAGAAGGCAGGGTGTCTCTTTCCTACCTTAAAGGGGTTTTGTGGGAGTCTGATGCTAGAAGCCATGTTGAAGCAATGATATTATTATGTCTCTTCTGTGCTAGTGCAGTGGATGGATTGGAGGAAAGAAGATGCATTAATGAGTAAAAGGAATAAAGTAAAGGCAGTGGTGATAGAGTAGATGGAATAGGTTCCAGAGATACTAGAGAAGTAAAATGGACAGGAATTCATGATGGATTTGATATGAGTGACAGAACAGGAGTTGTTGAAGAGGACATGAGGTTTGTGGCTTGGGAACCAAGGAGTGGTAGTTCTCTTAACCAGGAAGATAAAATATAAGATTTAATAGGCCTTTAAATGTCAAGGTAGTGCTATCCAGAAAACCGTGAAGTAGGTATCTCAGCTCAGATTGGATTATAAGGACTAGAGCTAAAGCTATAAATTTAGGATCATTGGTATATAAATATTACTAAAAGTCATGGATATAAATGAGGTTAAAAGAAATGGGAAGCTTCTTAAATTCATCTTCATTATAATTCCTTCCTGCTTATTATTTATTTTCTATCTTTGTGTGTTGAAAAACCTAATCCATTTCTCATATACCCAACTGCTACTGAGTATCTTCACTTATAAACCTCGTAGGCACCTCAAAAACAGAATATCTAAAATCAAGCTTGTACCTTTGCCAAATCTAAACTCTCTTTTCTACTTTTTATCTTCAAGAAAAATAACAGAATCCTCCCAATCACAGAATTTGTAAGTCACTTAGAATTCTGCTTTTTATTTAGTATTCCATATTTAATCAGTTGTTCTACTTCCTTAGTATATCTTTAGCTTATTACTTTTTCTCCATTTCATTGACTATTTTAGCTAATAAACATAGCATTTATTGACTGGATTATGGAGACAGTCTCCAAATCAACTTACTTCTAGTTTTGGCCCTTCCAATTTGTCCTCTATCCCAATTTTTGCTGGACTGGAATTGCGAAATCTCTCAGTTTAAAATTTCTTAGTGGTCATTACTGTCATTCAGGATAAAATTTAAATTTCTTAGCTTGATATACCAGACACTGCACATTCATCTTTCCTCCCTCTATTTTTCCATATGGAAAAAATATGTATGGAAAAACTATATTTATATTTATATAAATTATTATATTTATATAATTATATAAATATAAAAATGTTATATTTATATAAATTATATATATAAAGAGAAACAGAAAGAGAGAGAGAGTTGGTTTTCTAGTGCTGCCATGAAGAATTACTACATATTTAGTGGCTTAAAATAATGCAAATTTATTGTCTTACATTTTCTGTAGATCAGAAGTTCAAAATGGGTCAGTAGGGCACATTTCCTCTGGAGCCTCAAAGGGGAATCCATTTCTTTGACTTTTCTAACTTCTAGAGGCCAGGTTTATGGCCCATTCCTCCATCTTCAAAGCCAGCAGTATGCTTTCCTCAAATCTTGATTCTCTCTGCTTCTGGTCATCTTCTCTGATCTTCCACTCCCTTCTTCCTTCTTTACCTTTTAACCACCTTGTGATTAGATTGGACCCACCCAACTAACCTAGGATAATCCCCTCATCTGAAGATCCTTAACTTAATCATATCTGCAAAGTCCTTTTTGCCATGTAAAGTATCATATTTTGGGGATTAAGATATGGGAATGACAGCCAGCAGGCACATGAAAAGATGTTCATCACCACTTATCATCAGGAAACGCAAATCAAAACTATAATGAGATATTATCTCACACCTAAAATAAAAAACTCAAGAACCAGCAAGTGTTGGCAAGGGTGTGGAGAAAATGGAACCCTATTGCACTGTTGGTGGGAATGCAAACTGGTGCAGCCATTGTGGAAGACAATACGGAGGTTCCTCAAAAAGTTAAAAAGAGAACTACCTTATGAGCCAGCAATTGCACTACCAGGTGTTTATCTAAAGAATACAACAACACTAATTCAAAGGGACACATGGGCCCCTGTGTTTATAGTAGTATTATTTATAATAGCCAAGATATGGAAGCAGCCCAAGTGCCCATCAATTAATGAATGGATAAAGAATATGTGGTACATATACACAACGGAATATTATTTAGCCATAAAAAAGAATGAACTCTTGCCGTTTGCAACTACATGAATCTGCAGTATATAATGCTAAGTGAAATAAATCAGTAAGAGAAAGACAAATACCGTATGATTTAACTCATATGTGGAGTTTAAGAAACAAACCAACAAACAAGCAAAGAGAAAAAAATGAAAGAGAGAGGGAAAGAGACAAAGCAAGAAACAGACTCCTAATTATAGGGAACAAACTGATGATTGAGGGGGGATGGGTTAAATAGGGGATGGAGATTAAGGAGAGCACTTGTTGTGATGAGCATGGGGTGATATATGTAAGTTTTGAATTATACATTGTATACCTGAAATTAATATAATACTATATAGCCATATATACTATATAGCTATATAGCTAACTGGAATTTAAAAAAAAACTGAAAATTAAGAAATTTATAGGTAAATAAATAAATAAATAAATAAACAAATAAATAAAATGGGGATGACAGTATTCTGCCTACCACAAAAACACCTTACAATTAGCTTTGGAAACTATATTCTTGCCTTTTCCTGAAATCCCATTCCCCTCATTGCTGTTTCACTTAACTTCGGGTGTTTCTAAGAAAGAATGCTCAACTTGAGGTTTCAATTCCTTTTCCTTGCGGAAAATCACCCACAGGCAACAAGGAGAATAAGACACAGAAACACATACCCTAAACACATATTCTAGATAATGTCTATAACTCTACGCTAAAACATACAATCATGGAAATGGATGTGGAACAGCACCTCACTTAATAGAAGGAAAAATTTCAAATCCAAGAGCTGACAGAGAAAGATGCTATGAGAACAAGATGATTTTCTACATAGCATTCTGGAAATGCCTAAAGAATTAGAAGCAACACTTACCACAAAAGGTCAGGAGGGATAAAGGGGATGAGGTAAATGAAAATGAGAGACTGGTTTGAAAATGTAGATGAAGAGCAGTCACTGCTTCCTCCACACCCTGCAGGAGACAAGAAAATCCTTGTTACTGAAGAAACAGAACCAGGGAGTCTCCAGGTCAGTGTGGGGAGTCTAAAAACAGAGAAGAGTTTAAGCCAAGCATAAATAACTAAACTGCCTTGTTCAGTTGTCTAGTAGATGCTAGGGCTAATTTGGGCACAGACACAACTGATCAGCCCTGTGTAAGCCTGACCCATTCGCACTCCTCTAATTTCACCAGTGTCCCAGTCAGTAATTGTCCTCAGTATATCTGTTTCCCACCTGTCTTTGCTTTGTAAATTTCCTTTTAGATTAAAAAAAATTGTGAGAAAAGAAAAATTGGTTTGAATAACTATTCATAGAAAAACATATTCCCTGAATCTCTGTACCAAAGGGTAATGTTATATACAGTCATATCATAGAGTTAAACACAAAAACTAAAAGCATCACACTGATTACTAGGAAAAACACTAAAGACATGTTTTGCAAGTTCTTTTTTTCAAACAATTTCATGTGAAGTAGATAAATAGGGATGACTTCTGGCTGCAGTAGAGGCAGAACCATAATTGGAGGGAGGAACACAGCCACCCAATATTCATAAGAGAATAAGCCTTTTAGTACTTGTAATTTTTAATAAAAGACATTAGAGTTTGCAGTGTGAAATAGGCAATGGAAACATCAGTGGTCAGACAAGAAGACACTTGCAGAAGATCATCAAAGGGTGGTAACTTTTTATGTGTTTGCTCCTTCACCCAACTAAAGGCACAGGGTTCCATCAAAGGATAGCTTTCCATGGCTCTGGGTCCCCCTGCCGGGCTGTAGTCCACAAGGGGGCTCTGTAGCAGCTGACTTAAATAAAATCCACCTGCTGCTTTTTCCTTCTTTTCAAACAACTCTGTAAAACCTGGAATTGCTTGATGTTGAGATTTACCATTGAGCTTTTGACATTTTTATCTGATGATGTTGCTTCATCACTGGCAAGTCCACTGTTGGCAAATCTCATTAATTGGGTGGAAGCATAACTAGTGATAAATCTAAATTATCGAATATTAAAAAAAATGTTTTACTTTTAAGGAAACTAGAGGATAGAATATGAAAATGTAGTTTAAGAGCATGCTTTAGGGAAATAGTTTCAATGAATAAATATAAACAATTGTAATTAGCCTATTATCTCAGGTATTTACATGTAAATGATGCTTCTAAAGTACTTGAGGTTGCCTGGAAGTAATTTCTTCTTTGGAATTAGTTATAAACTTTAAGCATTCTGTTCTCAATGGTTTTCCTCTATTAATTTGCTTAATAAACCATTTCTTCACCATTAGCACAAAGGTAAACGGCAACTTAATTAAGAAAATTTCCAGGGACGCCTGGGTGGCTCAGTCGGTTAAGCCACTGCCTTCGGCTCAGGTCATGATCCCAGGGTCCTGGGATCGAGTCTCGTGTCGGGCTCCTTGCTCAGTGGGGAGCCTGCTTCTCCCTCTGCCTTCTCTGTCTGCTGCTCCCCCTGCTTGTGCTCTCTCTCTCTCTGACAAATAAATAAATAAAATCTTTAAAAAAAAAAAGAAAATTTCCAAATTATGGTGAGCTATGTAAGTGAATTTCATTTTGCCAGAGTGAAGCAGGTATCAACTTGATGCCAGAAATGGACATGGGCTCTCACTGAACCTATAGTATGTCTGTCTGATCAACCAAGAACTAGCACATATATCAGTTCTAGCTGGAAGATAATCTTGCTTGTAAGACTGCACATGACACACAATCAAAGCACGGTGTCCACTTCTAAAGCTCTTGTATCTCATAATTCCACCTAATGTCAGAGGAGAATCCTGTGACATCTTAGGGCAGAAGAGTAAGTCCCAGGGAAAGCCAGACTCCTGAGTTTAGTAGTGATATTAAGGGTACCACTGAGCAAGTGGGAGCTGCCAAATAGAATCAACTTCTGTAACAGATGCTCTCAGTTTAAAAAAGTAAATGCAAAACCATAAAAGAAATAACTTTTCAGCACAGAAGCCTAGAGGCCCTTGAGAATAGATGATGCCAGAAAAATGTGAGATTATTGTGCCTACCAGAGTATATTAATACTATAAATATAGATAATTTCCTGAGGAAAAAGATCCTTGAAAATGTACCAAATGTATGATGCTGAATATCAAGTTAAACAGCATAGACACAGAGTGGTAAGCCAGCCTTAATTCCTGCCCTTCGCCCTTCCTCAAGGTAGTGAAACATGACTGGGATGTCTCATGCGTACCTTGGATTCAAGTAGGTCCCACACTTAACACATTAATTTTTTTCTGATGCTTCCTTCTCTTTTCAGAATCTCCATTGTCATTAAAGCTAGAGATAGCCATCCAGTAGCTCAAGAGTTGAATGATCAGGTTCATTTTTTCATTCAACAAATATTTATTAAAAAGCTCTGAAGTGCTGGGCACTGTTCTAAGCCCTCAGGATACATTAGTGAACAAAATCGACAAACATTCCTGTGTGCCTGGAATTTATATGAGAATGAAGGTGAGTAGTATGGACAGTAAACAATAAATATAACAAATGAGTAATTTCTAAAGTCTGTTAACAATTGCTGTGGAAAACAAGTAGAAATGGGGGAGGAGTGGCAGTCAGGATTGTGGTAAGGAATGGTGGGAAGGATGGGATGCAATTTTAAACTGGGTGGTCAGGGTCGACTGAAATTGACACAAACTGAACTCTACTTCCTGCTTCTCTTTCTCACCATATGTAGCAGGGTGAAATTCTACCCATCCTTCAATGCCCTGTTCAGAAGGCATCTCCCCTGTGATGTCTCCCTGATTCCCTCAGTATTCCTTAAACATTGTCCCCTTTACATTCCTACACATGGATGTATTGTTGCAGAGGGCATATATACAGTCGGACTATTTCCTGCCTCAAGTGCTTGCATCTCTGACTCTGTTTTAGGACATTCTCCAGTGCTAGTGCTTAGAATGCAAGGAAGCCCAGAAGTGCTAGGGGTTTGACGCCCCTCAGGGATAATCCTCAAACAAGGAGAGAAGAGAGTGGGGAGGTGACTACTCCAGCTTCCATATCTGCTAGTAGAGTAATTTTGAAGTGTGTTCCACACAATTCCTCAGAGGTTCCCAGTGGGATTAAGCATCAGTTGCTCATAGTATCTGTTTATTAATGCACTATTTACAGATGCTTTGCCCTTTCCTGTCTCCCTCTTTGCCTTCTTTCACTTGTGCTTTCTGTACTCACCTTATAAATAACATATCCAACCTAAATCCTTCAGGGGAATCTAAATTCAGACACCTTAGCACTTCAATTTTGAAGTCGTATGGTTTTATTGGATTTTTCTTTATATTATTTATGAACATTTGCTTCTTTTACTAACTTGTGAGTTCCTCAATTTATATCCTAAAAATTCTATATTGCTATACAGAGCTTTTGACTTTTAATCCAAAATATTAAGCTGCCTATATATTTAGTACAGTTGACGTGGGTTTAGTTAACCAATTACCTGGTTCAAATCCTGGCTCTATCATTTACAACTGTATTTGTGGGTACTATTTTGTGCCTCCAATTTCTCATTAGCAAATTTAAGGTGAAAATACTTAACTCACGGGGTTGAGGATTATTCTGAGGATAAAATAAGAAAATATACACAAAGGTCCTAACAAAGGGCCTGGCACATATTAGGCACTTGTTCACTGTAAGTCTTTTCCTGTCCCCCGCCTTTCTCTCTCTTGCTAAATTCAATATTTTAAAAATAAAGGAACTGGTATCTTGTAAAGCTGATTTTTGACCTAAGCATATGTAATGCTAAACATAATGCATTAATTATAAACAAACAAACAAACAAACAAATAAATAAATAAAGGAACTGAAACATCATGTAGTAGAATTTCAAGGTTCTTTAAAATATTATCATGCTAGATCAGAGGTGTTTCATCTGAGTAAGATATAGAACCATAAACTGATACATGTTTCTATATTTGTCTCTGTCCCTTTTAATTCAATAAAGAAGTTGGCATCACGTATGGCAAGGCTCCATTTATCTCTTTAAAGTATCTGACATATATTGTGGAAATATATTGCCAATAAAATAGTTACTTTGGCCAACTAGTTACCTAGGGCAGGGGTGTGCAAAAGAAGTACTACATTATTTGTAGCAAGGGTTAGCCAATCGAAAAATGTGTTAATTGCTAGATACTCATTTTTTCCCTATTCTATAGTTTGAGATAGTGATTTGAGGACAGAGACCCAACTATTATAAGAGTGGTACCTTGTAAATTATAAGAAAATATTACTTAACTCACTAATAACTACAGATAGTGAAACATTTTTAGAATTTCAATTTAAGAACTATTTCCTGCATATGCAAAATCCCTGTGTCAGGTGCTCTGTGAAAGCTTACAGAGAAGAGTAAGTGGGGGAAGATTTAGAATGGTATGTAGTACTATAGGATGGGGTCAAATCTGGGTGATGAAAGACGTATGAAATGATTGCAACATAGGTCCAAAAGAGAAGGACAAGACTATTTTAGAAATCAGGAAACCTTCATGAGGAGATAATATCTGAGATGTGTGGGTCCTAAGGATTTTAGCAATGGAACAGAGAGTATTTCTGAAATGCAGAGCAGTCTATACAAAGACGTAGTCATGAGAAATAAAAAATATTTTCAAAAAGAGAGTTTAGTCTTTCCATTTGGTTCAAAAGTGAAATGTATTGAAATAGGTTGTAGTAAACAGGGGTGGGAGAAAGGAGGTGAAGGGTCATGAAAACGGGAGAGAGAGAGATTTGCATCAAATGGGAATGAAAGTAACTGAAAATTCTGCCTTAGTTCATTAAAACAATAAGACAAATTTATTATCTCACACAAACAGAAGAGTACCCTGCTTCTGGACACACGGTACCCCAGGTTTGGTTGATTCAGTATCTCAAAGACATAATCGAAGAACCAAGTTCTTCTCATCTTTCTCTCTGTGGAAGCTAGGACATCAGCTTTGTCCACCGCCAGTCACCTCAGGACAAGTTACCCACCGCGGTTCCAGGCACCAAATGCAGACAAGACGTCAGTCAGCAGAAGGATAAGAACTGTCTTTATATGTGTATAGAAACTTCTTTCAGAAATCTATTTCCCTGAACCAGCTATCTCTCATGTTTCATAGGCTAAAATTAGAACACATGCTCCTTCCTAAAGCAATTACTGACGAAAAGAATTGGATATTCACATTAGCTAAGATGATTCAATTTATATCACTGAATCATGTTGATGGAGTGGATGGCAGAAAAAAAAATTTTTTTTTTCTTCCAGAAGAAGAAGAAAGGGGCGACTGGGTAGCTCAGGTCATGGTTAAGCATCAGCCTTCTGCTCAGGTTATGATCCTAGGGTCCTGGGATCGAGTCCTGTGTCAGGCTCTCTGCTCAGTGGAGAGTCTACTTCTCCGTCTCCCTCTGATCTCTCTTGTTTTTGCACTCTTTCAGTAAATAAATAAATAAATCTTAAAAAAAGAGAAGAAGAAGAAGAAGAAGAAGAAGAAGAAGAAGAAGAAGAAGAAGAGGAGGAGGAGGAGGAAAGGCATGATTGTTGAGTAGGCAAGCAACAGTCCCTGTGGAAGGTATGGTGACTATATATCCTCGTTTGCCTGTTGAGTTCTGGTCCATACCTGCTGTCCCAATGTAATTAATAATACATTAATTCACTCTTAAAAGTGTTCCTATTCGGACAATAAATTATATGGTCACTGCAGCTAAAATAGATCATTTTAGACATTTAAAGATTTGAGTGTGAGAGCTACGATTTAGAGTGATTAATTAGTAAATAATGTGATAAAAAAAACACTCATAGGTAAAGACCAAGAGACTGGTTAGAAGATGACTAAAACAATTTAAACAAAAAAGCCTGAACTAGTGTGGTGGCAATGGGACTGGAAAGAAAGAGGCAAAGAATCCTTACAGAAGTAATAATTTAAAATTTGGCATCTGTTGATGTAAGACATAATAGTAAGGGAGTAGAATAAAAGATGAAAGGCTTTAAATATTTAAATTCACATTACTGAGAGAATATATTGTTCTAATGGAAACGGTAAGGCCAGAAAGACTTGTGTCGATGGGTAGAATGCTAAGTTCGGTTTTGACATGTTGAGTTTAGTTCTGTTGGGAAAATGAGGTGGAAGTATAAGGAGGTATATTAGGGTTATCAACAGCTTCTGTGATAATTTAATTATAAATATAATTTTTTTTTGTGGGCTCTCATGGAGCCAAAGTATATAGAACTCAGCAAAAATAAACAAGTAGGTAAAAAAATATAATTCATTATTTACTCAGTAAATAATTACTAAGTGCCAGGCACAATTCTAAAAGTTGAGGAATCAGCAATTAACAAAACAGATGAAATCTTTGACTTCTTGGAGTTTATGGAGGGAATCATGATAAGCACATAAATGTAGTATTATGACATATTTTGACACAGGTTATAAAAGAAAAATAAAAATATTGGGGGTGATCATGTAAGACTTTTCCAAGAAAGTGACATATGAGTAAAGAGCTGAAGGAAATGAGCCCTGCAGATATCTAGGCAATGAATATTCTAGTCTGAGAGGATAGCAAATGTAAAGGTTTTTATTGAAAGGTTCTTAGAACTTGCAGGAACACATCAGTAGGACCGGTGTGTCTGGAGCCTAGAGAATGAGGAAGACAGCGGAAAGTAACAAGGTCAGACAGACAGCCAGAGGCCAGGTTCATAGGGCCTTATGGATCCTGGTGATCCCTTTGAATTTTGCACTGAATGAGGCAGAGAGCCGTAAGATTTTTAATGCTGATGAGCAGAGAATAGATTGTTGTCAGGCAAGGGGTAAGTAGGGATACTAGTTAGGAAGCTATTGCAAAAATTTTGACAAGAAATTACAGAGCTTTAAAGTAGGAAGTCTGCAGAGGAAAGGGTGAGAAGTAGACAGATTCAGAATATATTTTGAAGGTGGAATCAAAAAAGATTTGCTGATGGATTAGATATGGGGTGTCAAAGCAAGAGAATTAAAAACAAAACAAAACAAAAAAAAACCCCCCAAAAAAACAAAAGCACCAAGATTCTGGCCAGAATCACGGGGAAGACTTTTGGAGGGGCATATATGAAAGAGAGGTGGTAAAACAAACATTTGGTTTCAGAATATTAAGTTTGAGGTGCTTATTTAGACATTAGAGTGAAGATGTTAACAAGGCTGTTGGATAGATCGACTATGAATTTCAGCAAAAAAGGGCTAGAGATAAAAATTTTGGAGTCATCAACAAGTAGGTGGTATTTAAAACGATAGGTCTGCATAAGATCCCCTGGAAAATGAGTATAGATAAATAAGAGAAGGGGTCCATGAACTGATAGTCCTGGGGCACTCCAATGTTGAAAGATGAGGAATATGTTTTTGCAAGGCAGGAAAAAAACTAAACGAGCAACGTCCCAGAGTCAATGGTGTGATGATAAATGCTTAACAAATGGCCTTCTAAACATAAAATCCCTCATTTTTAGTGCTTGCCAATTTCTGTGGTATAAGAACTTCTACCATAACCAACTTTATGCTATGTATTATTGTTCAACGATAGGCTTGCAAGAGTCTAAAAAAATTAACAGCTGTCTCTTGCAATGCAAGCTCCAGAATACCACTGCCCGAAAGCGAAGTAAGATGTTTAAAGGAAGAGGGACTGACAAGCTGTGTCAAATGCTGCTGACAGAATGAGGAAGAAGAATATTAAGAAATGATCACTGGATTGGCAATCCACTGATGAATTTGACCAATGAATACAACAGATGAAAAAGTTGTTTCAAAGGGTATTTTTATGATGAATAATGGGAAGTGGGTAATGCTACTTAGTAAGATGGACAGTTAATGCTTAAAGTTTCCTTATGAGAAAGCAGTATTGAGGATGGGAAGCATTTAACTACATAAAGAACAAGAAGGAGAACATCCCAGGGAGAGAAAGGCCCTATAGCAGGAATGACCTCCATGGTTTCATGAACTGAGAGAAGGTCTATGTGCTTCAAGTATAGGGGGTAAGGCAGGAAATGGCCAGAGGTGAGCTGGAGATGGAAACAAGATCCTGGTGTTCTTTGTAGGCTACCAAAAGCAATTTATATTCATTATAAATAATGTGGAATTATGTAGAAGGGCTCTAAGCAGAGGAGTCTCATAATCTGATTGGGTTTTTACAAAAGATGACTGTCCAATGTGTAAAGAATGCATTGGGAATGAGGGGAAAAATAAGAAAGTGTAGTGTCCCCATAGGAGAAGTTATAGCTGCTCTGGTGGAAGGAAGATGATGGTGACGTTGTGCCAGATGGTAGTAAGAAAGAAGGAAACGCAGGGATACATTTTCAAGGTATATAAATTATTTGTTGATAGACAGAATGTAAAAGATAAACAAAAAGGTGGCATTAAACATGATGTTTAGATTCTACCGAAATAGGAAAAGTAGAGGGAAAATATAAATCTTAAAAGGAAAAACATGTATTTTATTGTTTATATGTTAAATGGATTTAGCTTCATGGAGTTGGAGATGAGAAGAAAGATTTGGACCACAGATACACACTGGGGAGTTGGAACATATATGATATTTAAAGTCATCGGAATGAGTGAGATCACCCAGTGAAAGAGAGTAGAGAGAAAAGAAGGTTGTAGAGTGGAAGACAATCAAGGAGACTGAGGAGTATGCGGAAGGAGTAGAAAAGTTAGAGCAAAGTAGTATTGCATATTCTAAGAAAGAAGAGCAATTTGTGAGCCAATAGTCGGTCCAAGGTTGAGGTCCAGTGAGAGTGGAAAGCATGAGAGTCACCAGAGACCTTGACAAGGAGAATTGTAGAGAAATGGTGGGGGCGGAAGCTAAATAGTAGGGAATTGAAAAGTGAACGGCTGGGAGAAGATGTATAGACAGTTTGTGTTGACAACTCTTGCAAGAAGTTTGACTATGAAAGGGAGCAGAAAAATGGGGAATAGGTAAAGAGGATGTAAGGAAATACCATTTAAATATGTGTGATGGTGGACAATCTTTACATACCAGCAGGAATAATTCATTACAGGAGAGACTGATGCAGCAGACAGGGGGAATAATCAGAAGCAAAACCCTTTAAAGGTAAGTGGCAAAGGGACACGGAGTGAAGGAATGACCTCAGCTGGTGTGGGGAGTTTCTCCTTTACATCTGAAAGGTACCAAAAGCAAGTGGAGGTCAGGTGGGTTTGCTGACTTAGTGACAGGAAGAGGGGGTTCTTCCCATCCCAGGGCTTCTTCTGTTTTATCTGTGAACTACAAGACAAGGTCAGCATAATAAAATGGTGTGGGGTGGTGTGCAGAGTAATAAAAAGTAATGGTCTAAGTAAAGAATAGAAAAACAAGTTTCTTGGAGAAACAGAGTAACATCGCATGGCATAAATGAATATCAAAGGCTGGTGATCACGGTGTTCATGAATTTGAAGTGACACAAATTACATCAATTTCCCCAGTTGTGTGATCTTTCTCAATAATTCTATTATGTTGTGATTAGAAACTGAAATTATGTCATGTATATACCTATCATAAAAAACGAAATTTACAATGTTTAAATGGGTAAAAGTTATTCATTTCCCTTCAACTGGCATTTATTAAGTACCTGCTACATGTCAGGCACTAAAGATTCAAGGACAGAAGTCATGGTCCTCGCTGTGAGAAATCCACAATACGGTAGCACCACAGGCATTTACATGGTAACTACGATCCACTCATGTCAGCGCATAAGAACATGCTGGTCTAGGACATGTAAATACAGGCTTATATTGAGTATGTGAGGTCTCCCAGCTTAAAGCATTCATAACAACCCTATGATTAAAAAAACCAAAAAGCATATTATCTGATATTTCATCAATCATAGGATTACATGAGCTAGTATTTAGATGTTCTCCTCCCTTCCATACACGTAAATATTGATATACTCATCTAAAATTATCAAAACAGTCTGATATCCTTTATCCTACATAAGCCAGAATCTCTGAGATAAATTACATGTGTCCTGAAAATTTAAACACTAATTCTATGTTATATGTGAACATTCTACCTCAGTAATAAATGTTAGATACTGTGCTAAGCACTGACACACGTGATCTCATTCTAGAATTATATATAAAACAAAAAAAACATAGATGTCATTACTAACATTTTTTCAGATGAGGAAACTCATCTTTGAGTTTGGTTTACTCATCAGATGAGTAAACCAGGCTTTAAATCTAATCTGTCCACTTCAGTCTGTACTTTTTTAACACCTCTTAAATTTGATTTTTGATAAATATGTTTAGGAACTGTTTTAAATGTTTAAACATTCTTTACTTAGATCCTTCCTCCACCAAGATCCTTCCCCCACCATTGCCAACCAAGGCAGAATATTCTTTTTTTCTTTTTGAAGATTTTATTTTTAAGTAATTTCTACACCCAACATAGGACTTGAACTCACAACCCCAAGATTGATGGTCTCATGCTCTACTGACTGAGCCAGCCAGGTGCTCCCAAGGAAGAACATTCTCGTACATCTGAGCATGTATAGTCTTTGGACATTTCTAATAAGAAAAATATTTTTTTTGCTGTTTATCTCTGAATAAATTTTGACTGTGCTCTTCATCCTCATCAAAATGAACTCATAGTGGGTCCTCCCTTAGAATTTCTGAGGACAGACGTCGTGTGTTAATCTTTCATTTATCTCTATCTCCTAGTTCAGTTCCCGGCACACATTTTGGGCTCAGAAATATCTGTTTATCTGAAATTGGGATGGGATACGATACCACGATGGGAGTTTGAGTGGTCATGGCTCTAGGCTTAGAGAACATGATGACATCTGGAAGCTCTGACCAAAAGCCTCAGAAATGCCTGATGTTGGTGGAGAGGGTTGCTGCGGACACGGACATTGCCTCCAGGATATTCTAATGACACTACATCTTAGAAAAATGGTGAGCTCAATGTATATAGGGTTTTCTTTGACTAACATTCAGGGTCAGGTCTTTCTGAGGAGCAGGGGCCCAGAAAAGTAAGGCAGAGACTTTTCATAACCTGGTGGTTCTACCACTACTATGGCTCTTATCTTATGGTAGTGCAAGAAGGAGAAAGAGAGAGACACAGAGACAGAGAAGAGACTGAGGTTCACAGCCTGAATCCTCCTGCTATTGCCTAGGTCGACAGCTTTTAGGAAGTAAGTTCTGTGAATTTCACATTCCTTACAATGTGTTTTCCTTCCAAGGTTAATATGAGATTTAAATGAAAAATATTTATGTACCTTGTGAAAAAACCTGGACTTCTGCTGATTCTGTAGAAAATGTTGGGTAAGTGATAGCTGTTGACATTGTGATATTTTTAGACTGACCTCTTTGATGCCAGGGGTTATGCCATGTCCATCTTTATGGCCCTGATGACAAAGCCAAGTCTAACTTAGAGAGGTGAATCAAGAAAGAATTAATAAAAGTAATAGCATTTTTGGGGGGTGTCTGGGTGGTGTAGTTGGTTAAGCATCTGACTCTTGGTTTTAGCTCAGGTCCTGATCTCAGGGTCATGAGATCGGCCCCCGCATCAAGCTGCACGCTCAGGGGGTCATCTGCTTAGGACTGTCTCTGCCCCTCTCCACTGTGCTCTCTCTCAAATAAAATAAATATTTTTTAAAAAAGTAATAATAGCATTTTTCTATCTTTTGTCTTTCTTCTCCCAAAGGCCACTGACCTTTAGGAAGCTAAGGTTACTCTTCAGTGGATTTTTCTAATCACCTACTGAAATCATTGAAACAAACTCAGCAGGAAGTACAGGGAAACAATTACAAGACACACGTTTGTATTTTTAATTATTAATCACATACTTTATTTGAATTGACTCTTTTATTTACCACTTGTCTAAGTGATAGTAAACATAATCACTCTCATTATAAACTAATTTGAAAGGTAATTTTCCAATTAATAAATATATGCCAATGTAAATTGTGTTTTTCTGATAAAATAATTATAACTGCCAACAACTTTGGAAAGAAAACAAAGGCATTTGTTAGTGGCAACACCTAATGAAAAACTTGATGGGCTAAACTAGAAAAAAATGACAGGCACAATTCCCCCCACAAGAACAATTTGTTATTGATGATGAAACTGAGAAATAACCGGAATGAAAGTTGTGAGATTCATAGTGAAAGCCCTCAGGGTAAAATTAATTTCTTTCTAACACAGTTTAAAGGCACACAAAAGGAAATTGCTTGTGCCAGATGGGATAGGAAAGGCATTGTGAATAAAAATGAGCATTTCTTTTCTGCTTACAAATACTTAAATTAAGATGATACCAGCATGTCTAGTTAATGGAATAACAGTATTGATGGTTGTACAACTTTTAAAGATTTTCTTATTCTTTTTAAATGGACTTTGTCAACACCCTGAAGTACTTTCAGCAATATATTAAACCTGGGCGCTTATCAGAGCACATGCTCTTTTCTTTGAATTATTGTTGCAGGCAGAACAGGAGGAATATGATGGATAAGGTGCTGGATGTAGGGTCAGAGAACCCAATGCAGCTGTTGTGCCGGCTCTGCCACCGAGTGGAGGGAGGCAAGGCAAGTCACAGAGCTCCAAGGGACAGTTTCTTCATTAGTAAAATGAGGATAGGAATACCTTCTCTTCCACCGACTAAGTTCCATGAGGATTAAATGAGACAGATAATGAAGGCAAACATTTCCTGAAACCCATAAAGCATATGTGTGCAAACTTTGATTTTGTGGCTTATTTTTTTTCTGGAAATGGTCTGGAAATGATCTCCAGTGTTGTCCTGCATCTGATATGAACTGTTGGTTCACAGCTGCTAGCTGTCTTCTCATTACAATCTCCTGCATTTTTATACATACCATTGTAAATCTAATCATTGAGGATTTATCTGATGGTGATCTCTCTCTGCTCTAAAGCACCAATAATAGTTATTTAGTATTTCTCATGTGCCACCATTTATCTTTCTATTCATATGTCCTCTCCATTTAGCTGTAACATAAACTCTTGGATAGTAACACAACTACAACTACTACTAGCTTACACTTATTGTTTACTATATGCCAGGCACTGTGCTAAGCATTTTAAATAGATGACTACATTTAACAAGAAGCAGAAAATGCATCCTGTTTTTCAGTGGGGTCACATCATACATCTGTGAATATAATGTGAATTAACATTTCACACTCATCAGCTTCCACTCTCCAAAAAATGAGAGATTAAAAAGCTATAGGAATATAAAGTTATATAAACATTTTCCTTCCATTTCATTCCATGACCACCTACGCCCCAGAGGGAGAGTGAGATGGGAGAGGTGAATATGTTCTTTTCCCAGCTGACATCACTTCTCATACAGCTCTCACAGTGTGTGAGCATCTAGCTGTAGAAAGTAGGATTATAATGTCTAAAGACATTGGGAAAATACGGACTATGAATGTAGTCTATATACTGTAGCTGATATTAATCTAAGGAAAGTTTCAATGCCAGGGCAAAAACTGCTCATATTAGACTTCCTAAGAGAGGATGTGTCAGTCTCTAATGTGCAACTTTCCAAGGAATTTTCAAGGCTAATTTAACTCTATGCAGTTTTTGCCATACATGTTGGTTATCAATGAAGTGAGAAGTAAGGGCATCAGCTAAAAGTGGGAAGGGGAAAGGGCTTTGAAATTTTGATCAGAGAGGAGGGAAAAATGTGAAATGGGAGAGTAGGGGAGTACATAAATTAGGGATATGTTGTAGGGCTGTCCAGCAATGGTAAAAAAACAAACAAACCTGCTATGCATTTATGATTTGACTTTAAAGTGTGACAGATGAGTCTATGGCCATACCACCTTGAATGTATCCAATCTTGTCTGATCTTGGAAACTAAGCAGCATCTGGCCTGGTTAGTACTTGGATGGGAGACTACCAGGTAATACTGAGTCCTTAGACTTTAACAAATAGCGTGACAAATAAGCATGCTTATGCTTTTTCTCCCAATACCGTTTAGCTGCTCAAGTACAGAGGAAGAAGTAGGTAGAATGTTGTGATTAATAGAAGGGGTTTTACCATGTAAGTTCTTCAGAGGGAGAGGGGGAGAAAGGAAATGTGGGGATATGCAAGAGGCTTACTTTAATGCTAGGCACGGAGTCTGAGCTGGGTAAAAAGAAAGTGAGGACATGGATTGGGGGAGTGAATAATGAGAAAGTTGGTAGAGTCAATGTATTGAAAGTCCTAATATAGTCAAATAATCTTGGATGGGCCATAAATTTGCAATGCCCATAGTTCTTTTTTCTTTTCCTATAAATGAATGGTGCCATCTTCTTCACAATCTCTGAAACAAGAATCCTACAACTGATAGTCTATTTCCACACCTTACTCAACCCCCTCCACCTCATGGTATTCACTCAATAACCAAAAATTGTAGCTTCTATATTCTGATGTTTCAAATCTAGATTTTCTAGAATACTCATAGCTTATCTCTTCGCCTTGTGTAAGCCATTGATGCCCTGTCCCTTTCTACCATGGAAAATTATGCCATGGTTTTCAGCAGATTTTGGGATTAAGAGAAGGTCGGGGCCTTTATGATTTGGACTTTGCTTACCTCCTCTCATCACTGTCAGCTCATTCCCCCTCCCAACTGCACTGCCACACATCCTTTAGTTGCTCCAACCATCCTTGCACTTTCCACAATCAGTCCATGATTTTTTCTGTTTCTCTTTGGCCTTTTCCATGAAACAATATCTAACAACTTCAGTCTCCAATAAATGTTTATAAGGATGAATTCCCTGCACAATACTTTTGGAACTTCATTATTTGTTAATCATCTTCGATTTCAAAAGGTGACATATGATTTTCTAGTCTCTTAAATAAGGGTCCTGAGATAGGGATTGTATATTATATTTAGTTTTCCATTCCCCACAGCACCTAATGTGGTTTTAAATACATAGGAGACACTAAAAAGGGCCTGTTGAAAAGAATGCATAAATAATTGAATACATGAATAGATGAAAAAAAAAAAACCTTCAGAAAACCTCCACTTTTATGATTTGTTAATGATTATGTCCCTCTAAAGACTGAGTTTAAAAATCTAAATTCCGGCTCAGCAGAGGAACATTTTAAATACCTTGTGAAAACCGATCAGAATGGCTAAAATTAACAAGTCAGGAAATGACAGATGTTGGTGAGGCTGCGGAGAAAGGGGAACCCTCCTACACTGTTGATGGGAATGCAAGCTGGTGCAGCCACTCTGGAAAACAGGACGGAGGTTCTTCAAAAAGTTGAAAATAGAGCTACCCTACAACCCAGCAATTGCACTACTAGGTATTTACCCCAAAGATACAAATGTAGTGATCCTAAGGGGCACCTGCACCTGAATGTTTATAGCAGCAATGTCCACAATAGCCAAACTATGGAAAGAGCCTAGATGTCCATCGACAGATGAATGGATAAAGAGGGTGTGATATATAGATACAATGGAATACTACTCAGCCATCAAAAAATGAAATCTTGCCATTTGCAATGATATGGTTGGACTAGAGGATATTGTGCTAAGTGAAATAAGTCAATCAGAAAAAGACAATTATCATATGATCTCACTCAAACGTGGAATTTAAGAAACAAAACAGAGGATCATAGGGGAAGGGAAGGAAAAAGAAAACAAGATGAAATCAGAGAGTGAGACAAACCATAAGAGACTCTTAACCATGGGAAACAAACTGAGGTTGCTGGAGGGAGGTGAGGTGTGAGCATGGGGTAACTGGGTAAGAGGCATTAAGGAGGACATGTGATGTAGTGAGCGCTGGGTGTTCTATAAGACTGATGAATCACTGAACTCTACCTCTGAAACTAATAATATGTGACATGCTAATTAATTGAATTTACATTTTTAAAAAGTTAAAAAAATTAATATCTTGTGAGAGCACATGATTTTTCACCATAAATTGCCCTAAGATAAAGTCTTTTTAAAACACTTGAAAAGCTAGAGATTTAAAAGTTCAGATTCTCTTCAATAGTTTGGTGTTTTTTGGATATTATTTCCATCAATTTTGGAGAGTATGACTTTGTTAATTCACTCATAAAAATTACTGAATACTACTAATAAACGAAACATGAGGGAAGTGCTGAAGTTTACGATGGTTAGCAGAAACAGACACAGCCCATACTCCAATGATATGTACAATCTTGTGAAGAAGACGCATTTAATATTTAACTAACACACAAATAAATCCAAGTTGTAAGTGTTGTAATCCTATGAAGAGGAACATGGTCCTAGCAACACTCATGAAAGAGAGTTGACTTTGTGTGGCTGTAGAGGAAGTGGTTCATGAATAGAAATACTCTTTGCTTCTCTGAAACCTCAGTGTCTTCACCTCTGGTGTGGAGTGGAAATAAAACTTTCGTTTAATCCTATAGAGAACTGCTGTGGAGTTTCAATAAAATAATGTCTACGAAAAGGCTCTGCAACTATACATTTTTTCCATTGGATTTATACCTTGTCTATATGTCATGTTTCTTCTCTTTGAAAAGAGAGGAGGGCTTCGTTGTAAGTAAAAGTTACAAAGCCTCAGAAAGTCTTTGTTCTCTTCACTGAATTACTTTTCCTTTATTTTTTGAAGCAAAATATACTGCCTATGTTTTGCAAATCTTCGTTGTTGTTTTTTTTTTAATCTCCCACTTCAAGTTTTCCAGAGATTGGTCCCAGATCATTATTGAATGTATTTTGATCAGGCGAGTCAGCAGAAATAGGTAACAAATCAATGGATTCAATAAACATTGGCATATACTGTCCCATCTTAGATAATGCCTGTTTTTGGATAAGGAGTTGGTTATGTCGGGTCTTTGTCACTGCCACCCCTCACAACTGGGGCTCCTTGGGCATCTTGCTCTTCTCTATGTAGTCTCCCTCAGAGTCTCTCCAGCATGGTGGCATGGCTAGCTGGGCTCTTCCATGGCAGCTCGGAGCTGCAAGAGTTCATGTCTGAGAGAAAGAGAAAGCCAGGCAGAAACTTTCCAAAATCTAGCCTTGAAAGTCATGTAGCATTCTATTCATCAGAATTTTACAAAATTGATTATGCATTCCAATGTTGGTAAATACTACATAAGTGTAATTCTTGGTGTTATTTTTTCCTCAACACAAATTATTTTAGAGTTATTCCCAATAGAAGGAACAGCTTGATTTCCTTAATTCTAAGAAGGGCATATGGATTACAAATGACATTTTCTCAATCATATTTTTATATGCAGTCCTACAAAGAAACAACATAATTACATTTAATACTATACTCAATAATTGATCTTTTTTGAAAGAACATGTGAAATTTGGATGCTTTAGCCAATCACACCAATCAATAGATTCCATTGCAAATTAGAACTGCAGGAGGAAGAAAATACTCAGAATATGAGCAGACATAATAAATTGACTGAATAGTATAAAAGCCCTAGAGTAAATTTTAAAATCTCAAAGTAATTCCTTTTTACAGCTAATGAAAAATTTTGAATTTCATGAGAAAATATAAACTGTCTTCCAAAATATCATTTAATGATTAAACCTAGAAAAATATGACTGTTCAGAAGAATTGGGACATTTTAATTTGTTATAACTTTGAAAAAACCTAATTTTTGTGATCCCAGAAAATACCAATAAATGATGAGTTTGGTGGAAATGAGTATTAATTATGTATAGAAATATCAATTCTTTTCTTTTTATTTAGTGACAGAAACTCCAATTTTAAACTTGGAATAACCTTTACACTTCTTGGACTTATTTACATCTAGGTATGGCTATGTGACTAAGTAAATTGTGCAACTTTAGGGAAATCTGATTAAGGGGAGCCAGTACTCCCAAAGAACAGTTAGAATATGGACTCAGTGGGGGAAGCATGTGGCACCATATTACCATGGGCAGGGCAATATGACTGAATGAACTCAGGTTGCCGATGGTTGTGGGACCTCCCAATACCAGACTGTCCTTCCTGCTTAGACTTTTATGTAAGAGAGAAATAAATATCTACTTTGTTTAAGCTACTGTTATTTTGGCTTTTTCGATTATTTTCAGCAAAACCTAATCCTAATAATGAAGATGTTCATTTGTATTTTTAAGCACATGTTCTTTCTCTCTCTCCTCCCTATATCTCAGGTGGAATCTCTCCTGTCTTTAGCTTTACTCTTTTATTTATCTCATCTCTTTTTTCTTTTGCCTATTCTCCCCACTTCCCTTAAATATCAATAAGAGTAGTTAAGTGTATTTTTGTTGTTGTTGAATCATCCCATAACAGTTAAAAGATACAGGTTTTATGTTTCTGTTCTTACTTTCTAAAGCCAGGATATGTATTTTTTTTGAAAGATTTTATTTATTTATATGAGAGGGAGAGAGAAGGGGAGAGCATGGTCACACATGAGCGGGGCGAGGGGCAGTGTGTGGTAGAGGGAGAAGGAGAGAGAGAATCTCAAGCAGATCCCACACTGAGCACGAAGCCCAATGTGGAGTTCCATGCCACGACCCTGAGATCACAGCCAGAACTGAAGATAAGGGTCAGATGCCCAAATAACTGAGCCACCCAGGCACCCCAGGATATATAATATTTTATATTTCTTTTTCCTAAAAACAAACACAAAAACACTTCATCACATGAAATTTTTCTCTTGGCTGTTATACTCTACTGAAGGTTTTTATCTTCCAGTGAGTCAGTGTTTCAAGATTGACCAATGTTTTCTCAACCCTGCTAAGGTCACACAAAGGCCATATTTAATGCCTTCAAAAGTTTCAACAAATCAATGATTCTTTAAGTTTATGATTTAAAACTCCCTTCCCTGAGGGTCTGTTTTGGAGTGGGAAGCTCTTAAATGTGAGTCATGGCTTGGGAGTGAAAGTCTATTAAAAACAAACATAAAACTCTTCACAGTTGGGAGTTGCCCTTTCATTTTTAGAAATTTATTCTTGTTTCCATAATGTAATAAAGACTTAGCCTCTGATCTCTGGTCATATCTCACAGGTTTTCGCTAAAAAGCGGCTGGCAGAAAATCTACTCTTTATAATTTCAGCTACATTAAATTGTCATTTTAAGGTATTCAAAATGCAATAAACAGAATGTAATAAACCAGAGTACTTAACATCCATCCCTACTGAACATTTAGCCATTATCGTAGAACTAGCCTAGATTCCTGTTTTGCATCTCTATTAAAAGATTACTTCAACCACAAAGCCAGGTAATGTACTAAACCTAATTGTATGGGGACTTGCTTATAGAATAGGATTTTATGCTATCTCTCAATTTTCTAAAATTTGTTTTCTTTTTTTCTCTTTCCCCAATAATTAATTTGATGTAAAGTCTCATTTAACAATCTTGAAGATGTGAATGCAACTCCTGTGATATCTTTAGAAAAGATTAACAGCACTATGTGCTTCACTCTTCTGGGCTTATTTTATTTTATTTTATTTTTTTATTTGTTTCAGGGGTACAGGTCTGTGATTCATCAGTCTTACACAATTCACAGTGCTCACCATAGCACATACCCTCCTCAATGTTCATCACCCAGCAACCCCATCCCTCTCCCCCCTCCCCCCAGTAACTCTCAGTTTGTTTCCTGAGATTAAAAGTCTCTTATGGATTGTCTCCTTCTCTGGTTTAATCTTGTTTCATTTTTCCCTCCCTTCCCCTATGATCTACTGTCTTATTTCTCAAATTCCTCATATCAGTGAGATCATATGATAATTGTCTTTCTCTGATTGACTTATTTTGCTTAGCATAATACCCTCTAGTTCCATCCACGCCATTGCAAATGGCAAGATTTTGTTTTTTGATGGCTGCAGAGTATTCCATTGTGTATATATACCACATCTTCTTTATCCATTCATCTGTTGATGGACATCTAGGCTCTTTTCATAGTTTGGCTATTGTGGACATTGCTGCTATAAACATTCAGGTGCAGGTGCCCCTTAGGATCACTACATTTGTATCTTTGGGGTAAATACCTAGTAGTGCAATTGCTGGGTTGTAGGGTAGCTCTATTTTCAACTTTTTGAGGAACCTCCGTCCTGTTTTCCAGAGTGGCTGCACCAGTTTGCATTCCCATCAACATTGTAGGAGGGTTGCCCTCTCTCCACATCCTTGCCAACACCTGTCGTTTCCTGACTGGTTAATTTTAGCCATTATGACTGGTGTGAGGTGGTATCTCACTGTGGTTTTGATTTGTATTTCCCTGATGCCAAGTGATGTTGAGCACTTTTTCATGTGTCTGTTGGCCATTAGATGTCTTTGCAGAAATGTCTGTTCATGTCTTCTGCCCATTTCTTGATTGGATTATTTGTTCTTTGGGTGTTGAGTTTGATAAGTTCTTTATAGATTTTGGATACTAGCCCTTTATCTGATATGCCATTTGCAAATATCTTCTCCCATTTTGTTGGTTGTCTTTTGGTTGTGTTGACTGTTTCCTTTGCTGTGCAAAAGCTTTTTGTCTTGATGAAGTCCCAATAGTTCATTTTTGCCCTTGCTTCCCTCACATAAACAAAACCTAAAAGAATTTGCAAACACCAAACCAGCCCTACAGGAAATACTGAAAGGGGTCCTCTAAGCAAAAGGAGAGCCTAAACGTAACAGACCAGAAAGGATCAGGAGCAATATACAGTAACAATCACCTTACAGGCAATACAATGGGACTAAATTCATACCTTTCGATAGTTACCCTGAATGTAAATAGGCTAAGTGCCCCAATCAAAAGACATAGGGTATCAGAATGGATAAAAAAACAAGACCCATTGATATGCTGTCTAGAAGAAACTCATTTTAGACCCAAAGACACCTCTAGATTTAAGGGAGGGGGTGGAAAACAATTTACCATGCGAATGGATATCAAAAGAAAGCTGGGGTGGCAATCCTTATATCAGACAAATTAGATTTTAAGCCAAAGATATAATAAGAGACAAAGAAGGACACTATATCATACTTAAAGGGCCTGTCCAACAAGAAGATCTAACAATTGTAAATATCTATGCCCCTAACATGGGAGCAGCCAATTATATAAAGCAATTAATAACAAAATCAAAGAAACACATTGACAATAATACAATAATAGTAGGGGACTTTAAAACACCCCTCACTGAAATGAACAGATCATCTAAGCAAAGATCAACAAGGAAATAAAGGCTTTAAATGACTAGATGCACATCAAAGATATATTCAGGTATATTCAGAACATTCTATCCCAAAGCAACAAAATACACATTCTTCTCTAGTGCTCACAGAACATTCTCCAGAAGAGATCACATCCTGTGTCACAAATCAGGTCTCAACTGGTACCAAAAGATTAGGATCATTCCCTGCATATTTTTAGGCCACAAAACTTTGAAACTAGAACTCAACCGTAAGAGGAAAGTTAGAAAGAACTCAACTACATGGAGGCTAAAGAGCATCCTACTAAAGAATGAATGGGTTAACCAGGAAATTAAAGAAGAATTTAAAAAATTCATGGAAACAAATGAAAATGAAAACACCACCGTTCAAAATCTTTGGGACACAGCAAAGGTGGTCCTGAGAGGAAAGTATATACCATTACAAGTGTTTCTCAAGAAACAAGAAAGGTCTCAAGTACACAACCTAACCCTACACCTAAAGGAGCTGGAGAAAGAACAGCAAAGAAAGCTTAAACCCAGCAGGAGAAGAGAAATAATAAAGATCAGAGCAGAAATCAATAAAATAGAAACCAAAAGAACAGTAGAACAGATCAACGAAACTAGGAGCTGGTTCTTTAAAAGAATTAATAAGATTGATAACCCCCTGGCCAGACTTATCAGAAAGAAAAGAGAAAGGACCCAAATTAATAAAATCATGAATGAAAGAGGAGAAATCACAACCAACACCAAAGAAATACAAACAATTATAAGAACATATTATGAGCAACTATACACCAGCAAATTTGACAATCTGGAAGAAATGGACGCATTCCTAGAGATGTATAAACTACCAAAACTGAATGAGAAATAAATAGAAAACCTGAACAGACCCATAACCAGTAAGGAGATTGAAGCAATAATCAAAACTCTCCCAACAAACAGGAGCCCTGGGCCAGATGGCTTCCCAAGGGAATTCTACCAAACATTTAAAGAATTAAGGCCTATTCTCCTACAACTGTTCCAAAAAATAGAAATGGAAGGAAAACTTCCAAACTCAGTTTTTGAGGCCAGCATTACCTTAATCCTAAAATCAGACAAAGATCCCATCAAAAAGGAGAATTACAGACCAATATCCCTGCTGAACATAGATGCAAAAATTCTCAATAGGATACAACAGTACATTAAAAGGATTATTCACCACAACCAAGTGGGATTTATTCCTGGGCTGCAAGGTTGGTTCAACATCCACAAATCAATCAGTGTGATGCAATATATTAATAAAAGACAGAACAGGAACCATATGATCCTCTCAATAGATGCTGAAAAAGCATTTGACAAAGTACAGCATCCTTTCTTGATCAAAACTCTTCACAGTGTAGGCATAGAGGGTACATTCCTCAATATCATCAAAGCCATCTATGAAAAACCCACAGTGAATATCATTCTCAATGGGGAAAATCTGAGAGCTTTTCCCCTAAGGTCAGGAACATGGCAGGACTGTCCGCTATCACCACTGCTATTCAACATAGTACTAGAAGTCCTAGCCTCAGCAATCAGACAACAAAAAGAAATAAAAGGCATCCAAATTGGCAAAGAAGAAGTCAAACTCTCACTCTTTGCAGATGATATGATACTTTATGTGGAAAACCCAAAAGACTCCACTCCAAAATTGCTAGAACTCATACAGGAATTCAGTAAAGTGGCA
>CM052892.1:24359366-24394100 GCA_028534135.1 Potos flavus
ACCACAAATAGAGTTTAAAATAGCTAAAAGCACTATATATTGAGAATCAGAACTATGTCCCAGATTGTTTCTCGTATTAGTCAGGGTATAGGCTTACAATTAGAGTTTTGAGGTAGAATATAAATGAAAGCCCAATTTGAATTCTTGATAAATAACAGAAATAAATGGCATTTGCAGTTTCAATGATGGGTCCATACTTTGTCTCTTTACACAATTTCTTCTTCATTTTAGCTAATTTCCTCCGCTCCAGAAAATTAACAAAGGAAAAACAATTCAAATGAAATGCAGTCTTGTGACTTTAATGTTAATCAAACAATTTGCTGATAAGAGCAGTCTAGTTTTAAGATAAATTGCTGGTGTGACAGCTCTCTAATTGATCAATTGACCTCTTGATAGAATCCAAGGAAGAACAATACCCTCCTTCAAACATACATTCAGAGTTTCCATGGCATTTTCTGAGACTTTCATTTTATGAACGCTCAATAAATTTGCGTGCAAATCCTGAAATCAATGCCCGTTTTCCTGTTCTTTTGTCTCTTCTTTTTAGTGTTTATCAATATTGACAATTCCCATTTAAAGTGTAAACTCCTCAATTAAGCAAAAATCTTGTTTTGCATATATGATCTAAAATCAGGGTCCTCTTTTTTATTCATTAAACAAACAAGGACTGAGCAGCTAATTGGGATACTCTCAATGCAAATAGTTGGTGATAGAAAGGTAAGTAGGACATGGCAAGATTAGAAACAAGACAAGCTGCCAGTGTAATGAAAGCTAAGTGCAGAGCATAGATGAAACACAAAGGAGGATGATTTTGATTCATTTTGACTGATAATCAGTGAAGAGGGGACTTTTATGTATGGATGAAGAACAAATGCACTTTACCCAGACAAGAAAGGAATAAATATACTAAAACTGAAAAGGAGCAGAGCATATTATACTTTTAACTTTCTCTATCATTGCCAGATTGATATATCCTGAGTGCTTTTTTCCAACCGTTAAATATTTTTTTTAAATTCTGACTTTTTTTCCCCAAAGATTTTATTTATTTATTTGAGAGAGAGAAACAGAGAAAATGAGCAGGGAGGAGCAGCAGATGGGGAGAGAGAGAGAGAGAGAGAGAGAGAGAGACAAGCAGACTCCCTGCTGAGCAGGGAGCCCAATGTGGGGCTCGATCCCAGGACCCTGAAATCATGACCTGGGCCAAAGGCAGACCCTTAACCAACTGAGCCACCCAGGCACCCCTGAAATTCTGACCTTTAGTAGCTGACAGTTCATAATATATCATAATTTACTTGATTATTCTATATTTAAATGTTTAGGGTATTTCCATTTTTTTCATTTAGAAAATATACTATGTGTGGTTTTGTTAAAGTTCTATTTGCAATTATCTCACCTTGGAAAGTGAGAAAAAGAAAACAAGTGTGTAAAGAACTGCTTATAGAATATTGTGTATTATCATAACACATTGGAAAAGAGGTAAAAATCATACAGAAAATGTGTTGTTAGAGGATATAGAGAAACCAAGTTATTTTCTGTACACTATTAAATTTTATAGCTGGGTAAGGCTATTTATAACAAATATAAATGTATTTGCTTTATTACAACTAATTTACTTTTTGTTGTATAGTAACACAATTACAAAGTCCACAGACTTTGAATAACAAAAAAGGAAGATTAGGTGTCAAATCTATAATTAAATTTAATCTCTATTTTAAGCTACTATTTAAACCTTATGGCACACAAACTTAATTTGAGCAATTCTAAGTAAAACCAGTAAATTCAAGTTTGCTCTTAGTCATGTCAGTGTTATTCCCTCAAATTGACATTTCCTCCCTTTCACTTCTTCCTGTCATTGCACCTCAGTGCAGGGGGAGAGTTGGGTGTAGGGTAAGGTGACTACATGGCATCAGGATATTATGAGAATTTATATGGAACACAGACCCACATCCATGCAATGCAGAGTCCTGACTGGCCTTTGGCCATTATTATTCCTTCATCTAATATTTGCTGAGCTGTTCAGGTTTGCATATGGGAGAAATTCTCTGCATCTAGGAAATCTCTATCATAGGATAGAGGGTCTATGGCTGCCTAGGCCCAGTTAATTTCCTTGTTAATCTCAGAGGTTGGGAAGGGGTGAGGCCTCCCTGGGGTTATGGGCAATCAGTGGAGCTCCTTTAGGCAGTTGAGGTACCTGAAATCCTAGGCAACCAGCTCTACTGTTTCATCTTATGGAGGGATGGGAAACTCTTGCTATGGTCTCCCAGGGTTCCAGCTTTATTATAATTACTGTTATTTTTAAGGGGGACTGTATAGCTCTCCTCTATTACTGGGTCACCACACATGTTATGGGTCTCCTGCCACTCTCTCCCTTAATGCTAACCGGATGTGATTTCAGAATTCCATCCTAGAGATTTCCTTCAGGGTCATCTTTCTGACTGCTGTCCAGCTCATCTTCCACCCACAGCCCAGGGAAACTCTTATGTTTAAAAATTTCTTCTTATGTGAGGAATATAGCTCAAGAACCATCTTCTCATTCCAGTCCTTACCTTGATCATATCTACGAACAGTCTATTTCCAATAGGGTTACATTCTGAGGTTATGAGTGTATACTGATTTTGTTTTTAGAGAACACTATTCAATCCACTAAAGTTGATGTAGAGAAGAGAATTACAATGCATAGAAAAAGAAGAAAAGGAAACAGAATATCACAACTTTCGGAAACCAGATGTATGTACTATGTATCATATAAATAAAATACCTTTCCTTGAAAAATACCTGCAGGCTCAATTAAGGTATGGATTTGACTTATTAAATATAATAAACAATCAAAAAAACACATGGAAGGGGAGAAATAGGACACAGGACCTAAGTACAATTACTAGGCATCGCATCTTTTTAAAAAACATTTTATTTATTTATTTGAGAGAGAGACAGAGAGCACAAGCAGGTGGTGGGGTAGAGGGAGAGGGAGAAGTAGGCTCCCTGCTGAGCAGAGCCTGACTTGGGGCTCAATCCCAGGACCTTAAGATCATGACCTAAGCCGAAGTCAGACACTTAACCGACTGAGCTACTCAGATGGCCCTACGCATCACATCTTACACATATTCATAATATATAAGTATTCTGCCTTAGATAACTGGCATTTGTAAACTTCATTGGTTCCTTTCCATGTCTATATGCAAGTCTAGGGAAAAGACTCCACCTCATTCATCTTTGCCTAGAATAAAATTTTGCACTCTTGAAGTACTCAGAAAAATATGCCTTTGAAATGTGTACTAACAAGTCCAGAATATGCTAGAACACATGCAATACAGCCTTGAGTTTATGTTAAAATAGAAAAGATACATATATTGATGGTTTCAGCTATACAGAAATCCACTTCAATCAGCTTAATTAGAAATGCCATCATTATTATTTTCTTAATTCCCACTACAGAAAACAGACAGGTAGAACAGGCTTTGACATTGACTGATACAAAGGCTCAACGATTTCATCAAGGGTTTCTGTTCTTTCCGCTCTGTTATCTGCAGGGCAACTGCACCTTAAGGCTGATTACCCTTGTGGTTGGCAGATAATTGCCAGGAGCAACTGATAAAGGATTCTTAGGAACTTCTCTCAGCCTTCTCTTTTTACAGGCAAGGGAACTTGTCCCCAAAGAAATCAACTATCTGGCTCTACTTAACAATGACACAAAGCTGCTCACGTAAAGTAACCATTCTGCCCATGGTGAATTTGGCAGGAAAAACAAGCTTATTCACCAGTGCCTCCTCACCTGCCCAACCTAATTCCTCCACCAAACCAAACAAAAACGACAAACACATTTTTAGGCAACAAACCTGAAGGAGTCACAAGTTGCTTTGTTGTTTTGTTTGTTTTTACAGCAACATCTGTTCATCTATGCACATCTATGACCCTATATGAGTACCTCATTTCTTTCTTTAACGAAGAAAGCATCATAGAGGAGCGAAGAGAAATAGAACAGAAATCAAGAGACAGCTTCTAACCTCAGTGAGGCCAACCTCTATTTGTGTGACATTGGGCAAGTCAGGCAGATCTTTAATGCGACCCTATAATATGTCCCCTGTTTTCTACTTCATTACTCTTCATGTCACTTTTCCTTTGGTTTACCTTTAAGCCAGCTCACTTGTCTCTCATCCATTCTTGGAAAAGGTTAACTTCTTTCCCACCTAAAGTCTTCCTAAAGCTATGCCTTGCCCATTTTTTTTTTTTTTTTGTACTTTTTGCCAAGGTAACTCCCAATCATTTCTGTGATGTCGGCTTTAATGTCCCTTCTTCAGAGAAGGCTTTCCTGACCTTCCAATCTAAATTAAACTATCTTGATGCAAACCTTTGTATTTCCTTTGTAGAATTTGTTATAGTTACCAATATAACATATTCAAGCCTGTCTCCTCTACTAAATTTAAGACTCATGGGGGGCAGAATCCATGTCCATTTTATTGATAGCTATACCCTTAGTGCCTCTCTTATCCAACACCCAGGAAATTCTCAATAAGAATTGATAAATAAACTCTCAGGGTCTTAATTTCCTCCTCTGTAAATCATGAATAATAATTACAGGATTATTATAACAATATGAATTAATATGTACTTTGTCAGTAGTCATCCAACATAAGGTATTACTTAATGAAACTAGTTTCCATTACTAATAAATGAGTGTCTCAACATAAAAGTTTACAGAAGACTTCTTATAAACATGCTTCTCTACCATTATAAATACATTTTATTTATTTATTATTTTTTTAAGGATTTATTTATTTATTTATTTGACAGAGAGAGATCACAAGTAGGCAGAGGGGCAGGCAGAGAGAGAGGGGGAAGCAGGTTCCCCGTTGAGCAGAGAGCCCAATGCGGGGCTCGATCCCAGGACCCTGAGATCATGACCTGAGCCGAAGGCAGAGGCTTTAACCCACTGAGCCACCCAGGCGCCCCTCTAAATACATTTTAAAAATAGGCTGGACAACGTGCAATTCAAAGCTTTGGATTTGAAGTGGCCTGCTAAAATATGCAAATTTCTTGGGGGAACATTATCAGTCTTCCAGTTGTGATCCTGACTGAGAACACGGCAGTTGGGTTTACAATAACAAGAGAATGCTAGTTGAACTGTGATGGGTGGACTTATCATGTGGGGCAGGAACCAAGGTTATCTGCATCCAGGAAACAGATGGCATTCCAGTTCAATGCAAACCCATGGGCTGCTTATGAAAGAAATGAATTCAGATTATAAAGTCAAACCATTTACTTTTGAGGGGAAATTACTGGCTGAGTTTCCAATAACTTGGCTTGTCATCCCCAACATCTGTTGCCTTTGCTATTACACCACTTCGCTCCTGATGATAAATTGAGTAAGATTAGAGTAGTGCATGATAACTAATAAACATCTTCAAGGGTAAAATCAGTCAACATTAAAGGCAGGGCAGTGGCATCACAGAATGCCACTTCCTAGTAGAAGCCTCTCCATTTTCACCATCCTGCATCATTCTTGTACTCCTCATGGATTCCTCATTTCATCCCTCCCTCCCAATAAAGGAAGAACTTGTAATATCTTCCTTGTGAAAGTAGCTCTAAAAGAAACACATGTGTAATATAATTGTAAGAATATCTGATGCATGTCTTCTGATGTAGAATTATCTATCACAGTCCTATCTGTAATGAAACCGAAAAAAAAACCACATTGAAAAGAATATAAAATGATTTTGTTCTGCCTTCTGCTTGGTCCATCTGCTGTTATTTTTCCCCCTACCGGCAAAACGTTAGACAATATTTCAACTTAGCATCTCATAGGCACTCGCACAAACAGAATAGATATACTATATTAATGTTCCATTTATTTTTTTTTAACTCTGTATACTGTTTTGTTTTCCCCCTAGTTAACAGCAAGGCTAAGGAGATCATCATGCTTTATTTGATACAGCTTCTTTCATCTCCTATAAAAATCACATTACATATCTAGCTTTCCTTTGTGCCACGTAGTGGCTAAATAGTAGTTCACTGATACCACTGGTCCATGGATGAAAAAAATGTACAGTGTTCTAAAAGGCTTGCAGTTGATTCTAGGTGAGGACAAAGGCTCAGGATTCAAACCTAGAATATGTGCCAGCCACTGCATTAAGCTTTTAAAATAATTAACTCCTATCTGAAACAGACCTTTAATGACATGAGTTCATCATTTCTTATAAAGGATAGACCTGGTACTGAAAATAAAACCTGCATTTTGGTAATAGTGAAAAAACTCCAACCTCCTTTTGATCATGCAGTTACTATTCACTTATTCATTAAATCTTTTATGTAACCTGAATGACTTTAGACCTCACCAGCTTTGGGTAAGTGTAAGGTTGCATGAACTTTAACACTAAGTTTCTCATCACTCCTAGTTCTCATCTGCACAATTACAGAACCTCAGTCTGCTTAATTCTTCCAGAATAAACACAACTATTTCTGGGAGTCCCCAAAAGGGAGTTTATATGAGCTCTGAATAAATTTCTTCATGTTCTTCTGCTCTGATGTATTTGCCAAAGTTTGACGTCCAAAAACCACTTCAGGGAAGGACCGCTGCACCTGTCTGACCACTGAGGCTTTCTAGAAGAGTGAAACTTTTTGCCGGGTGCCATAATTTCTCCTATTACTTGGTCATAACTGAGATTTTTCATGGGTCACCATTCCAAACATTCTCATCCTACATACTGTGATAGGGTAGGAAAATTACTTTGCACCCACTTCTGTGATATTCTGCTATGGGGACTCTCAAATAGCACTTCTTTTCTCAAGTTTTACAACATTACTTCTTATAATCCCTTTAGCTCCTACCTGCTGTTGCTCTTTCTATCCAGGTCAGATCTACCTTTTAGGCTGGATTAGAACAGCCATATTTTGTTTTCCATTTTCTCATCTTATCTCTCCAAATATCAGTTCAAAAAAAAAAAAAAGTAAATGTAAGAAACTGTTCTTTCTTTCTTTTTTTATCAATCTACCCCAAACAAAGTTGAAAATGCATATCAATACCAGTAAATTGATTCCCTGGTGTCGCTAATCCAAGGCTCTGCAAAGAGCCAGTCTGGGTCCCAGTTTTGCTCAGAATGAAAAGTTGAGCCATGAGCCATGGCTAGATTAAACACTGGGTCAGAAATAAAATAAAAATGAGACTCAGTTCTTTCCTTCTTCAATGAGATCATAGTTTGGGAAATGGCATACAATGATAAACAAGTAATAAAAAACAATGTCACAGATGCTATAATGAAAAAGAGGTAGGAATTGTTGGGGGCATACACAGGAATGAATAATTTGGTAGGGTATAGCGTTTGGAGAAAAGATACTTGGAGGAATTGACAAGGTGAATTTCATACATTTGGTAGGTGTATGAAAAGGCTGACCTGAATCCCATTAGGTAAAGAAAAAGATTAAGGACACCCAGCAACACAATGAGTAAAGTCAAAGCAACCTCAAGTGCTCATAGATCTCATTGGGAAATTGTGCAAAGTTCTGTATTGCTGGGATATAAGGTATATAAAAGGGGATTGGAAGAAGAAGTTTGCAGTAAGATTTTGGAGGGATTTTGATTGCCAAATTGAGGTGTAGGGACTATCTAGTTAGAGGATGAGTGGTTGTGGTCTTAAGAGTCTGATGCATAATTGTGTATTAATTATGGAAGAACTTTGCAAAATGGGTTGGAGCAGGGAGAAAGTGTTGGCATGAGGCTGAGTTTGGATACCTTTGAGACAATCCAGCAATAATTTAAAAGAACCTGAATTAAGGATGCAAAAGGGATAAAGAAGGGGAAATTTGGGGGATGTTTTAGAGTTTGGATGTGGGAAAGAATGAGAGGGAGGAGTCACTGCTGGTTTTGAAATTTCCAACATGGGATATCAGGAGAAACATGCTACGGTAAGTAAACACAAATAGAGGAATGGGTCTCACTCAGTTTTGGAAACTCCAACTAAACAATAACAAAAAAATAAGACCTGTTTGGTAGATAGAATAATGACCCCTCAAAGATATCCCCATCCTAATCTCCAGAAACTGTAAATATGTTACGTGGTAAAAGGGACTCTGCAGATGTCATTAAATTAAGGATTTTGAGATGCGGAGATTATTCTGGATTACTCTGGTAGGTTCAATATAGTAACAAGGGTCCTTATAACAGGGAAACAAGATAACCGAGGTCAGAGACAGGGGGTGTGATGATGGATACAGAGTCAGAATGATGTGCTTTGGAGGTGGAAGAAGAGACAATAAGGTGAGCATGGCGGGTGGCCCCTAGAAACTAGGAAAGGTAAGGAAATATTATCTTTGAGAGCCACGGAGGTAATGCAGCTCTGCGGATACCTTCACTGTAGCCCAGTAAGACCCATGCCTGACTTTTGACCTTCAGAACCGTAAGATAATTTGTGTTGTTTTAAGCCATGAAGGTTTTGTACTACGATTTGATATGTCCAGATGATCTCTGTACACATTATTGGGAGAACTTCAATATTTTTCCCCCAGTGGAGCAGAGATAAAACTCTTTAGCATCATTAATATTTTTACTTATATCTCAGATCCTTTAAGAAGAGATGAAAGTGTTCCAGGGAGAGTAAATCACCTGTGCAAAGGCCCACATTCTAAATGCTCAAGAAGGAATCTCTGCTGAGGGTCCCCTTTCCTTGCTTTTGGCCAACATTTCTGGCCCGCATCATGTCTGCTTGCTAGTTCTACCAGCCTGAGAGAAGTTGAAGTCCCATTGAAGTCAATGGCTGCCACTTCTTTTCCTGGGTCATTTGACTCTAATTCCTGTACCTTCTCTGTAATTCTTGCTCTGATGACTCCTTTTCTTGAAAGTATATACCCAAGCAATACTGATTTTGTCACTTGGAAGCTGTGTCAATTTGGTCAATATGTAAGTCTTTATAGTGTCATAGGGTCAGTTACTTACATACAAAATGGGAGTAATAATAACAACCTCACTAGGTGAAGATTTGAGATTTGCCTTTTGTCTTTTTTTTTTTTATATATATTTTTTATTTATTTGACAGAGAGACACAGCGAGAGAGGGAACACAAGCAGGGGGAGAGGGAGAAGCAGGCTTCCCGCTGATCAGGAAGCACAATGCGGGGCTTGATTCCAGGGCCCTGGGATCATGACCTGAGCCGAAGGCAGATGCTTAACAACTGAGCCACCCAGGTGCCCCTGCCTTTTGTCTTCTTGATGTAAGGCAGTGACAGGCTAAAAGATGCCCAACTTCAGGATACCCATAATAAGAGCCAACTTCTCCATACTTCCTTGCCAAAGGGACACAGTGTACATGACTTCTTATTGCTATTTTCTCTCCCCACAGGGCTTCCCATCTGACTGGAGGATGAGACTCATATTTCTTCCAGATGTAGGAGTGGGCGTACAGTAAGGGGGTGAAGTGAGTTTCTGTTATAAGGCTCTAGGAATAGTTGGTGTTTGAAAGACTTCCTAAGGACAGTTCATATCATAAATCACAGCTAATTACAGGGGTTGAAATAGTTGGCACCAGAGTTCAAAGCCTATATATTTTCTGATGTTTCAATTCACTTGTGGGTGGGTGCAAATTTTCTGGAGACACCCTTTTCACCCTTCTGTTCACTCCCTCTTATTTCAACCCCCTCACTGACTTGAAGGTCTAAGTGGGTGGATGATGTGGTTTGTACAGACTAGAAGAATTTCTTCTTGCCACTTCAAATGAATGACATGGTGGCAATATATAGTGTAAAGAGTATCAACAATTCTATGTCAACATAGAGGAAAATGGACCCAACTAGAGTCTACTGAGTCCTTGATATACGACAGACACTGTGCTAGGTATTTTATATATATTCTTGTTTAAAACTCATATCAACAGAAAGGAGAGCCTGGGTGGTACAGTCAGTTGGGATCTGACTCTTGGTTTTGGCTCAGGTAGTGATTTCAGGGTCTTGAGACGGAGCCCCATATCAGGCCCCACAGTCAGTGCAGAGTTTGCTTGGAGTTTCTCTCTCCCTCTTCCTCTGCCCCTCTCCCTACTCTCTCTCTCAAACAAATAAACAAATCTTTTTTAAAAACTCATATCAATTTTAATATGTTAGTGTTAATGTCTCCATTTTATGCATGATTAACTGATACTCTGATACTTAACGAGACTTATATATTGCCAAGATTCACACAGCTAGCAAGCAATGGTGTTGAGATTAGGATTTAGGTCGATTTAAGATACCATGTGATTTCACTAATATGGGGAATCTAAAAAAAACAAATAAATAAACAAAAAGCAGAACCAGACTGATAAGTACAGAGAACAAACTGATGGTTGCCAGAGGAGAGGGGGTGGGGGGATGGGCAAAATGGGTGAAGGGGAGAGGGAGATACAGGTTGCCAGTTATGGAATGAGTAAGTCATGGGAATAAAAGGCACAGCATAGAGAATATAATCAATGATATTGTAACAGTGTTGTATGGGGACAGATGGTATCTACGCTTGTGATGAGAAGAGCATGAGACAGAGCAAAGCTGAATCACCTGGAACTAATGTAACATTGTATGTCAACTATGCCCTAATAAAAATAATTTTTAAGAAAGAATTTTGGTCTGCTTAATTCCAAAGTCAATGTCCTTCTCTTTGGCCCATGCAGAGATTTAATAGCCCTGGGAACTATTTTATAAGCTGTCACGTGAGGTCTAGTGAAGAAATCCTAGAATCAGAAGTGGATCTGCGTGTACACAAAATTTTGTGTGGACTACCTGTGTGACTTTGGATGAGTTATTTTCTAACCACATTGACATTCATTACTACTGGTGGCATCACACACGTGATGGTGCGCGGAGATAGCGCGTGACTAAAATCCAGGTGCTTTCAGTTTAGGTTCCAGCTCAGTAATTAATTAGCTGTGTGGTTTGCAGGATTTCACATAGCCGGGCTTTAAAATGAGAGGATTATGGAAGGCTTATTCCTTTTAGGTTTGAAATTTTATTACACTAAGGGTTTCAATTTCAATAATAAAAGTTTCACCCAAACAGCATGTGGGAGCCATTCTAACAGTTTGCTACTACACACACAAACTTCTTTGAGCAATGAAATACTACCCTGGCCAACCTGGGCTCCAGCCAGATATATTTGCAGAACCTCCTTTAGCTTGAAATAGAAATGTATTGCTCAACCATCTGTTACAATTAAGAAAAGGTTTGAAAATGTTTTCTACATGTTTGACTAATCATGTTTTAGGGCCCTGAGGGTACATCACAAATTACATGCCTCCTCTTCTTTTTGGCATCATTAGAAATCTGGGATCCATTTCCAAAATTCACCAGCTCTATCTCTCGCTTATTATTTTCTCTCTTATATTTTTTTCTAAGAAACTTGTTCAGTCTCAAATGGAACAGAGTAAGCAAATATGCTTCAAGATGAAGTTAGTCTCTGTAGCAAAGTATTTGTCATTTGCTTTCATTGGACAATGACGTGACTGGTATCAGCCTTGAGGAGTTAAACCACTGAAATCCATCTAAGTGGAATCTCTGGTTTCCCCCACTAAGAAAATAATGATCCGATATGATGCTATCTGGCCCTTCATTACAGATGACCTACCCATGTGGCCACTACTCAGGAAGAAAGTACAGCTGACCCTTGAAGAACACAGGTTGAACAGTGCAGGTCTAGTTATATGCTGATTTTTTCAATAAATATAGTACTGTAAGTGTATTTTTATGATTTTAATAAAATCATAATTTTGATATGATTTTAATAAAACTTTCTTTTTTCTAGCTTACTTTATTGTAAGAATATAGTATATAATGCATATAACATACAAAATATGTGCTAATCAACTATTTATGTTATCAGTAAGGCTTCCAGTCAACAACAGACTATTAGTTAAGCTTTTGGGAAGTCAAAAATTATACATGGATTTTTGACTGTATGTGTGTGTATGGGGGGTCAGTGTTCCTAACCCCTGTGTTGTATTGTAGGGGTGGGGGGAGCTATGGAAACTTCTTGCCTCATTCTACCTTTTTACATCTTCTCAGCTGTATCTCTTACGTTGTCTCTGTGCTTCTTTCATCCCATACTTTCGCTCAGGGAGGTAAGACATAGGAATTAGCTCTTTGACTCTGTTCCATTATACTTCATAATTTGCCCCATTCTCTCTCTTAGTCAAGGGAATGCTCCTTTCTTTCTGTGGTGAGAGAGATGAATTCCTCTTACAAGGTGTCACTCTTAGAAACATTCTCAACTGATTCTGTCAGATTTATTACGGTGGGATGGTGAGGTTCTTTCTTCATACCTCTATCTCCAAGTGCCTGTCTCCTGTGCCCACAATTTCCACACTTGCAATAGGGAAGCTTACATATTTCCTGGGAGGCATGCTATCTATCAATAATGATCTGAGGATGATGGGAGGGGATGCCACTCACAGACAGCTTGTTCTCTGGGTCTCTTCCACTATACTTCTACCTCTAGAACATCTTTTCTCAACTCTTTTACCATGGAGGAACTACTGAAATAATTGTGGGCTCTAAGGGAACCTCTGCATAGAAAATGTTATAGCAATAGTTCAGGGTGCCTTAGGATTATCGGGACATAGATGAAATGATCTTATAATCATTGCCAATGTTCTTTTGAGTGCAGAATGATATTTTCTTGTGGATCTGTTCATTTGGCCAAGTTATTAGCCTATCTTTTATAGTTCCCCATCCCCACACAGGAAATAAGCTTTATACAAGACAGTAGTGTTGATAAACAAAAGTTCAAGCGTTCCTTTTCTTAAATTTCTTACTTGATTTCTAAAAATTTTACCCTTAGACCTAAAAGTCTTTGCACAAATTTTTATTAGCTGCTAATCAGGTCTTTCTCTATTTAAGCCAGGAATGACTTTATAGCCAAAATTCTTGGGGAAAAAACAAAACAAAACAACAGATTGTTAAGCCTAGCTTAGTTTTTTTCTTAATTTCTTAAAGATCTAAGGACTTATAAGGTAACCATAATAAATTTCTGTTAAGTAAAGACCAACAACCTCTTTCTCTAAAGGACTAGATAATAAGTATTCTAGGCTTTGGAAGCTATATGGTTTCTGTTGCAATTATTCAATTCTGCTGTTGTAAAGCAAAAACAGCCATTGAGAATACATAAGGGAATGGACATGGCTGTGTTCCAATAAAGCTTTATTGGTGAAAACATGATTTCATATAGGCCAAATTTAGCCTGTGGGCTATAGTTTGCCTGTGTTAAATAAGTAGCTTAAGTCAAAATAGGATTTAGTTCCTCTAAAGGTAAGCTCAGTAAATTTAATTTAAATAAATATAATATATAATTTAAGTAATATGGGTTACAACATGAAAATTTATTGACAATGTTGAATATAGTAAATTTACCAAAACTGTAAGACCAGCTAATATGATTTTATATATATATATATATATATACATATATATATATATATATATTGAAACACAATTTCATGCAAGGCTTTGATAATTTTTTTAACTGACTGACATATGATCATGTCAACTTTTATCCTAGCTCTACTTTAATTCTATCAGTTGCAAAATTATTATACACATGCGTTGGTTTCTCACTCTTGTATAGACTTGTATATACATAAAAAGGTTATTTTTGAAACTAGAAATAAATAAACCTTTTACCTTTTAATGTGGAATCTGTGTTTCATTTTCACTGCACAAATTCTTAATTCTGGATGAAGCCTAAGATAAGCACACACAAATTTCACGTTCAACAGAAATATAGTTTCTGTCTTTGCTCTTGATGACTGCTAAATGAATAAGCTTGCTCACACATATCAAAATTTGAAAACTTCAACACAATGCTATTTGCTTTCCAATGAATGGCAGGGTACTCTCTTCACAGAAACCTAGAATTTCTCTAAGGCAAGTGAATAAATATCATCTTGAGTATTAAATCAGTCTGCAGCTCACAAGGTTCTTTTCTTCGTGGAAAGTTCTCAGGCTAGGCAGAAGGTTCAGAGAAAGGACCATACCTACTCATACATAGGTGTTAAAGGGAGAAGAAAAGAAAAACTATTCTTTTTTTTCCCTGCAGTTTTCCTAAGTGGTTTCCAATATAATTTGATTCCCTCCCTATATCCTCAAGCTCTGGCAGCAGTGGAAACATTAAAAGATTTTCTTTTGCAACATGATATTTTTCCTCCCAAAACTCAGTTTCCTTTTAAGGACAAGAATCTTCAATTTTGTCCGACCAGTTCATGTGAAGAAAAGTATCTCATCAGTAGGCTAGTTTCTGTACCATTCTTCTTCTTCAAACCACTCAGCAAAATCCAGCTACTTTTTTTTTTTTTTTGAAAATCCTAGTATTCCTACAATATATATTTTAGTTCAAACACCATATTGAGAACCCTTCTCTGTTAAGCTGCCAGATTTCTGCATTTAGGAGAAATTTATATGCTCTTTGTTCAGGTTTTTACAGCTTCTAAAACATTTTCAAGTAAGCTGGCCTTTGCTTAATAAAGCTAATTACTTTTGTAGCATCAACCAGAATGTAATTTATTTCATCTTCACCTCTTGCAAAGAAATCAGTGTGTAGATACAATGCTAGAATTTTTTTTTTAAACAATTACAAAGGGAAGCCCTCTCCCAGAGCCAACCACTGGTAGGGCAGCATCAGGATGAAAACTAACGTAATTTTTCTAAGACACATCTTTATTTTTTTCCAAGTCGAAAGAAAAAACATTAAATATATCTTTATGTGTATTCTGGGCAACTTATGGCAGCAATAAAATCTTAAGTTTCTTTATCGTTTACAAATCTTACAAATGCTATAGCATGACATTTATTGTTGACATCTGTTTATTCACCAACCTGGATAGAAAAGCTCTTGTTCAGTTTATTACACAAAATTCCATTCAATATTATATGACATGTCATCACTGTATTGACATATTTTTTTTCAAGAGTGAAATCTTTTCAATTTCTCCTGCCGACTCTTATTTTACTATTTACTGGCATTTTTTTCACCAACTGTGTAACTTTCTTTTTCTAGAAAATGTTTTGTTGTTCAGTAACTTGACTTTGGGACTTTTCAGTGAGAATGACCTTTTCTTGACAAAAGCTTTACTCTGTTTTGAAATTCCAGTGGATGTTTAAAATAATCATCAGCTTTCCTTGTCAAATGGATACGATTTGTAGTTAAGTGGTTTTCTAAGATTTCTGGAGGCAATGCAGCATTTTAACTTGCCTCCCCTGGGGGTGCCTGGATGATTCAGTCAATGGAGCTGAAGACTCTTATCTTGGGGGTTGTGGGTTCAAGCCCCATGTTGGGTGCAGAGATTACTTAAAAAAAAAAATCTTTAACTTGCCTGCCACAAACAACATGCAACAGATCAAGACAACTTGGATTATCAGCCCATGTAAAATCCATGGAATAGCCTCTCTGTAAGAGAATTTAGTCTTTGTCTTCCTTGATATACTAGTTCAGTGGAACAACCAAGAAGACTGAAATTCTTCATCACTAACTGTGTAGGAATTGTTTTAGACCTAACTTTAGAATCTTCCTTTCCCATCTCACATCCTGTCTGCAAAGACACTCCACACTGAACCATCAGACTTGCTTATAACACACAAATATTAATAAAATATAAAACAAAAGGGCATAATAAATAACTAAACAAGACACTTCAAAAATGTCTTCTAACCTACACAATCTATGTTTTGCAATATTTCTGAAAATAGGAAAGTAACAGGAGGACAGTTAAGTCGTGACACATAAAAATTCCTTTTCTGTAGTGAAAAATTCCCTCTGATTGTCTGGTACATCAGGAGATTTGTTATAGACTTGTTGGATGCATGCATGGTCAACAATGTAGGAAAAGATGAAAAGACTTAGGGGAGTGGACATGCTGGAACAGATATAGTATGTGAGGCCAAAAGACCCATCAGAGGTTTAATGGGAAACTTTAGGAAACACATCACTTACTAAGGCTTTCAGGAATGCACTGGGGAGATGGGCATCATCCCTGGTTGATGGGCACAAGCTTGGTTTGTTAAAATAATAATGCAGATGACGAGGTCCCAAAGCTGCAGCAAGGAGACTGCAATTACTGTAATGACTGACAAGTCAGGGGGCAGATGGGGAGGCTTAGAGATGATTAATAGAATATAGTATCCCCAGTGGTAATATAGATTAGTAGCCAACAAGAGTGGTGCTTAATATATGCAATCAAAAGAAGGTAAACACGTATATTCAAGAGACTGTGGATGGGCTACTTTAATTGGAAGTCATGATCTTCTGCCAAATTTCTCAGCCAAAGTCAGTTTTCAGACCTAGAACCTTATGACTAAGGAGGGTTACTGGATGCAGCTAACACTCATATCCACAGCCTCAAAGTATTATCAAGGACCTTGTAGAGTGGGAGCAGAGAGGGACCAGTAACAAATAGAGTCCTGCCAAAGGCAGATTTATAGCAGAACTACTGGTTCTGTGAGTCTCCTCAACATTACTGGCCCTGTAAAGATAGAACACTGACCATGGGGCGCCAAGTGACCATGCACCCAGAACTCTACATTATAAGTTGGATTCTGTCTCACTGACCCGGTCAATAAAGTCAGGTGGGCCCAATAACAGTCCACTGTAAAATGGAAATGGTCACCTCCCAGTCCTCGACTCTACAGTTGGAATTGACATATTCAGTGGTTTATGTAAGCCCCACCACAGATCCTTGTCCTGTGGAATCAGAGTGATCAAGTGGAAGCCTCTGAAACTGTTCCCCTCCTCCACCAACACATAACTAACCAATACACTATGGCATTCCAGGGGGATGGTGGAGGTTAGTTCTATTCCTAAGGATATAAGGGTGGTAGTCGTTATTCTATGGCCACTAAATACTGAAGTCCATCCCTGCAGAAAACATATGTATTCTGGAGAATGACTTTAATACCACTGCAGACTCATCCAGGTGGTAGTCCTGATTGTAGCTGCCATCACCGATGTGCTAGCTTGGCTGGAGCAGATTACAATGGCCTTAGGCACATAGCATGCAGCCACTGACCTGTGGAGTGCACTATTTTCTACTGCAAATCGTTTGTGTTCATATAGAACAGACAACAAAATACACTTACGGTCTTGTTTCCCACTGCATTTACTCTCCTGCTCTCTGTCATAATATAATCAGAAGCGATGTGGACTGTTTGGACATACTACAAAATATCACATTGATTCATTTTATTGATGCCATCATGTTGATCAGGCAAGGTTAGTAAGAGGTGGCTAGCCTGCTGGAGGTGTTAGTTAAGATTTATATGCTATAGAAAGAGACAGATAAAATTTATAAAGATTCAAGGTCCTGTCACTTGGGTAAAATTTTTAAAGATTCAGGTTCTGGTTTCTGTGAAAAGACACATTTCTGCTTTTTTTCTTTCTTTCTTTTTTTTTTTTTTTGTACTCCCTACTACTGAAAAGGAAGCACAATGCCCAGGAGACTTCTTTGGATTCTGGAGGCAACATATTCCACACTGAGGAATAATGCTTTGGTCCATATTTTAGGTGTCATGGAAGGCTTCTAGCTTTGAGTGGGATCAGAACAGGAGACTGTGTGGCAGGTCTACACTGTGGTATAAGCAATTCTTTTATTTGGGTCCTATGATCCAGAAGAACCTACAGTAACAGAAGTGTCCATGGTAGGAGTATAGGCTTTGGCGAGTCTCTGTGGGAGAATCATGACACAGGCCCCTGGGAATCTGCAATAAAAAACATGCCCTCTTCAGCAGAGAATTATATGTCTTTAGAGAAACAACTCCTGGCATGTGACTTGTCCTGTAGAGATAGAGCCCTTGACTATAAGCAACCAAGTGACCGTGCATTCAGAACGCTACACTGTGAGTTGGAGTCTGTCAGACCTACCAGGTCGATGAAGTCAGGTGGGCTCAACAACCTGTAAGACAGAAAGGGTGTGTCTGCATTCAAGCCCAACTAGGAAGAGCAGGCCTCATGTCACCCAACACTTTGTCCCTCCCTCAGCTTGCACCTGTGGCCACACAGAAGGAGAAAGCAGCTCAGGTTTGGCTTAGAGAGATAAGCTTCATTTGTGAGTAGAAGCCAAAAATGGTCAGGGGCTGCAATCAGACACATTTGGGGGCAGCCTTGCAATTCAGTTGTAAGGAAAACCCTTCCCAATGAGCAGAGTGGTCACGCATTCTTTGTGGAAGGAGAAATGGTCTTAGACGACAGTATATATGGAACTGTGCGCAATAGCAAATGGCCTGGCCCGCTGACCAGGGGCCTGAAAGGAAAAGGAAGGGAAAGACCAAAGTAAGGAGGTCGGGTGAAGACCGATGTGGACAAGCACATGGAAACAGGCGCAAAGCATGAAAATTATTTAAACAGTGGGGGCAGGGAAATTACCTGCTGCACATGCTGGATAATCTCACTTCGGTGCTTTTCAGTGGCCCCTGGACTAATTGTGACCACGGAGGGGACAAATGCGGCAACTCTGGCCTGAGAAGGATATGGTTACTTTGGGAATGTGGATAGAGTCACACTCTCCTTTAAGTCACTGACACAAGCAGAGAAGGATATTGGGAAAGGACCGTGGAGGAGGGATACCAGCTACTGTACTTTGTCCCACTAATCCCCTGCAGAAAGAGAGGTCCATGGGAACCCGGAGGATCTGTCACTCGAACGCGTTCGGAAAGGTGGATTCATGCAGCGTGGGAGGTGGAATGTGGCAGCCACGGAGGCATGCTGCTCCAATTTCCTTTCCTGAGAGTATTTGCTGGTGATCTACAAGGATGCCGCACTGCAGTGTTTGAATCAAGGCCATGTTCTTCCCAGGCAGCCCGTCACGAATGACTGAGTGTGGTTGGGTAACAGGGTCAGGTAATTTATGTCCAGTGAGAGATTCCAGCAACCTGTACAGCCGCCTGACTCTCACGACAAACTGCACTGTCCTCTTAAAATCTTCTAACCTGATTTTCTTTTCCTTCCATCCCCTTTCACAGATGTCCCACTAACATTCCAGTCTGAAGGACTCCCCTGATGACTTCTGTTCTTTATCTTTCATAGGAATTTTCCAGAATACATCTCTTTCGCTTCTAACTCCGCCGTGGTGTCTACACCTGGGGGATCCAGCCCACACAGCTTCAAGGAAGGTTGGTTGTCGAAGCTAGAAGGCTGTCGTGGGCTCCTCAATAAGATACCATGCTCATCAATTATCACCGCCCTCCTTTACCTTGTGTCAAAACTGAGAAAGGACACAATCAAGTGAACAAAATCCTGAGCACTGCCACTTGGGGTTAAAAGACATCTGATGAAATCGCAAGCAAGGTGGCACAATGACTGTCTACCACTCAAGTACTGGCATTCCGCAGAGCACAAAGATCCAAACACATGCCTAAATTTATTTCCCTGAGTCACAATCTCTCAAGGAACCCCTAGTGACACCTTGCGGAATCCTAGGTTTCTGGAGAACCCTGCTTAAGAAACTGTTCTCCACTGGGTGTTACATAAGACTGATGGATTGCTGAACTCTACCTCTGAAACTAATAATACACCACCTGTTAATCAATTGAATTTAAATAACAAAAGAAAAAAGAAAGAAAGAAACTGCTCTAGAAGTTTTGTCTTCATCCTCCTACCCTCCTACCTTCATCTTCCTACCCTACAGGGTAGGATTCATTCTTATGAATCTCTTTTCTTCTATTTAGGTGACCACTTTTCTTCTGCTCTGCAGTCAGTCCTAACCTCAGATGATATCTGTGTGGGGGCAAAAACAGCCTGGGAAGTAAGCCTATGAGCTTTTAATCTTTATTTCTGTATTGGAGTGTGCTGAAGGAGAGAAAATGACACCCTGTGTTCTATTAAGGAGAAAATAAACAAACAAAAACACCCCACACTATTAACACTGTGGTATATAGCCCTGTCACATCAGTTTAGCCAAGAACTCTGGAGGCCTAGAAACACTGCGATAGCCTTCAGTTAAAACAGTGAATTTTATGGGACCCCGGAGTGGCTCAGTGAGTTAAACGTCTGACTCTTGATTTCAACCTAGGTCATGATCTCAGGGTCATGAGATAGAGCCTTGCTTTGGGCTCTTGCTATGCTGGGCTAGCCCCTCTTCGTGCTGGGCAGGGAGCCTGATTAAGATTCTCTCTCTCCGCTCCCTCCGCTCCTCCCCAGCACTCAAGCGTGCACTTTCTCGCTCTCTAAACAAAACACATTGAATTTTAAAGTAAACATTCCTTTATAATCCTCCCAATATTTTATCAATTCCCTCTCCAAATTCACACGAATCTGCCTTAATTTTTTCCCTGACAGGTAGGTGATGTTTTATCCTATAGAAAAAGAACCAAGACTGTTTATTTGGTTGATTCTTCCACAGTCGCTAATTTCCTAGTTTGCTGACTCAATGTACATTGTAGTTCTAGTCTGCAGTGCTCTCCATTTGTTTTATACTAATTTATGATTTCAATTGCTATATATACCAAATGTCTCTATCAATGAGTTGAGAAAAAGCAAAAAGCACACCCTGGCAAACAGGTAAATATTTGATGACAGCAATAAAGTCTAGGGGAAACCGAGTCTTATAAATAGGTTAGAAGACTATCAGTTCACAATTGTACTTAACGGGCTCACATATTCCACGAGAGCTTCAAAATATTTCTATGTCAGAATGATGACCATGCAGATCTGAGTATCAAGCCCTGAAGTGGAGGGTATTAAAGATCTTCTCCCATTCTTCTTTTTTTTTTTTTTTTAAGATTTTATTTATTTATTTGACAGAGAGAGAGAGAGAGATCACAAGCAGGCAGAGAGGCAGGCAGAGAGAGAGGGGGAAGCAGGCTCCCCGCTGAGCAGAGAGCCCGATGTGGGGCTCGATCCCAGGACCCTGGGATCATGACCTGAGCTGAAGGCAGAGGCTTTAACCCACTGAGCCACCCAGGCGCCCCTCTCATTCTTCTTGTTCCTATTTAACTGGTATATCACAGAATTAGGTGTTTCACAAAACTTATTTCCCAGTAAACGTAATGATCCCTTCTAAGAGATGGCTAAAAAAACTTTTAAACTTATTTTTAGTGGAAATATATCAAAACAGTGGAAATGTATCAATACACATTTTGCTGGCTTTCTAAACTATCTTCACTTGCATGTTTAAACTTTTTGTAAGGTGACATGGGGGTTCTTATCAATTGTGGAAACTCCTTACGATCCTACATCACTACCCTCAAGTCCCTGAAACACAACTGGCAAGGGAGAGTTCTCATTTCAAGTATATCTTTTATTTACAGACAGAAGTTTCACTCTATGCCCTGGTGGGCTAGGATAAAGGACATAAAAGAAACACCAAATCCTACTCTTCCATCTCTTCTGAGGTCAATTCCTGAGGTCCGAAAAATTGGTAAGCCTTCTTCTATTTGAACTTTCTCTTTTCACAGGATAAGATTCCCTACAGAAATCTTAGTCCCTAGGAGACTGACATTTCCCTCTTTTGAGATTTTCCTAAGGAAATCTCTGTTCTTCATGTAAACATTTTGGTCCCAACCTTTCAGGTTTACAGGCAGGCAGGAACATGTCTGAATTTTAGGTTGAAATAGCTAGGCTGGCTACACACAGGATTCTTGACCTAAATGCATTCATAAATAGAGAGCCTCAAGAGACTATTTGTTTTCACTTATAGTCTTTTTTTCCCCTCTATACTATATATGTACTATGCATATGAGTAGTTTTCAAAACAAATGGCATAATGTTCCTTGGGCAGCTAGAACAAAATAAACTGGGAGGGCTCAAAAATGGCAGCAAGGACAGCCATGTAGATTTGGGGAAGTTATTTCTACCATATTTAGTCTTTCTTCGTTCCAGTTGAGAAGCACTCATGCATGAGCATTGGAAGCATACTTTGTTGAAAATTATGGGGATGAATACACCATAGTTTTACCATCAGAAGACTTGGAATCTTGTTCTGGTTCTGCTGCTCATTAGCCCTATGATCAGGGCTAATTATTTTACATTTATCATCCTCAAGTTTCTTCCCTGTAAGAGACATCAAGGTTTAACAACCCAATTTTGTTGAAGATTACATGATATTGAGGATTATATGATATAATATATGTGAAATTTTGATTATTGCAGATTGTTCTAAAAATTTAAAGCTGTCTTACCGGTATGGAGAAGGGGAGCAGAGACTTATAATATAGGAGAGGTGGCAAGAGGAAACACACATGGTCATTTTGTCTAGCCATCTTTCTAGAGCCTTCTCAAGAGACAGGGGATTACTAAACTGGTGAAAGCCTGAGACATTCAGTAGAATTCGTTTTACTGGGGTATGGGTTTACTATATATAAACAGAGAATTTCAAGTACTACATCCCCTCTCATATTCCCTAAACTTATTTGGGCAGTGTTCCTGGCAAGGCTCACCACCGCAGGCCCAGCTCTTACCTGGTGATCTATGTTCTGTCACTAAAGTAGGTAAAGTGGGTACTATCCTTAGACACAATTACGGTCATTTCAGATTCAGAAAAGTGGAGCAAAGGAAGTGCTATATGTTCTTCAAGGCCTAACGCTTTCCTATCAGCACAGTTTACCAGTGATTCCCTAGATTTGGAAAAAATAAAAAATTAACTGGTGTCCAGAAAGCTTATTCTTCATTACCTACTATGGTATTGCTACTTTTTTATATTTGCCCTCATGGCAGAAAATGGCTGAAGGAAGAATGAATATTTGTATTCCAGCACCAAAACCACAACCTAAATTTCCAACACTAGGCGAGGGATGTATAGTGATGAGCTCCAGGAGATCAACTTTTAGCAAGGGAGATACACTACATAAATAGTTACAACATCGCTAACATAAAGTGATAAGGATGTGTGAACTGCATTTTCCTGCAACCAGGTCTAGAAAGCTCAGGAAGGATTCCAGGATGGTGTGATGCCTGAGTTAGTCTTAGAAAATAAGCATCAGCTAGGGGGAGAGATTTAGTTGTCCTAAGTAGAAGGGGAAGTGTGAGTAAATGCATAGGGCTGTGTGAATAGAAAATGTGTTAGTAGTTTGAAATTGTTGGAGCCAACAGTGCAAGGCAGGACGTAATGAGAGACGCAGCTGGAACACAAGGCAGAGGATGCATAATGAAGAGTTTATGCCACTTAGGAACTTGAATTTTTATCCTGGCGTCAAAAGGAAACTATTGAAGAGTTTTGAGTAGATACTGTGGCATAGTCATATTTGCATTTTTGAAAACAAATTTTGGCAGTCCTGCACTTGGTAAATTTGAAGGGAATGTGACTGGAAACCTGTTAAGGAAGATTTTTCAGTAATAATTTGGGTCAAACATTGAATTTGGGAATTCACCACTATATACATATAATATATAAAAATATCTAACATATATATTGTATATAAATATAACAATAATTATTATATATTATTATATAATCATGTATCATTATATATTTATATTATAAGATGCATTATATTAAATGTATTCTATAATACATGATATATTATAATATGTATCGTATATAATATGTATTACATATGTTTATAATATATATTATATTCATTTATAATTATATAATATGTATTTTATGTAATATTACATAGTATAGCATATTATATAATACTATATATTATGATATCTAAATATATATAAATTATATTTATATAATTTTTAAGCAGAGACTTAGTTTCTCCCATTTTATGTCTGTTTTATGCATATATGGAGTGTTTTCAAAGTAGAGGCGCATCTGAGTTCCTTGGGAATTTGGATCAAGATATCTGGATCGACTAAAAAATGGCTGAAGGGTTAGTCATATAAATTTTGGGAAGACTACAGAGATATTTCTAACATATTTAGTCATTCTGTCACCCACTTGAAAATCATTCATGCACAGGCACTTGAAGTATGCTTGGTGGCAAATTGCCAGGTTGAAAATATCGTAGCATTTTATACCAAAAGTCTCTCTCACTGTTATTGACATCTTGGAATATTATGAGTTTTTATTATGATGCTAAATAACAGTTTACTTTTCTTCTATTAGAGGAAATGAATTGAAACCTGCAGGACAATATTAGCATAAGCTTTGTTCACAAGTTTCTCTGAAGTGAATTCTTCAATTAAATGATTAATAATTTCAATTGCTAGTCATCCAAGAAACATCATGCTTGACTACACTTTTGATATAATCAGTACTTATGACTAAGGCTTTTTCCTTCACCAAATAAAATGTATGATGTTTACTCAGATGTACTCCAGGATGTAGGTAAAGTCAGAGAAGATACCAAGGTAAGTGGGAAAGTCAAGTAGCTACTGTCTTCAAAGTATCCCTCTGGGAAACCTAATGCATATTCCTTGAGTTGTAACATTTCACATTTTGCTTGTAAGTGATAACCTCAAGCTGACTCCATACTTTTCTATATGTCATTGTATCGTATTAACTGAAAAAAAATTGAATACGATTGTAGAAAGGATAGCACAAGTGTCATATCTTCAGAATAGATGGGTATTAAATACTCATTCTGGGAACTCTTCAGTGGAGAAACATGATGCTATACTGATCTGGAATCAACTCTTAGCTCAACTACTTCTCAGCAACATGACCTAGGACAAGAATTTAGCCTGTAAGGACACTGATTTCCTCCTACACGCTATGAGTAATAAAACTTACTTGCAGAGTTATTTTGATAACTAGCTGAGATAAAGTATTTAAAGTGTCTCACTTGGCAAATAGTAGACTTTCTATAATTATTACTATCTTTTTATTCTTTGCTGTCATTTTCTGATAATTGGTATTTTTTCTCCTCTTAGTCACTGGCTACTCTTCCTCAATTTTCTTTGTCATCTCTTTCTTGCTAACTGTCAGAGTACTAGAAAGATGTCATCTGGGACACCCTTTGTTTTCTATCTACAGTGCTAGTTGGCCTGACTCAGATCCAGGAAAATTCCCAGTGCATGTATGACTCCCAAATCTTTATCTCCAGCCATGACATCCTTCAGGAACTCTGGACTTCCTACTTGAAATCACTATGTGGATGCCTACTAGGCATTGTACATAGTTAATAAATGTTATTATTACTGTAAATATTATTACTATAATTATAGATGCTGAAGATATATCAATAAGAAAAACAATTGGAATTCCTTCTCCATATGTTTATGCTCTGCAAATGATGTTTATACTATAACCAAAATAAATAAATTATATGGTATGATAGTAAAAAGTGCTGTGGAGAAAAATAAAGCGGGCGAGATATCTATTACTGCTTAACAAATTATCCCAAATTTAGTCGCTTAGAACAATGCATATTTATTACCTCCCAGTTTCTGAAAGTCAAGAATACAGGCATTGTTTAGCTAGGCAGCTCTAGCTTCGTGTCATCTATGAGACTTCAGTGGAGATATTTATCAGGACTGCAGTCATCCAAAGACTTGTTTGGGACTAGAGGATCTGCTTCCAAGATAGCTTATTCATGTGGCTACTGACAGGAGGTTCTACTCCTAGAGATCCTACTCCAAGAAACAGGGGAACTTCCAAATCATAACACATGTACAGGAATGTCCAGAGCAACATTCTTCATAATATCCAACTGTTCATCATAGTAAAATGGCATATTAGCCATGGTTCTCCAGAGAAATAGAACCAACAAGCTATGTATATGTATATGCATATGTGTTATATGTATATGGATGAGATTTATTATAGGAATTGGCTTATGCAATTATGAGCCTGAGAAGTCCCGCCATCTGCTATCAGCAAGCTGGAGAACCAGGAAAGCTGGTAGCATGGCTCAATCCACGTCCAAAGGCCTGAGAATCAGGAACACCAATGTTCAGGTCAGAAGATGGAGGTCCTGGCTCAAAGAGTAAATTCGTCCTTCCTCTGCTTATTTGTTCTAGTCTGCACCTCGATGGATAGGATGATGCTCACTGCATTGGTGAGGGCAATCTTTATTTAGTCTACCTACTCAAATGCTAATCTCTTCCAGAAACATCCTTACCAATACACCCAGAAATAATGTTTTACCTGCTATTTGAGCATCCCTTGTGTGTCAAGTTGACACATAAAATTAACCATCACGAATGGATAAGTAAATTATGGCATATTCATAAAAAGAATTCTTTAAAGCAGTGAAAAATAAGCCGACTCTAGCTATGTACAGCCACATTGATGAGTCTCACACTTGGGTTGAGAGAAGCAAAATGTAAAAATATATTCAGTATCAATTTATATTTAGTTCAAAAACAGGCAAACAACCTCCACTTTTAGGGTTGCATTCATGGGTGGTAAAACTTTAAAGAAAAATCAAGATTATGACTATCACCAAAATCAGGATCAGAGATCATCTGTTAGAGATTGAGAACTATAATCAAGAATGAGCACATCCCCATTTGGGAAGGCTAGTAATTTTATAATTCTTTTTTTTTTTTTTTTTAAGATTTCATTTATTTATTTGACAGAGAGAGAGCACAAGTAAGCAGAGCAGCAGACAGAGGGAGAGAGAGAAGCAGGCTCTCTGCTGAGCAGGGAGCCCGATGTAGGGTTCGATCCCAGGACCCCGAGATCATGACCTGAGCTGAAGGCAACTGCCTAACCAACTGAGCCACCCAGGCGCCCCGTAATTTTATAATTCTTAATCTAGATGGTGATCAGACAGGCATATGCTTAATAATTTTTATTATGCTCTACATGTTTAAGTCACTTATCTATATGTACTTTATGTTTTACAATTAAAAGGGAAAAAAAGATTGTGTGCTCACAGTAGGCCACTGGAGATCACTGACCTATAAAAGAGATGGGAAAAAGTGTAAAGAAGAGAGTTCTCTTCAAAAAAAGAAAGGAGGGGGAAAAATGATGCAATGGACTCATCTGGTACTTTTAAAGGGGAATATTTATTCCATTCTCCTCTGTTTCCTTCTACGTGGAGGGACTTTCATTAACGTGCCACTCCTGGCAAGTATCTACTCTCCATTATTCTTCCCCTGAGGGGGGAGCAGTTAGAGGCATGGAAAAGGAAACGACATACCTAATTGATGAGTTTTGGAGAAAAACTAGTCCATTAATAGCTCAGGCACTTTCTCTCTTTTTTTTTTTTCTTTTGAGCTAATTGCAGGAAATAATGTGAGTTTCTGCTCCTCTAAATATAGGTGAGTGAATCTAACCATAAATGGGTGGAAAAGGTTTCCCTATTCAGGAGTTAAGTATGAGGAAGCTTACTTGCTCACAAAAGAAGCCACAGTCTCAAATTTCTGCTGTGTTAGTAACAAACATAAATAATTCAATATTGATCTGCTGACTTCTGGCCTTATTTGTTTGATTGATTCAAAACCTAAGTGGGGAAAACCCTTATTTATCCCTCTGCACCCTTCTACAGTCTTGGGTAACATGGCCGCTCCTAGCTCATTTTGATGAGGACTTTATCCATCTCCTCACTTGCCCTGGTCTAGTACTGTCAATAGAATTATGGCACTCTTTGTGACTTAGAGGTGTCAAAGTAATTTGTCTTCCTTCCTGTTTTCCAGATCAGGACTAAAATAGGGGTTTTATGATCCACATACAGTTAATGGGAACATTTTGGAAGCAGGCCCTCAAGATTTCATGGCAATAATGCCAAGCGAAAGCAAAGCTAACCCAAGGACGTATACATGGGAAAATAATATAGGAGTAAGGAATAATAACACAAAAACATGGAACAAACCTACATAAACATAAGCTAATAAACATCCCCCTCCTGATATGCCTTTGTTGCGTGAAACAAAATAAGATTAGAACACTGATGTCTTCAATTTCAATAAGCCAAGAGGCATATTGTATCTATTCTCCAAGCGTAGGGTAAGACAAAGAGCATGTACAGTACAATGAAAACTCTAACAGCTCAATAAAATAATTATTGTTTATAATAAAAATATTATTAACAGTAATATTTGTAAGTGCTCTATGAATTGGTAGCTGTTACTGCTAGCTATTAAGAATAATGTTGGTGTCAGGAATCAAAGTGAGAAAGAGGAGGATTATGGAAAAAAACAAAAAAAACAAAGAAAAGACTAAGATCTATTTGTTTCCATATGTAGCTTCCTCATTACTTCATCCTCCTTCATGTCTGCTTAGCTATTGAAGGAATTTGTGGTTTGCAGGGACAATAAAGACCTTACAGTTGGGTCTCTGAGTGCTCTTTAAGAAACTAACATTTGTGGTAAACACAGATAAATAAAATAGAGAAAAAGGGGGAGTCTTTCTGCAGCTGTGAAATAAAGTGGCCCCTGGGGTACAGTGACAACTCTAAGCTCAGCTGTTGAGAGATCAACATCACATTCTAAATTCAAATTGAAGCATAGCCAGTGTGGAGCTCAGGGTGTCACCCAAAAAAGAGGACTTAGCTGTCTTTCACCAGGCTTCATGAGGTGCCTTTATCTTAGTGCATCTGTCAAGGTCCAGGCTATGATCATCAGCTCTGCCATCTTAGCAATCTCGAAGTTTCTTTTCCAACACAAGTAGCATCACAGTAATTAAGTTCATCAGACTGATGCAAAAAGTCAGAATGTTAATATATTAATTTAAAAAGAAGAGTTAAACTTTTACATAAAGTTGCACTTTAATACTGGCATTTCTAGAATGTGTTTATTAGGTCGGCAGGCAAGTTAAAATCTGAAGAGTGCTTGTTGAGTACAGAAGCAGAACGAGCCCACCATCGTTCCTCATGTTCGCCTCTTCAAGGAGCTTCAGATCTGGGTCTGTGGATACTCTTCCTTCCTCTGTCAGGGAGAAGCTACAGCGGACTTATTTTACAAAATGCCAAACAGTACAGCTTTGGCCCCGTGTGTAAGACTCTTCAACTGCTTGCCGTTGCAGGCAGAAACCCTAAACCCGTTGCACTGCCTGAAAGTCTCCATATATCATGACCTCAGTTTACTCTGAGAGAATTTAATCAGAGATGCTTAACTTTTAGAGCAAAACTTTCAGGTTTAAGAACACAAACACTAAAGGGCACCTGGGTGCCTTAGTCGGTTAAGCACATGCCTCTTGAATTCGGCTCAGGTCAAGATCTCATGAGATCCAGTCCCACATTGAGCTCCTCACCGGCATGGAGCCTGCTTAATGTTCTCTCTCCCTCTTCCTTGGCCCCTCCACCCCCCACCCTGCCACCACATGCTCTCTCTCTCTAAAATAAATAAATAAATACACAATTGCTAAAATTCCTGTCCCGCCACCACATGCTCTCTCTAAAAATAAATAAATAAATAAATAAATAAATAAATAAATAAATAAATAAATACACAATTGATAAAATTCCTGTCAGAAAAAATCTTTTTTGAAAGATTTATTTATTTGAGAGAGAAAAAAGACACCACATACAGGAAGGGCAGAGGGAGAGGGAAAGAGAATCTTAAGTAGACCCCACACTGCATGTGGAGCCCAATGTGGGGCTTGATCTCACAATCCTGAGATCATAAGCAGAGCTGAAACCAAGAGTCTGATGCTCTACCCACTGTGCCACACAGGTACCCCTCAGAAAAATATTTTTATTGTGACTTTGAAACTCTTTACCTCATAGTGGTTTGTTTTTATAACTTATTTTTAATAATATGGTATTAAATTAATTAAATAAGGAGGTCATTAGACTGGTGTTGCTCCAATGCCATGGCTGCTTATGTAGGCAAATCAAAATCTAAGCCTGTAAATGCCTCGAGGTTATGAAAGCAATCTGCCAAGGACAACCAATCACAAACAGCCAACTAGGCTTTAAGTTATAGCTAATCAAATATTTCCTTTCTTCTGTACTTTTTTGTTTAAGTGTTTCCCCTAGGGTCCTGGTAGGGGTGCGGTGGGGTAGAGTGTCCCTAACCACTTCCGTTTAGCACTGCCTGACTGGAATTGATAAATGCTCAAATGAACTCTTAAAATTTTTTAATATGCCTCAGTTTATCTTTTTTTTTTAAAGATTTTATTTATTTATTTATTTGAGAGAGTGAGAGATAGCAAAAGGAGAGCATGAGCAGGGAGGAGAGGGAGAAGCAGGCTTCCGCTGAGCAGGGAGCCCAATGTGGGGCTCGCTCACAGATCTGGGATCGTGACCTGAGCCGAAAGCAGACACCCAGCTGACTGAGCCACCCAGGCACACCCCTCAGTTTATCTTTTAACAACAGGTTTATTTCTGCTGGAACAACTTATTTTGAAAATTAGTTGTTACCAAAATAGCCACGATCTCCATTAATGATTTATTACGGCATCCAACCATAGTCACAGGGATTAAGTTAGAGTCAGAGGACCTTACTTGCTCATTCATTTCATATTTATTAAGCACTCTCTAACTATCAAACACTGTCTTAGGTGTGGAGCAAGAAAGCAACAACAAAACACACAGATTTCCTGCTTTCTCCTGGGGCTTAATATTGTGTGGAGGAGGAGGCAGGAAATACACACACACACAGATCAGATAGACCCAAGATGCATGCAGAAAATTAAAAGAGAATAGAGGGATACAGAATGATTATATTGTAAGGATTGGAAGAGAAACCTTAGACACTATAACTGGGCAAACAGAATCCAAAAGGAGCTATATATGGATCTCTGTCTCTATATCTATATATATATCTATGTAACACTTGAAAAATTCCCTGTGGCTTACTGGAGGTTAGAGGAAGATTGAATAATTTATATGCAAAAATATTACTAGGAGCATGGGCTCCATTTATCTAAATGCTGATATATTACACTTGGATGGGACCTCTGATTCTATATTGCCTGACAGGATCCCGAGTGGACTCTTTTGCATATTGGAAAAGACTTATACGGGGGTCAAGCTGGTTCAGATAAGTATGCACATTTTAAGGTACTTTAAATTCTTGAGAACTCTCAAGAATGCTTGAATATGGTTTATAGGAACAAACTACTTGCTATTAAATACTTTAGTGGATCTTATTATTTTCTTACCAAACACTTTTGCTACTCTCAGCCAGCTGTTTTACCAGATAAACTGTGAAGATTGGTAAAAGGCCAAGGGTGGAATTCTGAAAATATAGTTAACTTGAAGACATCTCCCTTATGAAGAGACATTAAAACTTGTACCTGAACTATTAAGAAATGCTAAGCTACTTATGAGATAAAAGAAGATGTTCTGAAGAGATCGTTTCCATTTAATCCTTTCTGAAGTTTGATTTGGGGAGGCTAAGGTGAGCCAGAAGCCAAGGTAGTGATTATTTCACAGAAAAATGAAATACAACAGTAGATATGGACCATGAAAAACATTGTTGGATGGCTTCATTCACCAGTCTTGATTTCCAGAAAATCTATTCATAATGAGTTTATTTTATCTCTTTAAGCCATTAGAAAGAGAAACCAGCAAGACAAAATCCTCAACATTTATTTAGATAAAGAAAGTAAGAAAAGAGGTATAACTTTGGAAATTTGGTCTGTAATAAAATTTACTCAGTGGTTCTATTTGTAAAAATTATAAAATAATAGTGCCCTAAAAAAGTTCAGAATTAGGAATATCAAATACTGGCAGTGTTTAGATGTCTTCAGATGGCAACTGTTACGATGGCGTTATTTTTAATGGCTTTGGAAAGGGAACAAGCTATTCAGCCCAAAAACTGTGTTTACATTTTTTTCTGTATATTTACTACCTTTGTAACCTTGGTAAGTTATTTTCTTTACCACTTTTTTCTATTTTTCTCTGTCTCTTTCTATATGTATATATTACACATATATGTATGTGTATATATGTATCTATATACACATATATACTTATGATAACCTTAGCTAATATATACTGAAATTTACTGTGTGCGACCTTATTTCATCTTTACAGCAATAAGCCAATGATACAGATGGTAGCAATATTCATATTTTGCAGACCAGGAAACTGACAATTATAGCAGCTATGAATCTTCCCTTAACTCATGCATTAATAAATGGAGGAGCCAGTATTTGAAAGTCTGTCTGAAACCAAAACCTGAGCCCCTAGTCCCTATGCACTGCAGACTTAGAAGGTCGTTATAACATTAAGTGGAATTATGCATAGGACAATGCCTAAGATAATTTAAGCACCCAATATATATGCGGCAGTTAGGAATCTTAGTATGGATCCTCAACTGCACAAGAAAAATAATATTTATTTCCTCTCAATCAAGACAATTAGAATTTTACCCCTCATCCTAGCTTGCCAGGCAGAAATTCAGTCTGATTCTTTATTTGGATTCAACCCTATACTAAGGTCTCTGAATCCTATGCTCTGCCCAAGAACTGGAGCAGGCCCCTCTGGTTTTTTGGATTTGGTCCATGTTGGTTACTACTGAGAAGCCCCTTGTTCCTCTCAGCACTACTGCTTACAGTCCAGTAGTTCTGATATATCTGAGGCATAGAAATCTTTGCTGAGACTGCAGGTATCCTGCTGCCATTGTTCATTCATTTAATATTTACTAAGTATCCTTCATGTATCAAGCACCGTCCTAGATGCTGAGGAAAAAGCAGCAATAAGACAGACTGATTTTCTGTTCTCTGTCCAGAGTCCAGCCTCTCCTGGTATGTCATGCGATCGTATACCCCGTAGAATCTTGCCATCTCTTAATGGGATGCTACCAAGGGGCAACAGGTTTCAGCCACACACAAATCTACCAGGAAGCGAGAGACACCTGGACTTAGAGATTCTCATTTTCACAGCCTTTCCAATATTCTAAGATGGGCTTTAAGAACGCTTATACAAAGTGGTTTGTTTTCTTTGGTTTGGTTTGTTTTTCAAAGTACAGACAATTTAACTGCAAACAGTTAGATGGCTGTCCGACTTCTCTGTGTTTTTATGATCTGGCCAAAGGGAAATTAAGTTCACTATTAACACGGTCAGATATACTAATATTATGGCGGTTATACGAAAAATTTGTTCTTACTTACTAAAGTCGTATACTGAGCATTTATAGGCAAAAGGACACAAAATATGGAGTATTTCTCCCAAAAGTAAAAAAAGGGGATACAATAAAAGAAAGACTAACATATCAGTAATTCCTGAAGCCAAGGGATGTATATACGGAGATTCCCTATATTGTTCCCTTTTTTTCTGTGTGTATTTACAGTTCCAAAATAAAGAGTTAAAAATGCCAGAACCCACGATAAATCTGGGTCTGATTTTTAATGTGTTTTACACATAACTTAGTAGGTCATTTCGTGTGTAGTTTCTAGTTTTTTTACTCACTTTTTCCACACAAGTTCTTAAATTGTATCTTCATTTTTGCTCTTGCTATTAATCTTACTGCATTTTCAAGAGCAGCACATTTAATTCATAGGTTGGATCTGTAATTCTGCTCAAAATGTTTATTGTATTGTCTGGTATTGATCTCTATATCTTTTTACCCTGCCTTCTTAGAATTTCTCAAGTTTATCTGCCATATTATTGATTTTATTTTCTGCAAGTCAAGCCTATTACTTATTGTACCCCACTGCAGAATGAAATTTTGTTCTTGATTTTGGAGTTGCTATTGTTAATTTTTATTTAATGAGTTCATTTTGCTTCTTAGTCTACACTTTTCTCTACTGACTCTTACCTTATAGCTCTCTGTCCTTCTTTCATGAAGCAACTTTTAAAATAAACAGACAACTTATTGTCTCTTTATTTTAGAAGCTGAAAGAGGTGTGCATGAAATAGTCCTTTTCCTTATCCTGCAATAGCCCTTCAGAGGCTTCATGGTGGGTACAGTATGCATCTCTGAGAGGAGGAAATGCTTCCCAAATTTTCAACTATTTACCCCCATTATGTGGAGTCCTGGAAAAATCTCCAGCTACACTATTCTATGGAATCTTGATTTGCAAAATGTTGGCTAAATTTTTTGAAATTGTTCTTTTCTGCCCAGAATCAGCAGGAAGAGGGTAAATTCATACCTTGGATCTTGTATATATCTTCACCGTGACTCAGATTAGTAAAATATTACTTTACAACCATAAAGGACCAAGCCCTGTGTGGCTTTGGAGATACAAAGACTAATCCTTCTTCCCAGCCAAGGAGGACGCCGGGATAATAAACACATAAACATAGGTGTTCTGGTGACAAAAAGGAAGGTGCATATAACTCTCACTAATGGCACTGAACTAAAGGCTACCAAAAAATCCATTAACAGAAAGAAGCCTTCCAGGAGTAGTCGCTTAATTACTCAGTGGTTTGTTTTTAAAAATAAAGGCCGCATTATTCTCTCAACAAGCTCAGGGTTTTTGATGCTGGTTTTAGTTTTGGTGTTTTGGGTAACCCTGAGGAAAAAGAAAACTAATCCTATTTTGCCAAAATGTTTCAAAATCTTTTACTATGTATTAAAGTAAATGGTTTCTGAATTTCAAAAAAAAAAAAAAAAAAAGAAGAAGAAGTTATTCTGGTTCAATGCTAAACCTCTTTAAGACTTACTGAGAGGGTGTTTAATATTAGAACAACTGTTTTGGTTCATTAAATTTTTTAAGAGGTTCTAAACTTTAATCAGTGAAAACTCACTCAAGCTTCTAACTGCAAAAGCAGGCTCTTTTCAAATGATGTAACAACCTTAAAATTTTACAATTTTAAAGCTCTTTTTGCACAAATTGTCATATGTGCCCCAGAAGGTTTGGATTTTGCTAATGTGGTAATGCTTATAAATAGAAGGCTAAAAACTCTATAGGATATAAGGAGTCTAATAACATGGACCAGTGGAACAGATTAGAGAGCCCAGATATGGACCCACAACTCTACGGTCAAATAATCTTTGACAAAGGAGGAAAAAATATCCAGTGGAAAAAAGACAGTCTCTTCAATAAGTGGTGCTGGGAAAATTGGACAGCTATAT
>CM052892.1:24394600-24428095 GCA_028534135.1 Potos flavus
AGGGGTGAAGAACCATGAGAGACTGTGAACTCAGAACAAGGGACTGAGGGTTTTGGAGGGGAGGGGGTGGGGGGATGGGCGAGCCTGGTGGTGGGTATTGAGGAGGGCACGTATTGCATGGAGCACTGGGTGTGGTACATAAACAATGAATCTTGTAACACTGAAAAAATAAAATAAAAGTATTTGGGAAAAAAAAAAAGGATATAAGGAGTCTAATAGAAGTGAGTTTTCTGAGTCTAAATTTGGTTTATAGTTAGAGTTTTAGAGATTATTTTTAAATGTTACCAAAAAAGCTAGTATTTATTAAGACCTTTATGGTTTAGTGTTTTCATCTTTTTTTTTTTAAGATTTTTTTATTTTAGAGAGAGAAAGCAAAAGAACTGGGGGAGGGGTGCAGATGGAGAGGGAGAGAAAGAATCTCAAGCAGACTCAGCCCTGAGTGTGGAGTCTAATGCAGGGCTCAATGTGGGACTTAATCTCATGATCCTGAGATCATGACCTGAGCTGAAATCAAGAGTCCTATAATTAACTGACTGACCACCCAGGCGCCCCTCTTCTGTTCTGTTTTATAATCATTTCTCTGTTAGTATATCCAACAAAGAAATGATTAGAAAATCTAACATCATGTTAATATCCCTAATATGTATCGAGATACTACACATTGGCAAGGAAATGTGGTCTTACAGAAAAATGGATAAAGGAAATAAAGAGAAAGCACACAGACATACAGCACAAATCACTGATACATGTGTCAAACACCAAGAAGTTCAACCTCAATAGTAGCAACAAAAACAAAATTATAAAAAAGCAATTAAGAATGGTAGAAACCATCAAACTGGCAAATCATTTAAAAAATAACAATCACCTTTTTGGTGAGAGAAAACATGAATTTAGGCACTCTGTTACTGAACTAAAAATTGGCACAGCTCTTCTGGAAAGGAAAGAGGTAAAAAGTACCAAAAAATTTTCAAAAGCTTTTATTGTCTCTTAGTCATTAGCGTCACTCTAGGAATTGATTCTCAGGAAAATCTCCTCATGGTGCTTGAGCATAATGTCTTTGTATGACCCTTATTATAGTTTGGTTTTGTACCATATTCCCATATTACAGGTGGAAAAGCCAAAACCCAGAGAGGATGACATGCAAACTCCCACCACAAGTCACTGACAGGCTTGGATCAGATCTCCTCAATCTCAACTTCATAATTATTGCTCAGGCTGAAAGTATTCAGCTCAATAATTTTTTGGTACCTTCTCCATGCCATATTCAATGTTTGTTTCTGGATATACAACATAAGGTCTATCAAACATTTACTAAACCCTGAGTTCTTCATGTATGGATCACTTCATCTTATTCTTGGAACAAACTTTTGGGGTCCTGTTTTTCAATGAGGAAGCTGAGTAACTCCCCCAAATATCAAATAGCTGAGTTTACAAGCCAACCTGAGCAATCTTACTCCAGGGTTCTCTCTCTCTTAACTATTATATTGATCTCTCTCCCTGAGTAGACTACCACCACCCACAGATCCTGTCCTCAAAAAACTCACAGTGTAGTTGCAGGGAGACGGATTTGTTACAGTTCAGGATACATGACAAAAATACTATGCAGACAGAAGAGGAGACTCACATAACTGTGCTTTGGTCCTCACGGTGCTGATGGTGGTGTGTAGTTGGGTCCTCATTATTATTGCCATTTTAAGATCAATTTATATTTATATATTATATTTATATTTATACCCTCAGATACCCATGGTCTGAGAAGACTTTGTAATAAGATATATATATTTTTACTTATTGATTGAAAATTCTGTATGTGCCTTTAATCCTCCTATAAAAAAGAAAGTAAAACCATCAAAATTCATAGAAAAATAGTGGAATTAAAGGCATTAAAATGTTAACAGGGTCTCTCTCCACTCTCACCAATAAAAGGACTTATTTTCTTTTTCATATCTCTCTCTAGTTGCTTCACTTTTATAATGAGACAAATGCTGTACATATTAGTTTGCTTATAATTTATATCATAATATGATATGAATATCAGTGTCAAACAGTTAATTTGTAACCTCTTCGGGGTTCTACACGTGGTTGAGCAGAAATTTTACATGGTTGTTTAGAGGCAGAGGGCAGGGAGGGGCCATGTGAGCTTTCAGTGATTTTCTAAATTCCAGCCTAGCTTCTAACCTCATTGGGTAGATGTGGCTGCTCTCAGACTGGCCTTCCTAAGAGGATTTAATCAAAACTTAAGACTCCAGGGGCACCTGGGTGGCACAGTCAGCGAAATCTCTGACTTTTGTTTTAGGCTCAGGTTGTGATCTCCTGGTAATGGGATCGAGCCCAGCATTGGGCTGAGGGCTCAGCGAGGAGTCTGCTTGAGTTTCTCTCTCCCTCTCTCTCTGCCCTTCCCTACCACACATGCATGCTCTCTCTCTAAAATAAATAAATAAATCTTAAAGCAAAAACAACAACAACCTAAGAGTCCAGAGGTGGGACTGGCCACAGAAACACAAGGTAGCCATAAAGCTAAAGTGTTGGTTGTCATACCAAATGAAAAAATACATACAATTGCATTTGAAAACATGTAATTGTTAGATACGGGATATATTTTCAAGGTTTTAAAATATGAAAAGCAGTCTTTTGAGATAGAGATAGTAAGAGAGAGCACAAGCGGGGGTTAGGGGGAGAAGGAGAAGCAGACTCCCCCTGAGCAAGGAACCCGATGCAGGACTCAATTCTAGGACCCAGGGATCATGATCTGAGCTGAAGGTAGGCACTTAACCAACTGAGTCTTGAAAAGGAGTCTCACTAGCAGAAAAATCACCAAAGAAATAATGCTATCTAGAGTGATCCTGGTGTTGATCCTAGCCACAGTATAACCGCTGTCTGTCAGTCATTAGTAGATGCTCTCTTGAAGGCAAATTTTGGGTGGAGTAATTTACAAGCTCTAATACAAAGAGCAAACATCAGTTGAGCATCCTTTACACTAAGTGCTTAAAGGCAATACTCATTAAGCCTTACAACAAATTTTTGTTGTCATCACTACAAATATGGGGTCAGTAACTTGTTCAGGGTCACACTTTTGTGAGCTTTATTTTTTATTTTTATTTTTTTAAAAGATTTTATTTATTTATTTGACAGAGAGAGATTACAAGTAGGCAGAGAGGCAGGCAGAGAGAGAAGGGGAAGCAGGCTCCCCGCTGAGCAGAGAGCCCGATGCGGGGCTCGATCCCAGGACCCTGAGATCATGACCTGAGCTAAAGGCAGAGGCTTTAACCCACTGAGCCACCCAGGCACCCCCTTTTGTGAGCTTTAAAGCTGGGAATTAAGCCTAAGCAGCAACAAGGCCCTTATTCATTACCAGATGATCTGGTAATAAAATATTAAATATTGGGAATTTGGTAACCACTTGCCCCATGTTTTCAGCTTCTACTTTCATTCACTTAATCTAGAATAACTCCTCTAATAACCTGCATAATATTTTTTTAAAATGCTAATTGATATGTTTTCTAGTTATCATTTAAGTATTATGAGATAACTTGGCAGAATTAAATACATCCAGCAGTCCTAAAATATTAGAATTAAGATTCTCTGGTATGGATAAAAGAGATAAACTAGCAAATAGTACATTCCTTCATCCACTCTCTATTATACAGTGTTTTGAACAGCCATAGGTGATTTTGTAGTTTTTTTCAAATATTCCCTGAAATACAGTAGTTCACAAGTTCTGCACCTTGCTAGTCTTCCACTTCCAACTCAGAAAATTTGATAATTCCCACTGTGTATTGTCTTTTGGATCCAAATGTGTCTATTTATAATTTTAAAGAAAATAATGCTGCACTATTACCTCCTTAGTGTTGCCTACTCTAGTAGGGTAGGTTGAAGAGAACTGAGCACATTTTCTAATTCTGGTTACCCCACTGATTATTAATATGAATATGTACTTAAGGCCCAGGGTCAAGAAGAGAACCTGTATCCCATCTTTGGTAGGTGGAAGACTTACGGGACAGTATCAAGGTAGCCGAATCTCCTGAAGGTCATAGGTGTCCCTCTTGGAGGTGTACAAGACCAGTTTTAAGAAACTGGTGTTGGGGCACCTGGGTGGCTCAGTCAGTTAAGTGGCCAATTCTTGATTTCGCCTCAGATCATGATCTCAGGGTCCTGGGATGAGCCCTGCATTGGGCTCTATCCTCAGCAGGGAGTCTACTTGAGGATTTTCTCTTTCCCTGTCTGCCTCTCCCCCAGCTCTCTCTCTCTCTCTAAAATAAATAAATAAATCTTAAAAAAAAAAAAAAAAAAGAACTGGTGGAAAGTTAAAAAGGGTAATTCAGAGAGAAAATGATGAGCAACATGGAATAGTGGAAATACCGGAGAATTTGTAGTTCAAAGAACAGGCTAAAGGTTCACTTCTGACAGGTATAAGCTATACTACCTTGGGAAGTTAAATAAGAGTTGGCTTTCTCACCTAATCCCACAGGGATAGTCCAAAGATTAAATGAGTTTATGCAGAATGCTTACACATGCTAGAACACAGTGGGCAGCCAATATATAATAGTTTTCATAGCATTCTTAGATTACTAATCGGGGGATAATGCTATTTACAGCACAGGGTGATCGTGAGAGTTAGATAAAGTTCTCCACAGATGGAGTTCGCCTTTCTGTACCAGTCACACTCCTAGATGGATCCCTTTGTTCTTGGTTAAGCCTTTGTGGAGGCATTAATTCATTTATAAGATTCCACTGCAGAATTTACACGTCCCACAAGGCGTACTACCTATCCGCTCCAATGCATTTTCCGTATCTTCTGTCATACACAAGCTTTATTTTTATAATCTGACCCAAATAATAATAAAAGTTACTTTTAGGGAAAAAGAAATCCTAGTTCTTGGGACATTTGGCCACAAGGGGGAAGTAGAAGAATTTGTTCAGTTAATCTAGCAGTGTTCTCTTTGTTTACTTTCTCCTCCTTTTCCCCCCTCACTTCTTCAGTCCTGTTTGTCTTGTACTTGTCTTGCAGGCTTCCTGATGCTAAAAATACCCTCACTGGCTCTATACTTGGAAAGTTTATCAAAGTCAACCACCTTTTGATATCAGAGTGATGTCTGCAGGATGAGGTAAATGGTGCCTTGCTGGCAATAACGCCTTCGATTCCTGGTCTGTCCTTATGGATGGTAAAGCAGTAACTGCTCACTGCAGCACTGTCCTGGTGCAGTTAATCACTGATAGGAATTTCCTCTGGTCCCAGGAAGATGGCTGCGTAAGAGCCAGTATGACAACACCTACATGGGAGGAGGTGCTTTTCCGGTTCTGCTCTTCCCAGGGGTATTACTCATTTAGATCACCTACTTTTGGCTTATAGGATTTCTCTGGAACCTTCCTGTTTTGTTGCTCTTTCTTTCCAATAACTAGGGACTCTTTAAAAAAAAAATGCATTCTCTTTGTCTGTACTTGATTAAAATTCAAGCTTTAGGCTATGCAGATTTAATCATTTTCAAGGTTACTTATTCTGTTCAATAAGCATGTGTTGTGGGCCATGTACATCATATGGTCTTCTAGGTGCTGGTTACGGCATCAAATAAGGCAAGGGCTCTGCTCCTAAGGAACCTGTAGTGTGATAGGTTGGTTTTTTCCTGCTAATATTCAAGCTGTGTAGATATCTTTATATTCTCAAACATTTAGGTTCTCATTTCCTACAGAGTGAAGTCCAAATCTCACGCAAGGTAAGGCTGTATAGCTTAGGATCCTTGTAGGGAAATGGTGCACCCACTTAGAAATTTACAAAGACAACAAATGTCTGTGGGGGAAGGGTAAAGAGAAATTCACAATTGATGGCAAAGCCTTAGCCTCTATCCCTGAGCTGGGTGAGAGCTGCAGCCTCAGGAGAGGGTCCCCATAGGAGGTGAGCACTTTGGTAGTGAAAAAGCTGGGATTCAGCCTGCAAAGTAGGGAGCTAAAAAAACAAATGTCCCAGTATATGCTTCATAATCTCTGATGCATCCAGTAGTAGAACCCCAAAGGAAGTCAGATGGTAAGGGAATATGGCACATGTTGTCCCCAAAGTTCAGACTCCTGGAACCCAGAACAGAGTAAATTAGGGAGGAAAATGTGTCAAGAATATGAGCACTGGGTGTGGTACATGAACAATGAATCTTGTAACACTGAAAAAATAAAATAAAAGTATTTGGGGAAAAAAAAAAGAATATCCAGTACAAAGGCCACTCCCAATCTACCCCAGATTAACTTGCCATTTATTATGGCTCTTTTTTTTTTTTTTTTTTTAAGATTTTACTTATTTATTTGGGAGAGAGCAAGAGCCGGGGGAGGGGCAGATGCCATTTTATTATGGTTCTGTCCCTCTATTTCTGTCCACATTTGCTGGACCATATTCCAATTCCTATAAATGTAGATAATTTGGGAAATAAAATTCTCTTTAATAGCAAGAATTCAACATTAACTTAATAAATATTTTTGGAGTGTATATTATGGACCAGATACGTTTCTAGCAGCTAGAAGAGGTTTCTGCCCTTCAGGAGCTTATGTTTGAGTGACATCATCATAAAGAGGGTACAGTACAATGTATGATCAGAGAAAGACACATCAGGGGTAACCAATATGCAATTAGGAGAATTCAGAGAGGTTTTCCACATATAATAATGGCTAAGCTTATTTGTAGAAGATGACAAAAGAAAAAAAGAGACCAGACAAGTATGTTCCAGACAGAAATGAAGGTGTGAGCAAGGATCGGGACCTAAGAACAAACACAAACTCAGCCTATTTTGTGGAACTACAGACAATTCATACTGGTAGTTTATTGAAGGGACAGATGATGTATGAGAGGTGAACAGAGGCAGAGTACAAAGCCCTTGAAGACATGCTAGCGATGTTAGGAGTTATTGGGACAGGACTACGGTCAGGACCACGGTCCCCAACAAGAAACTATGGAGTCAAGACAGCTAAGATAAAACAGCACTGACATCCTGTTCTGTAGCTTGGACAGGACCACACTAGCACTCTGCTTGGCAGCCTTTGCAGAAATCACTTCTGCAAAACGTCCTAAAATAAAACAATTAACCACAAAGCATTTGTCCCTACCACGAGCGTTGGGCAGTTAAGACATAAGCCCCCAGATTCAGCAAAAAAGACCATCAGCACATTGACATTAACCTAATAGACAGATATGTGACCAAAGCCCTGACTGGCACAATTCGGCACACCTCAATTGCTTCAGATGGTTCCTCAAAAGACCTCATAAAACCCCTTAAACTTAGAAACTCCAAGGGCAACCCTCTCGGATCCCCTTCCTCTCTGGGAGTTTTGTACCATTGCTCAGTAAACTTTGCCTTGCTGACAATCGCTCTTTATCTGGCCTACCTCTTCATTCTCTGAAGCGGCGCCACCAAGAACCACGGGCACTAAATGGATAAAAATCCTGCTACGGAGAGTCAAGGGTTTTGGGTAAGTGGGAGGAACTGAATACACTCTGCTTTCTGCAAAAATCCTGCCACAAATTGTTTGATAGCATTTCCTAAGAAAGGAGGCTTTTGGAGGAAAAACCAGTATTTCTCCAATATGAAGTCCTTTGATCTGTGCTTGCTCCATTATCAAACAGTCCACCAGAACTGAAGCAACTGGGATTAAAAATGGTCCGAATGTTATCTTGGTGTTTTTTGCCCTTACCCGTGGGTCACCTCTAAATCAGCATTACTGACCTTTAATTCCTGTGACCAGAAGGCCTCCTTCGCCTATGCCACTGCCTAGGGCATCAGGTATCAGGGCATCACATGTGGGGGTAAAGTCTCCATTCTCTGTATCTACCACCTCCTACTGCCCTTCCCCCTCCCCCGAGCTGGAATCAGACTGCCTACATTTAAACGTGGGCTCTGACTTAAACTAGTTCTAGAACATTCCGTCTAATTTCGCTGAAGCTCATTGTCCTCATCTGTGAAATCTTGAGAATTTTAATTGTGAATTGAAAATTCACTACAGGTTCTTTAAAGATGAAGCAAGACAATTAAAAAATAAAAAAGTTTTGGAGACCTGGGTGACTCAGTCATTAAGCATCTGCCTTTGGCTCAGGTCATGATCCCAGGGTCCTGGGATTGAGCCCCCAATCGGGCTCCTTATTTAGCAAGAAGCCTGCTTCTCCCTTTCCCACTCCCCCTACTTGTGTTTCCTCTCTCACTGTCTCTCTCTCTGTCAGATAATTAAATAAAATATTTAAAAAAATAAAAATAAAAAATAAAAAAGTTTGATAACTTGTAAGTACACTGCTGCCTGAGGCTCCTGTGGTCTGGCTTAGAGGCAGGTGGCTCTGGTTCTTAGCATGAGGATAGAAAGAACCTTTCTGGGCTGATGCCCAGAGTGTTGGGAGGAGGTTGGGAGGTTGGCAGGGAGGGAAGTAGGACAACTGAAGGCACTGATGAAGTAACAGGGGGAAAACCCTAGGGGATAGGCACTGGAACAAATCTAGCTTTTGTATTACTCGATGATTCTACCCCCTTGAGCAACTCACTGTTTGTTTGTTTGTTTGTTTGTTTTAACATTTTAGCAGACAAGACTGTCCTTGGGGAGCTAGGAAGCCAGGGTAGTCTGTGGTTTCCAGGGTATAGGAGAATAGTACTTACATAGCTCATTTCATTGATGGATATTGACCCACATCTTGAAGCCCGTGCTTGTTTCTGCAGCAGAAAGCTGAGTAGGTCAGACCCCCACCTGAGACTCTCAGGAGGTCTGAGCACAGATGCCACTGGGATCCTTGCTTTCTTCTTTGGTGCCTAAGCTAAGAGGACTGGCAGCTAGGTTCAGTGTCAAGATTATATCGCACTTAGCATGCATCTCAGACCCCAGACTGATCTTGAGTATGCTATCCCTGGTCCTAATGACAGTCTGGGATGCCAGCATCTTAAGAGAAAGTCTGATTACTTTTCTGAGCTGGAATCAAGAGGGTTAATATCATCAGTTCTGGACTGGAGTCGAAGCTGGGGGAAGGGGTGACAAAAGCAGGTAAATGAGCAGTTCAGAGTGAGAGAACTGGGGCTTGAATGAGCCAGAGTATTGGGAAGCCATGGACACATAGGCAGGTCAAGCAAGTACATAGGAAAGTGGTCTGGATGAAAGCCAGACTGGGAGGCCTTTCCCCTCCTACATACCTTTCGTAAGCTCTCTGGGAATCGATGGCCACACAAGCTGGTACTTTTCACATGCCTAGAGTTGGGATCCCTGCTTGAACCTTGGTCCTGTGTGGGTGAGCAAGTAATTTAACTTCTTTAACACCCATTTTCCCAACCGATAAATACAATAATATTTATGGCTTAGCTCCCTCTAAAGGTTATATGAAGTTCAAATAATATTTACCTAACAGTAATTTTTATTGAATATATGATGTTATAATAATCTAGCATATGTATATGGAAACTATATAATACATCAAATATATGCTTCCAATTTTAATTTTTAAAGACAATTTATTAACTGAAAAGTGCAATATCATTATAAGATAAAGCTTGTTTTGGTCATTTTTTTTCTTATTTAAAAAAATATAGATTCCACCCAATGTTTACTTTTGTCATAGTAATTTCAGATAAGGTATCCTACATTTTCATTCTTCACTTTGTGATTTTATTATTGCACCAATTTGGTTTCCTTGTAATGTATCCTGTAAGTGTTCAATTTTCCTTCACCATGTTGAAATCCAAATAGCAGGAGAAATGAGACCCTAAAGCTCAGGTCCATGTGAATCAACAAATTTCTTAAATTCTGGCTGTAGACAATATAGTTTTCATTTCTGATTAATTCTGACAGTCTTCTTCATCTGCCAGTGCATAAACCTGAAACTGTATTCTACAGATATTCCAGAGGCATGTTTTTGCTCATCCCTTCTTTCATTTATTCATTCCATAGGTATCTACTCACTTTACCCCTGACGAGCTAGGCACTGAGCTAGCTGCGGGCAATACAACAATCAGACATGGTTTCTGGATACAAAGAGCCTATGTTTCAGTGGAGGAGATACTGACAAGGAAGAAGGGAGTTGTGATGCAGAATGATATCAGAAATGGAGGCTCAGGGCAATCTGAGAACATAGTTTCTTACCCTATTTAATGTTTTTTTTTTTTTTTGTTTTTTTTTTGACAGCAAAACCCTAACATTTTGACTGCATTTGAAAATTTCTTAAGAGCTCCATAATGTGTCGGACAGAGAAAGAAATGCCTTATTTGTACAAGGTACTATGTATATAGAAATAGAAAAACCTTTAACATCAGAAGTCAAGACAGAATCGATAATTTGTTTCAGATACTGCACTACCAATGTATTTTCTTAAGCTGTAATTTGGGGCTTTTGCTTATTTATTCTTTATTTCTGTGAAATGTCTTTCTTTCCCCCCTCCCATCCCCAGTAATATCTTTGGGGCTTTCATTTTTGATTCATTTAGAAATAACAATCACAATTTACTTTTCAGGATGATTTCATAGAAGACAAAATTTTATGTAACTGCTGGGACAAAACAGTGTCCTTGGTATTCCTTGTAAAGTGCCTTATAATAACTAATTTGTATATCTAATAACTTTCTTATATATACCATTAACTCAGTAATACTTTAGACATTTCTTTAATTTTTTCCTGTTTAATTTATTTGTTCATCAAAATTTATTGGCATCACCAATAGAGACTTCTGTGTGAGACTTATGCCACTAAAATAAATACCTTCAGGTAATTTATAGTCTAGTGGCATAAACAGACAAGTTCACTAAAAACGGCATTTCTAGATTGTTATTGTTGGCCTTGGCTTAACAATTATTACTGTTGCCCTGGCATCCTTACTTATAGATATTTTTAAAAATAACCCCTCATCCAACTGTTTTTGAGAATTTTTGGCTCAAACCAGGAGAAGAAATTTTACCTTTGCTAAGTGCTAAGTGGACTAAATGGCTCATTAAAAAAGATTCAGAACTCCAGAGATAGACATTACTCAAATGAATTTGTCAAAAACTACATTCAATATATCATAATCAGATATTACATATGAACCGTAAAGACTTAACTTCTGCTTTAGGAAATGGAGGGTTAAAAAAAAAATTGTCTGCAGGCAAATTAATTTACAACTTCTCTTTTCTCAGTTGAGGCACTGATAGTTTCTCCTGGTCTCTAATAGAAATATTATAGAAATAATTTTTTGTTTTAGATATAGGACTGTACAATATCTCACAGTCTTGTTTCTTTCTGTGTTGTTAATTACATAAATTATTTCTTGAAATGGAATTGCCCAAACCCTGAGGTACCACGTTCTTCCAGTTTCAATTTTGTGGTATAGCTTTAGAGTTAAGAAAGGAGCTATGTGGCAGATGGCCAAAAAGTCACCAGAGCCTGCAAAGTTCAATTGCTTGAGAGTCCCCTGGCACAATAGCTTAAAAGAAGAAAATAGGTTTATACTGAAAATAAAAGAAACTGATAGAAATACCACATCCCTAGTGTTCCAAAATAGGTACCTATCCAACTCCATAAGCTGTGGCAGTCCTCTGAGCCCTGCCAATGCGGAGCTCCTTCACTTTCTTACTTTAAGACTCCTAAATATTTCTAAACATTATGAGTTAAAACACAACCCCAAAGCAAAACAAAACACTCAGATGACCAAATATATTTCTCATAATATGTGTTCTGTCTTTAAGTCCTAGTTCATATAACCATTGGAATTTCCTGTGATAAGAGCAATAAAAGTGTCTTTTATTATGTTAGTGAGGTGAGTTTTGGAAAGCCCTTATATAACTTCTGGATGGGGGATTGGTTGTCAGGGGAACCAACTACAAGATTAGAGGATTGGAACATTCATGTACCTGGCCCCCACATCCATTCCCAGTCTCCTTCAGGAAAGGGAGAATAGTGACTGGGTTAAATTGACAATGGCCAATGATTTAATCAATCACGCCTTTGTAATGAATCCTTCATAAAACCCTCAAATGACAAGGTTTTAGAGAGCTCCCAGGTTGGTGGACATGTGGAGGTTTGGGTAGAGGGGCTCCCGCAGAGACAGCATGGAAGTTTCCCACCTTTTTCCCAGTAGACAGGTATTATGAGCTCTGTGACCCATTCTATCAAATTAATTGAGCCAAAGGAAGAGGTCTTTGGAACCTCTGATTTATAGGCAGTTGGTCAGAAGTGTAAGTAACAACTCGGACTTGCAACTATCATCTGAAGTGGGAGGCAGGTGAGTCTTGTAGGACTGAACCCTAAAACTTGGAATCGGACACTCTCTCTGGGTAGATGGTGTCAGAATTGAGTGGAATTGTAGGACACCCCGTGGGTGTCCAGAGAATTGCTTGGGGGACGGGGGTGGGGAGAACTTCCCACCCATAAATTGGAATTGGGATCTGGACATTTTTAGAATCCAAATCACTTAATACCTTTTAAAGCACGCACATAAATAATTCTGTCACTTTGATGCCTTCCTTCATTAGCCCCCTTCAGAATGAAGTCTTCCTGTAATAACATAGTCCCCACCCCGGGTGTAGCTTGCCTCTCTCTAGTGTAATGTCTACTCTCGGTTGGTTGCTGCTATCTAGCACTAATTATTGGTATGTTTTTTTTTAAAGATTTTATTTATTTATTTGACAGAGAGAGAGAGATCACAAGTAGTCGGAGAGGCAGGCAGAGAGACAGGGGGAAGCAGGATCCCCGCTGAGCAGAGAGCCCGAATGTGGGGCTTGATTCCAGGACCCTGAGATCATGACCTGAGCCAAAGGGAGAGGCTTTAACCCACTGAGCCACCCAGATGCCCCTATTAGTATGGTTCTTAAGGGAGAAGGTGCCTGAGAAAGTAACAGAATTAGTTAGGTTTATGTTACAATTGCTAAATTATTTAGATCCGTAGGGCTTTTGTGTTTTACTCATTTAATGTCTAGATATCTTTAAGATGCTTATGATAAGAAGTGAAAAACTACAAGGCTGGTTTTCAGACCATGTTGATGACACCTGTGTATCTTGGGACTCCCAGCTCAGAGAAAAAATCACAAATAATCTCTTTATATTCACCCAGGGAGTTTCTACACATGATTTAGAACTCATTTTTACTAGAAAACCCACTCAAATTATGGGAAATGTCTTTATAATAATAATTACAAATATTTTTCAAATTATGTTTTCAAGCAGTTTAAAAAAAGAAGTAGGTTAACCTCAGTCTCCCAACGAGTTTTTCTTATGTTTAGAATACATTAAAATGTGTTGGTTGGTGAGATCACTATGGAAGTATTTGGTTACCCCTTTTTGACTCAAACAGATTTGGCCATATTTGCAGCATAGCACTTTCCTAAATGTACTTCTAAATATGAGATTTCTTTCCAAGACAATTCTGAAAGTGATCTTGAAGACAGTGTCAGCCAATTTTTCATTTGCTTGTTTGATTGTTCTTTTTATTGTTTTGCTCCTAGTCAAGACATTTCTCTTTTTAGCTCCAAAACGTCGGATGCTTTTCCTTCAAAATTTGCATGATTGGCTTTTAAATGTTGCTGAAAGAGAGTTTCATGCAGTAATTGTTCAGTTTCTTTTTTCACAGAACAGATACTGAAATTTAGACTAATTTGCATCTCCCCAATAATAAAACTCACACTTTAAATAAACATCTAAGTACATCCCGTGGTTTTTAGATTGATGACTGCTGCTTAGTACTCAGTCACTAATTGTGGCTGAGAAGTGCTATCATCTTTGTTACTTTGTTTCTTTGGGAAGCCTCAGGGACTAGATGAAAGTGCCATGTTTCCTAAATCTGTTGCTACAAATAAAATGTTCTACTTTTGTGAGTTTTCATGATGAAAACGGGAGCTTGGCCGCCTGAGAACCGTAAGGTGTTGCTGACTTTGTACAGGTGTATGGTGAAACTGCCTAAAAATACAGAACCCAAATTTATTTTATCCCCATTTTTAAAAATATATATATGTATATTTTTATTAACATATAATGTATTATTTGCCCCACGGGTACAGGTCTGTGAATCATCAGGCTTACCCATTTCACAGCACTCACCATCGCACATTTCACAGCACTCACCACAGCACATACCCTCCCAGTGTCCATAACCCAGCCACCCTATCCCTAACCCCCTACCCCCCAGCAACCCTCAGTTTGTTTCGTGAGACTGAGAGTCTCTTATGGTTTGTCTCCCTCCTGATCTCATCTTGTTTCATTACCCTCCCCCCTCCCAGCTCCCCCCGCCCTGCTTCTCAAATTCTTCATATCAGTGAGATCATATGATAATTGTCTTTCTCTGATTGACTTATTTCGCTTAGCATAATACCCTCTAGTCCCATTCACATTGTTGCAAATTTATCCCCATTTCTAAGTAAAATGTTAACTTCTTGAAAGTGCCCCATGCTTCTCTGGTGCCTTCACATACGGTCCGGCACATCACACACAGGGTGGTGAGTATAAACTGGTTTACCTTCCTGCCCCAATCTGGCCTTAACCACAGGGTATTTCTCGAACTGCAATGTAAGTGATTTTTTTTTTTTTTTTGTCTTAAATGTAACTTACATAATGTCACTCCGATGCTTTAAACACTTACAAGGAATTCTGATACCTCTGCTCACCTCCAGAATGTAGGTCAAAACTCTGAAACCCCGTCTCCCAAGTTTGCGAGGGTCTATCACGAATTGGTCGACACAGCCTCTGCAGCATCAGAAGTGACCGTTTATTTCCTCATGGACATTCTACCCTTTTCTCAGTTCCCTGAACTTGTCATATTTCTTTTCCTTTTCATCTTTGTCGGTGTTGTTCCCACTGGACAAATCCCTATCCCAGAACTTCACATTCCCTCCTTTCTTGGTTAATTCCTCTTTACCCTTCAGGCCTGGAAAGGTTCCCCCCAGCTTGCCACATTTAGGTCAGCTTCTCTCAGGCGTGAATTTATGCGCATAAACTCTACTTCCCTATTATACTACTGGTTGCATTATTTTAATTTTCTGGTTCTCTGTTGCTCCCATGATCTTCCAAAGGTAGAGATGAACTCTGTCCTTTTTTTTTTTCTGCTTTATTTTTAGTCTTTCACATAATGCCTGGCACATGACTAGGATTCAGTAAATATTAGGTGAAGTAACAAATGCCCCTTGCAATAGGCAACCTCTGGTCAAGAATCAACCAAGAGTCAACTTTATAAGTGGAACTGCCAATCTCACCCGAGGCTTTAACTTGTGTAGTTTGCTTCCATTCTATAATCTGTCCCGTTTCCTTTCCTGCCACCCAGGTGGGACCAAACTGTATGTATTTCATCAGAGGCTCACAACAGGACTCTGATATGAGGTATATTGGACAGGAGGTATTTATCTTTCCTGATACACATGCACACTCCACAAGGGGCTTTTATGGTACTTCTTACCCTATAATCATACTTTTCCCCAATAGTCTGTAAGCATTTTAAGGGCAGCAAACTTGTCTGGTTTCCAGTGTTAGAACCCAAATCTAGCACACAGTAGTAAAGTCTAGCATCTAGTATTTTTAATAAATGAAAAATTTATTTCATTATATGGGAAATTATGTCTCAAAAACACAGAATCATGGGGCACCTTGGTGGCTCAGTTGGTTAAACATAGGCCTTCGCCTCAGGACATGATCCCAGGGTCCTGGGATCCAGCCCCATGTCTAGGCTCTCTGCTCAGTGGGGAGCCTGCTTCTCCCTCTGCTGCTTGCCCTCACTCATGCTCTCTCGCTCTCTCTACCTATCTAAAATAAATAAATAAAATCTTAAACAAAAAATAGAATAACATGTTTGAGGTTCACAACTACTAACCTGTGGAGACATAAAAGGCTGGAAATCAGAATTTTTGACTCGGAATTTGATCAGAATCAGAATTTTGATTCTCTCAAATCATTTAATAGTAATCTGAATCTCCCCGTTTTAAAAGATACACCAGATTGTCAAGAACTATGCCATAAAGTCCATGATTCCATTTGATAAAAGAGGAAACCAGTAGGCATACATGGCAGAAACTTCTTTAAAGGAAATAGCTCAGGGCAAAGATAACTGTGGAAGAAAGATAAGTAGCCAGGTCATTTCCTTTCTGAGTTTAGACAATGGATTCATCTTCGCTAGGGTGGACGCTTTTACTCCATCTCTTTTTTTCCCTTTTAAACTGAATACTGGGGTAAAACCTACATAAGCAGATAAACACAAATCAAAAGTGTATAGCTCAATGAATTATCATAAAATGAATACATCAGTGTAATCACTACTCTGGTGAAGAAACTGAAGAAGAATAGTAATAACATCCAAATACCTCCCATTGTGCACCTTCTTAATAACTGCCCCTTTCTTCCATTCTATTTTCCAACCTTTTTTTAGATGTGTTGCTAGGATATAAGGTATTTAAGGATGAAAATATCACCATCTCTGGTAAGAAGACTCTTACAATCTAACAGAAGAGGCCATTTTATTCAAATAGATATGAGACAATGCACTCAGAGGCTAGCAATGTGAGCCAAGTATTACGGAAACTCAAAAGATGGAAACCTTTTTTGGCTGAAGTGGGGCAAATAAGTCTGTACAGATGAGGTGACAATGAAAGAGAGTTCTGAAAATTGGCTTCCTGGGTTCGCAAAGGGAGAAAGGCAGATTATCCCAGCCAGAAGGAAAGAACATCATTGGAGGAAAAGTGAGAGGAAAGGAATTGGCTGTTTGAGTAAAGGCTGATTAGGGCAACAGGTTTCAAACTTGGCTGTGTGTCAGAATCACCCATTATGCTGTTTATGGGCCAAACTCTAGATCTACAGGATCATGTACTCTAGAGTTACAAGGCTGAGACCTACATGTGTGGGTTATTTACAAAGCTTCACAGTTATTTTGGTTTGCAAACAAGATTGTGAATAAATGGACTGGAGGCTAGAGTACCTTAAAGAATGGGAAGTATTATGTATATGGCGGATCAGAGAAGATTATGGAGAATTTTGAATGTCAAGCTATGTATTTTGGCTGAAGTCTTTAGTGTTTTCAAAATTTCCCTAAATAAGAATTCCAGGCAGCATGGTAAAAAGTCAGCCTTCTTGGCCCCAGTAAGAACTGATGAGGGAGAAGTCCTGGTGATTAATTTTCCTTGCCCCCACCCTCTCTGCCACTCCCTCCCCCCCCTTTCCTCCCTTCTTCTGTCCTTCCTTCCTCCCTTCTTCTCCCCTTCCTTCCTTTCTTCTCTCATTTTTTCTTCCTTTCCAAAGAATTTAGGTAACTTTCATGATTACTCACACTGGGAAACCCTTTTTCGGGCAGATGTGAGTTATTTAGATTTCAGGGGAGTCAGACCTGCCATAGAGATCACCTTGGAACAAATGTACTGCTTAGAGAAAGAGAGTTATGTGAGGGAGAGAAGATGGAGGCTTGTTCTATAATTTAGGGGCTAGCTGATTAGCAGGGACCTTGGTTAGTTCACTTTTTTAATCTTTAGTGTGAGACTGTCCAACACATAACTGTTGCTCAGAAATACAGGTTAAATGAATGGATGAATTATTAACTCATTTGTTTGGCAAGTATGTGCTATTTTCAAGGGCATTTTAATGGGTAAAGTAAAGAGGACTTGGTGAACAAACTGAATGTGGGACTGGGAAGAAGGAGCACTGAGCATTACTTAAAGCATTATTATTTCTAGCATGAAATGGTTGGTGGATAATAATGCCACTCATTGAGCAGAATCAAGTGTCTTATTTTTTTGGATTCAAATTTGAGGAAAAGACTGTTTCTTAAAAAAAGCAAAGTTACCAGCAAATGACTTTGTTCGAACATCGCAGAACCTCATCTACTTCCTTTCTCCTCTTTATACTTCTCTTCAGTCATGGTGACACCCCCAACACAAATCTTTCTCACACAAGTGATGCATGCTGGCATGGAGCACGGCTTATGCATTTAAGGTCCACGCCTTAGACTGACAAAGCCAATTTTCATACCTGTCAGATTCTCTCTCCTTTGCTCTGCTCTCCCTCCTTACTCAGAGCAACTATTTTTTTTTCCCTCCATAACAGCTTCAGTACATGAGAGAGAGAGAGTGTGCCTGAATGAAATGATGGCTGTCTAATTTTGTTACAATATCTGCTGCAGAATCCTGAGTGAGTGGTGTAAGTTGGTGCTGGGGTTCGAAACAGAAGGGCAAAACTCTAATTGAATCTAATCTTCAAATAACCAGAGTAATAAAAAAGAAATAGGGGTGGAACTTCATCGCAGCTCAATTTGAGAACTCTTGTAGCTGCTCAATTTGAGAACTCCACATAACAATTACCTGTATATTAACAGATCATAGGTGAGTCTCGATTTTTCACCTCAGTGAACATTTTTCTGGCAATAAAACAAGCAGTACTTTCTTTCCTTATTACAGTAAAACTGCCAGTGGGCTTCATTTAATAAGAATTAACTGTGAATAAATTACAGCATCAAATTATGCACCATGACATGACTTGGTGTGAAAAATCTAGGCAGCTGCAAGACTCCTTGAAGTTAATTCAAGCTGAGCTCAGTAGAAAAACCGTTAATTACTTCCTGGAACCTGTGGATCTATTTTCAGTTCCTGGTGCCACTGGGATCACAGTTTAGATGAATTACCAGAAAATTCTAATGAAAGGTAGCAGTGGGAAGAAGCCGCAGAAATGGGGGTCAAAATTTTTATTCTTGGATTTGCCTCTGGCTTTTATTATCAAGTATCTCTACAAATTGGTTTGAGAAATCATAGCTGGATTTAGAAGACTCTACATTTTATATTTGTGAGGAAACATAGAATCATCTAGTTCTACCTCCTACAGAGAACAAACTTCCCTTCCTTGTCATTTCTGAGAGATGGTGAGCCTCTACTTATAATAGCTCTATGACCAGGGCTCATTACCTCCCAAAGCAGCTTATTCTTCTGATAGAACAAAGTTTTAGAAATTGTAGTCAAAATCTAGCTGATTTTAATAGTCTTTCTAGATCTAGTTCTGGGAACTGGAACAGTTTCCCAAATTTGCCTAATTAATAGCACCTGTTGCACTTGCTAAACTTACAGATTACCTAGCCTTTTCCCTGGGAAATTCTGAACCCAAAAGTCTGAGTTTGGGCCTAGGGAATCTGCATTTTATCACACACATCAGATGATTAATGCTTTCAGATAAGTTCAAGAAGTGTTTCTCTAACCACTTCTTAGACACGAATGTGTATGCAAGAATCATCTGGCATCTTGTTAAAATGCAGATTCTCATTCAATGAATCGGGGATGAGACCTGAGATTCTGCATTTCTAAGGAGTTCCCAGGTGAGCCAACACTGTTTGTCAGCAAAGCACATGTTGAATATCAAGACTCCTATCTCCAAGCTAAAAGCCCTCTATTACTTTAGTTAGTTCTCATACAGTATGGATATGCTGTGGTCTCTACTCTCTTTATTATCTTTGTTATTTTTTCCTGGCTCCATTTTGTTTTGCTAATGTCTCTTATAAAATACAATGTATATAATCCAATACGATTTTCCTAATGTGCTTTGAAATTGGCACTCCAGTGTTCTTCCAATAATTTAATCCAATTTTCACCAAATTGTAGGTTCATATTAACTTTGTGATCTGCTGAAATCTTTAAACCTTCCTTGCTTAAACTACTGCCAAGCATGGTCTTCTGGAAGCCAACCTAATTTTATTTTGATGGGTGAATACTAAATTTTATGTTATTCCTGTTGAATTTCCCATTTCTTTACTTCTTTTTGAGAAAAAAATTGGAATCTTGATTGTGTTACCTATGATAGTAGCTATCCCTTCCAACTTTACTTCATTATTCCTACTTCCTCATGGGATTTTTGGAATGTTGAAAATAAAAGTACAGAACTTTCTGACCCATTAATGGAGAGGACTACCATAAAGCGACAAGTTGTTAATCCGTATAATTCTAGTGTGGTTTTTAAACAAGGGGAACTCTACCTAAAGTTACTATCAGTCAGTCATTGTTTTTTAAGAGGGGCTCTATTGGTATTTCAGATATGACGATTCTGTTGTATGGGATGCTCTGCATATTGTTATTCATTTAGCATCCCTTGACACTACCCTCTAACTGCAAATAACACCCCCTAGACCTATTTCCAAAGACCCCAGGGTACAATACCTTCTCTGATTGAGAATTGTTCAACGTATATTTTACCTTCTTTCCAGAATGTGTCGTGGGAGACTTCATTCAATACTTTTCTCTATGTTGAACTAAGACCATTCCTTCTGTAAAAACTAAGACCACTGCTCCATAGAATTTAATAGTAGTTAAATTCTAAAGGACTCATGTCAATATAAATCATCTGTTTGCTCAGGAAATTTTTAGCCAGGAATATAAAACTGTAACCCAGTAGATAATTCATTTTTTTGCTTGAAGAAATTTTTATAAACCGAACTATCTAGGTGAATGATCTGGACAAAAATTCATCACCTAGACAGCTTGCTTATCAGAACAATAGGTTTATTATCAAGGCTTGTTTTAAGATCCTTGACCTGATGGTACAGCACTACTAAAGGATACATCATAAACTTTTCCCAACCCCAGTTCATTTCCCATCTTGACAGACCTGCCTTAAACCACTTTATCCCAGACTCCAAAGTTCAGGACCTTCCCAAACTTCTACGTTTTGAGCCATTTTTGAAATTATCAAGATGGTGATCTCTTCTGCTTCAGTAAAGTTTAATAAATTAAGTTTTGTTGGGTTAACAGGTTTCTCTGGTGGTCTTTTTGAGGGAGCTGGCCCTGTTTATTCATAAAGGCTTTAATATATTTAATATATTCCTGGTGGTGAGCTTTGCTATCTTGATCTTGGTCCTATGAAGATGCTGAATACTTGCTCCAAGCTTGTTGAATGAGTGATATGTACTTTTGCAGTCTTTCTGGAGGAGAAGAAAAGAAATGGAAAAAGAGAGGGGAGGTATTGATGAAGATAACAGAAAAGAAAGGATCAAGAAAAGGAGGAATAGGTAGATGGGGAAGAAAATGGAGAAGACAAAAGGAAACAAGAACGGGAGGGGGAAAACACTATGGGAAGTATGTAACAACAAAGAAGAATGAAGAAAAATAAAAAAGATATGACTAATTACCCTTTCCTTCTTTGTTCTTTTCATCATGGAAAATAGGTTGTGACTCCTTGTTGTTCTCTATCAGCATGATTTCAGATACAAATGCAGACAAGAAGAGGAAAGACAACGAGAATAATCAGGTGGTGGGGACGATAGAATGAAAAGACTAGTCACTTCATTCATTCTGCAAACAAGGAGCACTCTTTCTTTCCAGAGATGGCTCTTCCCACCCAAAACTGTTAAGCAAAGCTTGGGACTTGACTAGGTTGGGACTCTTAAAATATGACACATAATGAATTTTAACTAATACTTATCCATCCATTCTACAATTAATTGAGGTTCATTCTTTATGATTTTTCCTAGCCAATTTATTTGTTTTCTTAGTTTTTGTTTCATTATTATTTATCTATTTAGATCCACACTACTGAGATCTATCTATTATCTTTTTAGAAAATAGAGGTATTTACCTCTTTCTAGTTCTTTTATGCATTTCCCTGTAATAGAGATATCTTAAAAATTATTGCTTGTTATTTTTAAAAAACATTTTCAAATGTCTTAAACTCTGAAAGTGTAACCTGACTAATCATGCATAAATTGGAGGCTTCTAATAATTAAAGTTACACAGGAATGTGTGGTCGACATGTTTTGTTAGGAAGTAGCGTGAATAGATATAAACAACTTTGAAAATAAAATTTTTCTAAAGAGCAGTTTAGACTTTTCTATAACAGCATAATATTTCACTTCTGGGTCTTTTATTTTTCTGAAACGCAGGACAGTCAGAGATTCATTCTCCATTGGCTGAGAATAAATTTCGCTCATTCTCCCTAAGCCATTGTATTATAGAGTACAATACTCCCCCTTTCAGAATCCAGGGTGAATTCTTATAACATCTTAAAACTGGTTCTTTTTTTCATTTAAAATGTTTTACTTGTTGAATATGGGCCATAGGATGGAAGTGAAGAAATTAGTTTCAGCAGGAAACCAGTTTGTTGGGGGCTCAGTTGGTTAAGCAATTGCCTTCCGCTCAGGTCATGATCCTGGAGTCCCAGGATCAAGTCCCACATTGGGCTCCCTGCTCAGCGGGGAGTCTCCTTCTCCCTCTGAACTCTCCCCTCTCATACTCTCTCTCTCTCTCATTCTCTCTCTCAAATAAATAAATATAGTTTAAAAAAAAAAAAGAAACCAGTTTGTTAATCTAAGCAAACTTGGTTTAACCACTTCATAAGACATAGAAGCCACAAATTAAACTCCCCCCCCCTTGCATGAATTTTACACTAAATGAGCCTTTATAAAACAACCAAGAGTGTCTTAAACTTTAGGCCTGGGGTGCATTATTGATATTAGGAACTCTTCCAAGAATGGAAAACCAATAACCAAATAAAGGTGAACTGGAACTAGTTTATGTGGATTTGAGAGTGCAACCAAGACAGGGTGCAAGCACAAGGTGAAGAAGAAGGAAATGGTGGTATAAATCTAGGATCATAAACTCCAGAGACCCTGGCCAAACTCAAATCCAAGCCAGGCAGACATCTGTTCCAAAAAAACTCTCTTCTAAATGGGGCACATATTTTGTGTGACATTACAGATTTGAGATCAACAGATGGGTCACTGGTAAGAAGTATGAGTAACGACCACACGCCGAGGCCAGAGACTCAGTATTCCCAGCCTATCAGAGGGAGTGTAGTCCGTAGTCAGTCAAGCAGAGACACTGCACAGCATTAGTGTAGGTCAAGAAGTTTCAGCATGATGCTCTCACAGGCACCTGGGGTTTTGAACACCTCCAGAAACTCATTCATCAGGCATCGATGGCAGCTGTGAACTATTTCTGAATTTCACTTGCTAAGAAGCAAACTATTAATGTATTTTGGTTAGTTTTCACACTGTTCGGGATTTAGCCTGCAGGTGCACATAGATCATTCCTGCAATGGGGTTAAAGAAGTCATAAAGAATGTTGAGATTCGTGGGCAATATGGGGTAGAAGGTGGCCAGTGATAAAGAGAGGCCAACTTCCTCTTAGGGTATTCTGGTGGAGAGACCTTTACTCCCTCTTCATTGTTTATAATTCTAGGTCGGAAGAGGAACCTGCTGGCAACAGTCAAATATTCTTTGTTATGATCATTCTCTTGTTATAAAGCAGACTGTGATCAGAGCATTCATTTATGGTGTTTTATTAAATTATTCCAACACTGTGTGAACTAGGTATTAGTAGTTTTCATAGGTAGAAAAAAAATAATGAGGTATGGAGAGGTAAACACTTTTCCTTTGTCTGACTCTGAGTTCTGTGCTCTTCTTCTACAGATCTTAATTGGAAGACATATTTTTTATATCTCCCAGATCACTCAAAGCATCTGCAGAGATTGACTCCAGAAATTACCCTTGCTAACATGGAGTAATCCGCGGTAATTAGGCAAATTAAGCTCGAACAATGGTCCTTCCTTCTTACATGTTGATACCCTGAGGAAAGATCATTTCTGAGACTACTTCCATAAACCTGGCCAATGATAGTATATATCACTGCAGAACAGGATAGCCTGATGCTTTTGTATGATTCCATGCTGATCATAAATAAGTTATATGAAGTAATTTGTATTTTTATCAGTAAGCGCCACCCTCCTAGATGAACAAACAGCGGCAGTCACATTCCCTTCAATCATTAGAGCTGCTTGTGTTGTTGTGTTTTTCATAATTCTGACTATAGGTCTTAATCCAGCACTAACACTTAGCAGACCATAGCAATATCTCTTCTGTGCTCTGTTTAATGGCCAAACATTAAAATTTTATGAATGACGGCAAATAGATAACAAGTGCCAAGGCAGGCCCCAGTTGCTATTGTTCAGCAGTGTTTGTTCTGAAGCAGTTTTCAGAGCTCTGCAAACATATATTCCATCTGGCAGCTGCCTATGTTTTCCATTTTTTCTCCGCAGAAAGCCCTCAGGCAGTGCCATTTCATACATTTTGCTACTCAGGCTAAGTGAATAGCCCATCAACATCTTCTGAAGAAGTCCTAGTAATCAGTATTATTGATAAAGTACAGAAAAATTATCAGCATGTATTTGAATATTCCTCACTCATGAACAGAATCCATGAAAACAAAACAAAACAAAATAAAAAACAAGAAAACCTTCCAATGAAAAGTGTATGTTTGATTAACAAGTTATTTTTATTTTTTTCCTTGTTACCAGGATACAGACATCTTCTGCCCTTCCCAGTCTTATGGCTTAGGTATCTCTGGTTACTCTGCACTGCCAGACTCAACTAAAATCTGAGGTCAAGTTTGTCAAGTCAACACCCTCTGTTTCACCATTTACCCAGTCCTGGAATTTGTTTCTTCTCACAGACTATAGTATGCCATGGATGAAATTCCAGTCCATTTGAGCTGTCAGCCATGCAATATCTCTCATTCCTTGTCCCACACCCTACACTGACTCATTTCACAGATGGCATTCGCTTTAGATTACCCATGTATGTGAAAATCTATTTACACCTGACCATCTCACTCCAGATGACTTCCCCCATCCCCCCAAAAAAGCCCTGTATGCATATCTGTATATATGTTAATTATAATTGACTTGGATGGCTTTTTGGACAGATCGTGCTTTAAAAAGAGTTGGTGTAGCATACCAAGAATAATATGGATTGCATGTCAAAACCTAGGTTCTTGATCCAGTTCTATCTCTAACGGTTTTGTTTTAAGCAACCACCTAGCTAACGCTGGATCTTAGTTTCCACATCTATTAAATGGGGAAGGGGCATCTTCAGAGCCTATTTGGAAGAGGCAGAGAAATTTATCTCTCAGATACTCACCACTGTCCTCCTTAACCCCTGCACTGAAATTTACAAAGGAAATGTACTTTGCAATGAAAAAGAAAGAAAACAGCCTGGCCAGATCAGCTGAATTTAATCACAAGGTAGGTGGGTGGACCGCACTGAATTCTATGTTAATTAGATGATTCCTTAAGTGTCCTTCAGTTCCAAGTAAGTCAATAATTCACTTGCATTTGTTAGGAAAAGATAGTCAAATAATCAACTAATGTAGTTTATGAATTAGTTACTGACTGGTTTTATCATCAAGCTGGTTTTCATGCAATTAATGCAATCATTAATGTGGAGTCTCAGAGTTGTTTTTTGTTTTGTTTCGTTTTGTTTTGTTTTACGCAATTCTAGCTTCAGAGTTGCATTAGAGCACTTACCATTCCTGCTAGAAAGCAAAGACAATCTACAACCAAACATCTCCCTCTATTGAATGGATAAAGAAAGACTTTCTGTCATGTAGGAAACATTGCATCTCAGATGTTGGAAGTATTATTAATAGAGGGATAAACAAAGCTTTGATTTTGGGGGACAAACAGAAATTTAAAAAGCAGAAGCACCATAATAAGATTAATGCAAATATTTTTCATCTTAGAAGGTTCTTCCTACAATTTGTAGAATCTAATACAAAAGGATTTTGCACAGAAGTTGAATCAGTCTGGGGTTCATCATGCTACTAACAAAGATTCACATGCTAGTACAAATGGAATCTATAGAAAGGTATTTAAAAAGCCCTACTTTGACACCTGGGTGCCTCAGTTGGTTAAGCATCTGACTCTTGATTTCAGCTCAGGTCATGATCTCAGAGTCCTGGGACTGAGCCCATGCTGGGCTCTGTGTTTAGTGGGTAGTGTTTGTCCCTCTGCTCCTTCCCAGTCTCGTGCCATCTCTCTCTCTCAAAAAAACAAAACAAAACAAAACAAAAAAAAAAACCTCTTTAAAAAAATTTTAAAAATAAAAAGACTCACTTTACTTATCAGTGCCAAATTTTCCTGTTATAGGTCTAATCCCTTTTAAAAGATAAATCCTTAGTGTAGAAAAAGTGGAAAATATTATAATGTATAAAGAAGAAATAATCTGCTCAACCTCAGTGAATATTATTTGGGGATTTTTCTTCTATTATTCTGTGTATATGTGTGTGCATATGTATTTTGCAAAATAGGTATATTATAGGAATATGGTTTTGAATCAAGGTAGATTTACTTAACCATATGTTATGAGCATTTTCCTATTGCACTAAATATTTCACGAAACTAAAAATATTATATTAGATTTTATCACATGGATATATCAATGTTTTTAAACATTTCCCTCCAAGAGATTTTATTGTTTGATCATAATAGTGTTAAACAGCATAGGTTTTTACTGTATATGAGGTAGTATGAGATGTATACTACTCAAAAATGCTTTACGTGTATTAACATATTTAATTCTCAAAGTAAACACGAGGTAGGTATTATTTTTCTTTTTTTATGGATAAGGGAACTGAGTTTCCAAGAAGTTAATAATTACAGCACATACCTCACCTGCCTCCTAATAAATATATTAATGATGTATCTGCTTGCAGACCCATTGATGGCGTTTGCTAGCAGAGGAGGCTTTAGTATGGAATGCTTTTAGCTGGGTCTATCCAATCTGTCTAGAATTGTTTGTGGTAAACAAACCTATACTTATAAGGAATAGGTCCCTGGAATATGTCATATATCCTATGTAAATGGCTATGAAATTGAACAACTGAATAAGTAGGAAATGACTATAACAGTCCCCTTCTTTGCAAGTGACATGACTATATACTATTCTTAGAGTATTCATAATGTGACAAGAAAGGACCTGGGGAGCTGTCCTGATGGTTTGAAACCTCTCCCTGTGATCATTTATAAACTTGAAACTGTTATCTCCATATGGAGTAAGATTTTTTTATTCATTTGAATCTGATTTTAATCCCATCCTTTATGTAATATCAGATATTTTTTAAGACTTTTGATGTGTAGGGCATATTGGGAGACAATTATCTACATTTTATAAGCACAATCACTTACTACCTTTGTTCCAAACAATTTTCATAGATGTTTATGTAGCAAACAGTTGTGGAAAATAGAGATGATGTCTCCCTCTCAAGCAATAGGAAAGCATGTTTACTGTCCAACGTAATTAAGGCTCAAGTTCCTCTCTTCTATTGTAACCTATCACATATGGGTATGTCACCTGGCCCTCTTCACTTTCCTCTGTGGACACCGGGGCTTGGAGGACTGGCACAAGAAAATAATGATACGGTGGTTATAGGAGTCTCATCCTTTGTCAACCTCCATATACATGCTGCAGGATAAATTTTTAGCTTGCAAGGAAGATAAAATCTTTTAACTCTTCACAGTTCTTTTCTGAGTCAAATTTCCCTTCACTGATACCCTGTAGTATCAGTTAACAGTATCATTAATAAGTGGATAGAGTGCTTCTATACTCACTTTCGACAACATTGGCTATTACAAAATAAAGTCAACTTTCTCAGCTTTGTTAATTGACAGTGTGAAGAAGGCATCTCTTTGTTTGGATACATATACTTTTATACTTACTGAAGAAGTATTATATGGTGTTATAGTTACCTTTATTTATGCCTAAAATAGACTCAACCTCCATAGCCAAAGACACTGTCTAAAGTAGTCTTTATTTGGTGTGGTCTAACTCACTCACTGACCAGCATCTATTAATTAGGTAATCAAAAAATATTTAGAATTGAATGAAGAAAAGGATGTGTTGTTTCAGGGGCTGCTAAGACCTTTTCTGGCTCTTAATTTTTATTCTCTAAATTAACTATTCCTTTGCTATTTAATTTTCTTGAAGTTTCAACATTTTCCTTAAAAATTCACTAGTTTTTCAGAAGGTCATAGGGAAAGAGAAGAAAAAATAAGACAAGATGAAATCAGAGAGAGAGACAAACCATGAGACTCTTAATCATAGGAAACAAACTGAGGGTAACTGGAGGGAAGGATGGTGGGAGGATGGGGTAACTGGGTGATGGCCATTAAGGAGGGCACAGGATGTAATGAGCACTGGATATTATATAAGACTGATGAATCACTGACCTCTACCTCCAGCACTAATAACACATTAAATGTTAATTTAAAAAAATTCACAAGTTTTTTTGAGGGTCATTTTCTATTAGCAATCTGCTCCCTTTCTTCTCAGTAACCTTTCTTTTCTTTGGCTGCCAGTTGAAGCAATCCTTTGTTTTTAACTTTACAAAAGAGAAAATTGATCATTTATAAGTCGTTTCACTCTGACAGCCCTGAAGAAAGAATCTTATATTTTCTAGTCATCTGTTCCTTAAAGCCTAACAAACACTAGTCTTCAGTTCAACACACTCATCTTCTTATCTAGCATCTGTCTCTTCCATTAGCTTTGATGTTTTTTGTTTACCCTTTTGGACCAATTTACTTCTGTAATCTATGAATGGAGAAATTTTATTTGCTTCAGTGATTTTTTATCCCAGCACAGTTGAAAGCTTATTTTCTGTAGGGTGATGTTAGCAGTGATTTCTGAAATTCTTATTCACATGTACCAGATTGGCTTGCTTCTTCAAATCTCTTTTCAAAAAATAAGTATTATGAATATATTGAAATGATTTAAAATTATGTATCTATATTGATACATATTGATATGTATTATTCTCATATGTATATTAAATATTGTAAATTGGTACAAACTTTCTGGGCAACAAATTGACCATTTAAATCAAGAATCTTAAAAAGTGAAAACTCTACCTCTTCTCAAATTATCCTAAGGGCATTGTAGAAATAGAGTAAAAAATAAAGCTTTATGCTTAGAGATGGTCATTGCAGCATTATTTCTACAGACTAAAACTTTCAGAAACCTTAAATACACAGCATTAAGGACATTAAATAATTGAAAGTGTTTAGAAGAATCTTAATTAACATTGAAAAATGTATACGTATGTGAAAAAGCAATCTTGATTAACCACTTTGAAGTGCTATCAATGATTATATTTGGGAGATGAAACTAGTTTAATGAAATTTTTTTTAACAATGTGTTATCAAAGACTTATTTTGCTTCTCTGTAAAATAGGAATAATAAATATAGCTCTCGGCTAAAGGTGGTTTTTTTTTTTTTTTTTTGCAAGACATAGGTAATGGATGCGAAGTGCTTATTAACAGTATAGTATACATATTAAACATACCATTAGAAATAGCTGTTAATGGAGTGCCTGGGTGGCTCAGTTGGTTAAGCATCTGCCTTCGACTCAGGTCACGATCTTAGAGTCCTGGGATCAAGTCCTGCGTCAGGCTACCTGCTCAGCAGGGAGTCTGCTTCTCCCTCTCCCTCTGCCCCTCCCCACTGCTCATAGCCTCTCTCTCTCTCTTTTTAAAAATATTTTATTTGTTTATTTGTCAGAGAGAGAAAAAGAGAGAGCACAAGCAGGGGAAGCAGCAGACAGAGGGAGAAGCAGGCTCCCCACTGAGCAAGGAGCCCAACATGGAACTCGATCCCAGGACCCTGGGATCATGACCTGAGCTGAAGGCAGACACTTAACTGACTGAGCCACCCAGTCATCCCTCAAATAAATAAATAAAATCTAAAAAAAAAGAAAGCAGGAGCTATTATTATTGCTTGGACTAATCATTCTTTTAATGTTTTTTTAGTATCTATCACTGACTAAAAACCAATATTGTGCTTCCCACTCTCCCAGCATTATTTTCAAAGTCAGAAACTGAGATTCAGATATGTTAACTAGTCCAAAGTCACGCTATAATTGAGTCAGGCTTCTAATGTCTGTCAGAGTTTTATCCTTGATAAGCATGCAACCATTGCCACCATCTGAATGTATCATCTCAACATGGCGAACTGGGAAAGGTTTGGAAAACACTGCTCACATATCATTTGCTAAAAAATGAATCCCATAAACTTCTCTACTAGACTGTAGCTTGTATGAAATCTCTGGGGTAGAGTGCTCATTGTTACCAATTATTAAACTCATATATGTATGGGATTGATTTAGATGTTAAATGACTTATGAAACTCACCAACTAAGTTAGATTAGAACTGATAATGTAACCCATGTCTTCTAACTGTCCCTTTTCTGAATGGAACTATTTTACCAGATAATCACAGTGAATGTATTCTTTCAGAGGTTAATCTACAGAGTATAGTTTTAGCAAAGGCACATGCTCCCATCTGGCTCAAAATCTTTAAAGTATAGGATGTTATCCAAAATATACAAAGAGGGGCGCCTGGGTGGCTCAGTGGGTTAAAGCCTCTGCCTCCTGCTCAGGTCATGATCTCAGGGTCCTGGGATCGAGCCCCGCATCGGGCTCTCTGCTCAGCGGGGAGCCTGCTTCCCCCCTCTCTCTCTGCCTGCCTCTCTGCCTACTTGTGATCTCTCTCTCTCTGTCAAATAAATAAATAAAATCTTTAAAAAAAAAAAAATATATATATATATACAAAGAGCTCTTAAACTCCACAATAAGAAAATGAACAACCCACTTAAAAAATGGGCAAACTATAAACAACTCTAGGGCCACATATTTGGTAATCTAGATGAAATCAACCAATTCCTTGAAAGACACTATCTACCAGAATTCACACAAGAAGAAATAAACAATCTGAACAGGCCTATGTCTATAAAAGATATTGAATCAATAATTAACATCCTTATGAAACAGAAAACACCAGATCTAAATGGGTTCACTGGTGAATTCTAATAAACATTTAAGAAAGACATTATGCCAATTTTCTATAATCTCTTTCACAAGACAAAAACAGAAGGAACACTTTCGAACTCATTCCAGGAGGCCAGCATTACTCTAATATATTTTGAAACCAAAGACATTTTAAGAAAATTATAGACCAATCTCTCATGAGAAATAGGTGCAAAAATTCTCAATAAAATATTAGCAAATAAAATTCAACAATGTAAAAAAAATTATACACCATGACTAAGTAGGATTTATCCAGGGCATTAAGAGATATTTCAATATTCAAAAATCAGTTTATGTGATCCATCAATTAAGAAGAAAAATCGCATCACCATATCAATAGATGCAGAAAAAGAATTTGATAAATTCTAACACGAAATCATGATTTAAAACTCACAGTAAACCAGATATAGAGGGGACTTCCTCAACATGATAAAGAATACCTACAAAAACCCTACAAATAACACCATACTTACTGATGAGAAACTTGAGTATTTCCCAAAAAATTCAGGAACAAGGCAAGGATGTCTCTTCTCACCACTGCTCTTCAAATTATAGTGGAAGTCCTAGAAAATGCAATAAAACAAGAAGAGGAAATTAAAGGTAAACAGATCAGGAAGGATATCATCATTGTCAATGTAGAAAATTTTAAAAAAATCAGCAAAAAGAAAAAAAAACCCTCCTGGAATAATAAGCAATAATATCAAAGTTTTTACAAGGTTAACATATGAAAGTCAATTTCTTTTGCTGTATACTAGCAATGAACAAGTAGAATTTGAAATTGCAAACCACTACAATTGACATTACCATTGACATTAGCACTCCAAAAAATGAAATAATTTAAGTATAAATCTAACAAAATATGTTCAAGATCTATGTGAGGAAAACTATAAAACACTGATGGATAAATCAATAACTAAATAAATGGAGAGATATTTCATATTCATGAATAGGAAGACTCAATATTGTTAAGATGTCAGTTCTTCCCAAATTGATCTATAGACCCAATGCAATCCCAATCAAAATCTTAGTGAGTTAATTTGTGGACACTGACAAACTCATTCTAAAGTTTATATGGAAAGGCAAAAAACCCAGAATAGCCAACACAATATTGAGGGAGAAGAACAAAGTTGGAGGATTGACATTACCTACCTTTAAGATATACTATAAAGGTACAGTAATCAAGATGGTGTGGTGTTGGTGAAAGAACATATGGATCAATGGAAAAGAATAGAGGGCTCAGAAATAAACCCGTACAAATATAGTAAACTGATCTCTGATAAAGGAGCAAAGGCAATACAATGGAGCAAAGATATTTTCAACAAATGGTGTCCAGACAACTGGGCTTCTACCTACAAATAATGAATCCAGAAACAGACCTTACACCCTTCACAAAAGTTAATTCAAAATGTGTCATAGACTTAAAACACCTATAAGATAAAACAGGAGAAAATCTTGATGACCTTGAGCTTGGCAGTAACTTTTTAGATACAACAACAAAGGTATGATCCATGAAAGAAAAAAATTGATAAACTGAACTTCCTTAAAATTAAACATTTCTGGTGAGAGAATCTGTCTAGAGAATAAAAAGATGTGCCATGGACTAGGAGAAAATGTTTACAAAAGACATCTGATAAGGGACTACTACCCTAAATATACAAAGAACTCTTATAATCAACAAGAATATGAGCAACACAATTAAAAAATGGGCCAAAGACATTAACAGGCACCTCCCCAAAGATATACAGATGGTAAATAAGCATATAAACAAATGTTCTAGATAGTATGTCTTCAGGGAAATGCCAATGAAAATAACAATGAGACGCTACACACCTCTTAGAATAGCCAAAGTCCAGAACACTAACAACAGCAAATGGCATGATAGGAAGCAACAGGAACTCTTATTCATTGTTGGTGGTAATGCAAAATTGTAAAATGTTACAGCCATTTTATTTATTTATTTTTAAAGATTTTATTTATTTGTGAGAGAGAGAGAGCATAAATGGGAAGGGAAAGGGGGAGACTGGGAGGGAGAAGCAGACTTCCCACTGAGCAGGGAGCCCACTGTAGGGCTTGATCCCAGGACCCTGGGATTATGACCTGAGCTGAAGGCAGATGCTTAACTGACTGAGCCATCCAGGCACCCCAATAGAGCCATTTTAGAAGACATTTTGGTGGTCTCTTTTTTTGTGTGTGTGTGAAAAAATACTATGGGATTCAGCAATCACACTCCTTGATATTCACCCAGAGGAACTGAAAACTTATGCCAACACAAAACTTGCACGTGGTTGTTTACAGCAGCTTTATTCATAACGGCTGAAACTTAGAAGCAACCAAGATGCCCTTCAATAGGTAAATGGATAAATAAACTGTGCTTCATCCAGACAATAGAATATTACTCAGTGCTAAAAAGAAATGAGCTATCAAGTTGTGAAAAGACATGGAGGAATCTTGAATGCATAGTACTAAGTGAAAAAGCCACTCTGAAATGGTTATGTACAGTATGATTCCAACTATATGAAATTCTAGACAAGAGAGGAGTAAGATGGCGGAGGAGTAAGAGGCAGAGATAGTGTCTGATCCCAGAAGTTTAGCTAGATAGTTATCAAACCACTCTAAACAACTACAAACTTAGCAGGAAATAGAAGAAAAGATGAACAGCACCTCTAGGAACAGAAAATCGACCACTTTCCGGAAGGTAGGAGGTGCAGAAAAGTGAATCCAAAGCGACAGGAAGATAGACCGCGGGGGGAGGGGCTGGCTCCCGGCAGCCGCAGAGCAGCAGAGCAGAAAATTGGAACTTTTAGAAATCTGCTCCACTGAGGGACATCGCTCCAGAGGCTAAGCGGGGGGGTGGAGCCCTCGTGGGGACAGCGTGGTTTCAGGACCCGTGGGGTCACAGAAAGACCGGGGGTGTCTGAGGGTGGCAGAGCTCCCGGATATCAGAACGGGGAAGCCAAC